>JAZKJV010002260.1:0-40775 GCA_037367405.1 Ottelia alismoides | reverse complement strand
TACGTAGCGCTTGCCGTCGTCGTGCACGGCCCAGCTCTCGGCGAGGTTCGGCTGCACCTTCGAGGAGTCGAGGATCTCCTTGCCCTGCGCATCCTTCGTGCGTGCGTAGACCAGGAGCGGGTCGTAGACCTGCACCACCGTCTCCTGGGTGTGCGGGCGCAGCGCGTCGCCGTCGAAGCCCTCCGGCGTGCCGGAGGCGGCGAGCAGCAGCGTGCGGCCCTGCTGCGCTCGAGCCGGCTCGCCGCCATTGGCGAGAACCACGGCCGATGCGCCGCCCATGGCCAGTGCCGTCCTGCGCGTGAACTTCATGTGCGTTTCTCCTCGTCCCATCGTTCTGGAAATCGTGTTCGTCTCAGGCAACCAGCCAGCCGCCTTCGACCGGGAGCATGGCGCCCGTCGTGAAGGAAGACTCGTCGCCGGCGAGCCACAGGATCGCGCGCGCCGTCTCGCGCGCGTCGCCGAAACGATCCATGGCGTGGCGGCTGCGCGAGCGGTTGCGCGCGGCCTCGGGATCGGCGTTGCGCGCGAAGGAGCGCCTGAGCATCGGCGTGTCGGTGGCGCCGGGCAGCACGCAGTTGCAGCGCACGCCGCTCTTGGCGTAGTCGAGCGCGATCGAGCGCGTCAGGCTGACGACCGCGCCCTTGGACGCGACATAGGCGGCGTTCATGCGGCCGCCGGCGAAGGCGAGCTGCGAGGCGATGGTGACGATCGAGCCCCTGCCCGCCGGCTCCATTACCCGCAGCGCCTCGCGCGCCCACAGGAACGTGCCCTTGGCGTTGATCGCGAAGACCTGGTCCCAGGCCACGAGCTCGGTGGTCAGCGCCGGCTGGCCGACCGAGATGCCGGCACCGGTGACCATCACGTCGAGGCGCTGCCACTTCGCCATCGCGGCCTCGATCGTCGCGCGTGCGAAGGCCTCGTCGACGACGTCGCCGGCGCAGGCCATCGCCTGCGCGTCGCCCGCGCACAGCGTCGCCAGCCCTTCGGCGTCGCGATCCACCGCCACGACGCGCGCGCCCTCGGCGCGGAAGAGCTCGTAGGTCGCACGCCCGATGCCGGACGCCGCTCCCGTGATCACCGCGACGCGGTCGGCCAATCTCATCGTCATCCCCCGGAGTCCTGGTTCACTGCTGGTCGAAGGCGCGGATCACAAGCTCTCCGGTCGCGCGGCGCAAGTCCTGGATCCCTGTGTCCACGTGACGGGAGGGATGCACGCGGTTGGCGAGCAGCGCCCAGGCGAGGCCGCGCGACCAGTCGATCCAGAGCCCGGTACCGGTGAAGCCGGTATGCCCGATCGTGTCGGCGGAACATGCACGGCCGCCGGTCCAGGCGTCGTGGCGGATCTCCCATCCGAGCGCTCGCGTCGGCGATTGCGGCGCGCGCATCCGCGCGAGCGCCTCGGCGGGCAGCAGCGCACCGTCGAGCAGGGCGTGCGCGAAGCCGAGCACGCCGTCGATCGTGCCGAACAGCCCGGCATGGCCGGCACCGCCGCCGAGCGCGAAGGCGTTCTCGTCGTGCACCTCGCCGCGCATCACCCGGCCGCGCCAGCTGCAGCGCTCGGTCGCCGCGCAGAGCGCGGGGTCGGGGCGAAAGCTCAGCCCCGGCCCCACCTCGTGGTCGCGGATCTCGCGCCCCGTCAGCCGCTCGATCGCGATGCCGAGCAGGATGAAGTTGATGTCGGAATAGACCGGCGGGCCCTTGGCCCAGACGCGCTGGAGGACGAAGGCGCGCAGCGTCGCGCGATCCTGGCCGTAGGTGTAGAGCGGCTCGACCGCCGGCAGGAAAGTCTGATGCGCGAGGCACTGGCGGAAGGTGAGCCCGCGCTCGGCCGCGCCGGAGTCGTACTGGCGGAGATCCGGGATCACCCGCACCAACGGATCGTCGAGGTCGAACCGTCCCTCGGCAGCGAGCCTGAGGATCGCGGTCGTCGTGAAGATCACCTTCGTGAGCGAGGCGAGATCGAACCAGGTCTCGCGCGACAGCGCGACCTCTAGCGGCTCGCGCTGGGCGAGCCCGGCGACGCGCACGGCCGCGGCGCCGTCGCGCGTGATCGCGCCCAGCACGGCGCCGGGAATGCGGCCCGCCCGCACCGCGTCGACCGCGGGCGCGAAAGCGGTGTCGACGACGGGATCGAGTTGCATCGCGGACCGAGGAGATAGCAGGCGCGCGCGCGACGGTCATCCGCTTCGCGCATCGGCGCGATGCGCGCCGCCGCGTTCACAGGCGCGGCCGAAGCTGTCATAACAACAACGGTCGACGGCGCGGGGGAGAGCGCCGGGGGAGAATAGCCCATCGCGGGGCCGGGACCAGGGGGAACCATGGCGATTGCGGCCGCGTCGCAGGCGGCATCCGCGGAGACGGCGCCGACCGACGCGCTCGGCCGGGCCGCCGAGGCCGTGCGCCTGCGGATCGGTGCCGTGCTCGGCAATCTCGGCGCGGCGCTGCTCACCGCGATCATCCTGGTCGTGCTCGGCGGCGTGATCTCGCGCTACGCCTTCAACGCCTCGTTCAGCTGGACCGAGGAAGGCGGGCTCTGGCTCTTCACCTTCCTGATCTTCACCGTCCTGCCGATCGCGACCCATCGCAGCAAGCACGTCGCGATCGGCGTCGCGCGCGACCTGCTGCCGCCGGCCGGACAGGCGGCGTGCCGCTTCCTCGCGACGGCCACGATCACCTACACGGTGATCCGCCTTCTCGAGGCCGGTGCTGCGATCGCGTCGCTCACCTCGGGGACGAGCATCACGCTGGGCCTGCCGTCGTGGTGGCAATACGCGGTCATCCCGTTCTCGGCGGCGGTGCTGCTCGTGCATCAGGCGCTCGACGCGATGTCGTCGCCCCCCTCGCGCCGGACGATGCTCGCGGCGATGGCCTGCGGCGCGCTCGCCTGGCTTGCGATCGACGTGCTCGAGCTGACCGGCATCGAGAGCGCGCGGCCGACGCTGCTGCTCGCGATCGCCTTCGTCGCGACGCTGGCCTGGGCGTGCCGGTCGCCTGGTGCATGCTGTTCGCCGCGTTCATCGCCAGCGATGCGGGCGACCTGCTGCCGCCCGGCCGCCGTGGTGCACAACGTCGTCGTCGGCTCGTCGAAATTCGTGCTGCTGGCGATCCCGCTCTTCATCGCCGCGGCGCAGATCATGAACGCCGGCGGGCTGACCTTGCGCCTGATCGCGCTCGCCCGCGCGCTCGTGGGCCATCTGCGCGGCGGGCTCGCCCAGGTCAACGTGGTCACCAGCGTGTTCTTCGGCTTCGACTCCGGGTCGTCGACGGCCGACGCCTCGCTGCTCGCCAAGATGACCGTGCCGGAGATGGTGCGGAACGGCTATCCGGCGCCCTTCTGCTGCGCGGTGATCGCGTCGTCGGCGGTGCTGCCGAACATCATCCCGCCGTCGATCGCGATGCTGCTCTTCGCCTCGATCTCCAACGTCTCGATCGGCAAGCTCTTCCTCGCGGGGATCCTGCCCGGGCTGATGATCGCGGCGCTGCTGATGGCGATGGTCTACGTCCAGGCGCGCAAGCACGGCTACGGCCATGCGACGACGCCGCCGTCCTGGGGCGCGCTGGCGCCGCCGCTGCTGCATGCGATCCCCGCGCTGCTGCTGTCGGTACTCATCATCGGCGGCATCCGCTTCGGCATCGTCACGGCAACCGAGGCGGGCGTGGTCGCGGTCATCTACGCGCTCCTCACGGGCATCTTCTTCTATCGCGATCTCGCCCTGCCCGAGGTCTGGCGCGGCCTGCGCGAGTCGGCGATCGACAGCGGCATGGTCGGCTTCATGATCGGCGTCGCCGCCCCCTTCGCCTGGGTGCTGGTCTCCGGCCGCGTCCCGCAGCAGTTCCTGCAGCTCATGCTCGCCCATGTCAGCGAGGCCTGGGCGATCCTGCTCGTGCTCAACGTGATCATGCTGATCGCCGGCGCGTTCCTGGATCTCACCGCGATCATGCTGATCGTGGTGCCGATCTCGCTGCCGCTGATCCTGCAGCTCGGCGTCGACCCCGTTCATTTCGGCATCATCGTCGTGGTCAACCTGATGCTCGGCGGGCTGACGCCGCCCTATGGCCTGCTGGTGTTCATCCCGTCCGCGATCACCGGCACGTCGGTGCAGGCGACGTTCCGCGCCGTGATGCCGTTCCTCGCGGTGCTGATCCTCGGCCTCGGCCTGCTGACCTACGTGCCCGCGATCTCGCTCGCCTTCGTGCGGGCGTTCTTCTAGGCCATGGGCGCGCGAACGGACGCCGCGGCTCCGCCCCTCATCCTTCGACAGGCTCAGGATGAGGGACTGAGATGCAGCTGCTCAGGATGAGGGACTGGGATGTAGCTCGGGAAGCAACGGAGGCCCTCATGGTGAGCTTGTCGAACCATGAGGGCCGGTACGCGGAGCGTCATCGCAATCGACTTTCGCCAACAGCAAGAACCACAGGAGGAGACGATCACATGAAAAGGACCTTCGGTCTCGCCGCGGCCGCGCTCGCCGCGTGGATGCTTGGCCACGCGCCGGCCGCGCTCGCGCAGTCGAAGATCACCTGCAAGTTCGGGACGCTGGGCAACGTCGAGTTCCCCGGCACGATCGGCATGCAGCGCATGGCCGATCGCATCAACACGGAGTCGAAGGGCGCGCTCGAGGTCCAGATCTTCCCCAACGCCCAGCTCGGCGGCGAGAAGGAGATGGCCGAGGGCATGCGGCTGGGCTCGGTCTGCGGCGCGCCGGTCAACGTCTCGGTGATGAGCATCTGGGTGCCGGAGGGCCAGCTCTTCGACATGCCCTTCCTGTTCCGCGACGACGGCCACGCCTATCGCGTGCTCGCCGGCGACGTCGGCAAGAAGGTCGCGTCCTGGTACGAGCCGCACGGCTTCAAGGTCGTCGGCTTCCTGGTCAACGGCACGCGCCATCCCCTGGGCAAGTTCCCGATCCTCACGCCCGACGACATCAAGGGTAAGAAGATCCGCGTGCTCCAGAGCCCGCTGCATGTCGAGCTGTGGAAGCTGCTCGGCGCCAACCCGACGCCGATCGCCTTCCCCGAGACCTACAACGCGCTGCAGACCGGCGTCGTCGACGCGATGGACAACGCGAAGACGACCTACTGGCTGCAGAAGTTCTACGAGGTCGGGCCGCACTTCACCGATCTCGGCCACATCTATTCGATCTCGGCGGTCGGCTTCTCGATGAATTTCTGGAAGCGGCTCACCCCGACCTGCAGGCGCTCGTGCAGTCCGCGGCCGCCGAGGGCATCAAGCTGCAGGACAAGCTCATCGCCGACGGCGACGAGGAGGCGATGGCCAAGGCCGTCGCGGCCGGCGCCAAGTACCACAAGGTCGACAAGGCGCCTTGGCAGAAGGCCATGATGCCGATCTACACCTCCTGGGCGCCGAAGGTCGGCGGCATGGAGATGATCAAGGCGGTGCAAGACACGCCGTGACGGCGGCGCCAGACGGCAAGCGCGCGGCGACGGAGGCCGGCTGGCGCCGGCTCGTCGCCGTCGCGACGACGCGACCGTTCTGCTGGTACCTGCTCGGCCTGAGCGCCGACTCGATGGCGATCTGGATGCAGCGGCTCGCGGTGGGCTGGCTGGTCTGGGAGATCACCGGGTCGGCGGCGTGGCTCGGCATCGTCGTGTTCCTGAAATTCGCGCGACGATCGTTCTCGGCCTGGTCGGCGGCGTGCTGGCCGATCGCTTCCAGCGCGGCACGATCATCGCGATCGCCGAGGCGGTGAGCGTCGTGCAGTCCGCCATCGCCGCGGGGCTCTACGTCGCCGGCCTGCTCGACCTGCCGCTGCTGCTCTTCCTCGTGCTGTGCGTGGGCATCGCCAATGCGATGGCGCAGGCCTCGGGCAATCTGATCGTGGCCGAGCTGGTGCCGGCCGAGCGCCTCTCGTCGGCGATCGCCCTCAACTCCGTCGTCTTCAACGTCGCCACGGTGATCGGGCCGGCTGTCGCCGGCGCGGTGATGCTCTTCCTCGGCATGGCCGCCTGCCTGCTGTTCATCGCGGCGTTCTTCGCCATCCATCTCGTGGTGATCCTGCTGATCCGGCCGCGGAGCGAGAAGCGCGCCGGCGGACCGACCAACGAGTCGATGTTCCGCGCGATCACGACCGCGCTGGCCTACGCGCTGCGCCACCCCGGCATCGGCCCCCTGCTGGTCCTGCACCTCTCCTTCACGATGTGCGTGCGTCCGCTCCTCGACCTGCTGCCCGCCTTCGCCGGTGGCGAGCTGGGCGCGGGCGTCGAGACCGTGTCGCTGCTGACCAGCCTCGTCGGCCTGGGCGCGATCGCCTCGGGCGTGTTCCTCGCCTGGCGCGAGCCCGGCCCGGGGCTGTTCCGCATCGTGCTGATCGGCATGGGCGTGCTCGGCCTCGCGATGATGGGCTTCGCCGGCGCGCCCAATGCCCTGGTGGCGGCGCCCCTCGCCTTCGTGATCGGCGTCGGCCTCACCATCCGCGCGGCAGCCGTCCAGACGCTGATCCAGACCGCCGCCGCCGAGGACCTGCGTGGCCGCGTGCTGAGCCTCTATGGCCTCGGCATCCATGGCGGCACCGCGATCGGCGGCGTGATGATGGGGGCGATCGCGGAGGTGGTCGGCCTGCGGCTCGCCATCGTCGTCATGTGCCTGGGTGCGATGGCGGTGCTGGCAGGGGTCGTACCGCGGCGGCGGCGGATGCGGGCGTCGCTCGAGACGATCGGGTGACGACCCCGTGACTCGCCAATCCGGCCTTGGCCGCGGCGCGCGGAATGTCGGATAACTGCCCGGGGAAGAGAACCCGGGAGGAAATCATGATCGGCATCTCACGCCGGCACACGCTGCTGACCACGCTCGCGACCGGCCTGCTCGGCTCAAGCGTCGCGGGTGCCCAGGCCCAGCAACGGCTGCGCATGACCTGGTGGGGCGGCGCCGAGCGCGCGCGACGCACCAACGAGGCGGTTGCCGCCTACATGAAGCGCAACGCGAGCCTGCGCATCGACACCGACTCGGTCGGCTGGAACGACTACTGGGACGCGGCTGGCAACCCAGGTCGCCGGCGGCAACGCGCCCGACCTGATCCAGATGGACTACCGGTACATCTTCGAGTACGCGCGCCGCGGCGCGCTCAAGCCGCTCGACGAGTTCATGCCCGAGCCGCTGTCGATCGGCGATTTCGGCGCGGCCAATCTCGACAGCGGCAAGGTCGACGGCAAGCTCTACGGCGTCGCGATGGGGCTTAACTCCACCGCGATGTTCTTCGATCGCACGACGATCGAAGGCCTCGGGCTGAAGGTCCCGGACCACACGACGAGCTGGGCGCAATTCGCCGAGCTCGCCATCGAGATCACCAAGAAGGCGGGTCGGCGCGGCTTCTTCGGCGCGCAGGACGCGGGCTATGTCGAGCCGGCCTTCGAGGTGTGGCTGCGCCAGCGCGGCAAGCGCCTCTATGACGACGCCGGCAAGCTCGGCTTCGCGCGCGACGACGTCGCGGAGTGGTTCGACTTCTGGGACAAGCTGCGCAAGGCCGGCGGCACCGTCATCGGCGAGGTGCAGGCGCTCGACAAGGGCACGCCCGAGACCAGCGTGATGACGACGGGCCGCGCCGCGATGACGTTCTCGCACTCGAACCTGCTGGTCGCCTGGCAGGGCGTGAACAAGAACAAGCTCGGCATGGCGCCCTTCCCCCGGGGCGAGCGCCACGGCCAGTACTACAAGCCGTCGATGCAGATGAGCATCGCCGCGAGCGCGCCCAACGCGGCCGAGGCGGTGAAGGTGATCAACTTCCTCGCGACCGACCCGGAAGCCGGCAACATCCTCCAGGTCGAGCGCGGCGTGCCGCCCTCGGCACGCATGCGCAGCGCGATCCTGGCGCAGCTCGACGAGATGGCGAAGGCGCAGGTCGAGTTCATTTCGCTGCTCGCCGACAAGGTCTCGCCGATCCCGCCGCCGCCGCCCAAGGGGGCCGGCGAGAACGAGCAGCTGATCCGGCGCGTCTACGAGAAGATCTCCCTCGGGCAGTCCACCGTCCCTGCCGCGGCGACGGAGTTCCACACCGAGGCCGCGCGCGTCCTCGAGCGCGCCTGAACGGGACGTCGGCATGGCCGCACGCAACGCCGCGTTCGCGCAGCAGGAGCGTGCGGCCTATCTCTTCCTGTCGCCCTGGCTGATCGGGCTGTTCTGCCTCACGCTGGGGCCGACGCTCGTCTCGCTCTATCTCTCCTTCACCAGCTTCGACCTGCTGCAGCCGCCGCGCTGGATCGGGCTCGACAACTACGCGCGGATGGCGTTCGACGACCCGCGGCTCGGCAAGGCGCTCGGCGTCACGTTCACCTACGTGCTGCTTTCGGTGCCGCTGAAGCTCGCCTTCGCGCTGGCGATCGCCATGGTGCTGGACCAGGGCTTGCGCGGGCTGTCGCTCTATCGCGCCCTGATCTATCTGCCCTCGCTGCTCGGCGGCAGCGTGGCGATCGCGGTGCTGTGGCGGCAGATCTTCGGCTATGACGGGTTGATCAACGAAGGCCTCGCCCTGCTCGGCGTCGACGGCCCGAGCTGGATCTCCAATCCGAGCTACGCGATCTACACGCTGGTCATTCTGCGGGTGTGGCAGTTCGGCTCGCCGATGATCATCTTCCTCGCGGGCCTGCGGCAGATTCCCGCCGAGCTCTACGAGGCCGCGGCGATCGACGGCGCCGGCCCCGTGCGGCGCTTCTTCAGCATCACGCTGCCGCTGCTCGCACCGGTCGTCTTCTTCAATCTGGTGCTGCAGACGATCGACGCGTTCAAGGCGTTCACGCCCGCCTTCATCATCAGCGGCGGCACCGGCGGGCCGATCGATTCGACGCTGTTCTACACGCTCTACCTCTACCAGGAGGCCTTCGCGTATTTCCGTATGGGCTATGCGTCGGCGATGGCCTGGGTGCTGCTCGTGATCATCGCGATCTGCACCGCGCTCGCGTTCCTCTCCTCGCGCTGGTGGGTGCATTACGGGGGACGAGCGTGGATAGCCTGCTGCCGCGCGCCTGGCCGCTGCGCCTGCTCGTCCATGCCGGCCTCGCCTGCTTCACGCTGGCGATGCTCTATCCGCTGCTCTGGATGATCGCGAGCTCTTTCAAGCCCGAGCAGATCATCTTCACCGACTTCTCGCTGTGGCCGCGCGACGGGAGCTGGAACGCCTATGCCGCGGGCTGGAACGGCCTGCGCGTGAGCTTCGGTCGCTTCTTCCTCAACTCCGCGATCATCTCGGTGCTGGCCGTCATCGCAACGTCGTCGCCTGCTCGCTCGCCGCCTATGCCTTCGCGCGGCTCGAGTTCCGTCTCAAGAAGCTCTGGTTCACGCTGATGCTCGGCACGCTGATGCTGCCGTATCACGTGACGCTGATCCCGCAATACGTGCTGTTCCTGAAGCTGGGCTGGGTCGACAGCTTCCTGCCGCTGGTCGTGCCGAAGTTCCTCGCGGTCGACGCGTTCTTCATCTTCCTGATGGTGCAGTTCTTCCGCGGCCTGCCGCGCGAGCTCGACGAGGCCGCGATGATGGATGGCTGCGGGCCGTGGGGCGTCTACTGGCGCATCCTGCTGCCGCTGTCGAAACCGGTGCTGGCGACCGCGGCGATCTTCTCGTTCATCTGGACCTGGGATGATTTCTTCGGACCGCTGATCTACCTGAACGACATCCAGCTCTACACGGCACCGCTGGCGCTGCGCAGCTTCGTCGACTCCTCGGGCCGCACCGAGTGGGGACCGCTCTTCGCGATGTCGACGCTCTCGCTCGTGCCGGTCTTCCTGGTGTTTCTCTTCTTCCAGAAACTCATCATCCGTGGCATCGCGATGTCCGGCTTGAAGGGATGAGAGCGTGTCGGACAGCTACAAGGTCGGCGTGATCGGCGGCGGCATCGGCCGCCAGCACATCGAGGCGTATCGCGCACTCGGCGGACGGTTCCAGATCGCGGCGATCTGCGATCTCGATGCCGAGCTCGCGAGGAGGCTCGCGACGGAATTCGCCATCCCCTGCGCGACGACCAAGCTCGACGAGCTGCTGTCGCGCGACCTCGACATCGTCGACGTCTGCACGCCGCCCGGCAGCCATCGTCGGCTGATCGAGGCGGCCCTCGACGCCGGCCGGCACGTGGTCTGCGAGAAGCCGCTGGTCGGTTCGCTCGCCGATGCCGACGCGGTGATCGCGCGCGCCGCGCGCAGCGACCGTCTCGTCATGCCGATCTTCCAGTACCGTTTCGCGCCCGGCTACCAGAAGCTCCTGCGGCTGATCGAGCGCGGCGTGGCGGGGCCGCTGCACGTCGCCACCGTGGAGACGCACTGGCGGCGCGGCGCCGACTACTACGCGGTGCCCTGGCGCGGGAAATGGGAGAGCGAGCTGGGCGGCGCGCTGCTCGGCCACGCCATCCACGCCCACGACATGCTCTGCGGCGCCGCTGGCCCGATCGCCGAGGTCACCGCCTTCACGGCCACGCGCGTCAACCCGATCGAGACCGAGGACTGCGCCGCCGCCAGCCTGCGCTTCGCGAGCGGCGCGCTCGCCAGCCTCTCGGTCACGCTCGGCGCCGCCGAGGACATGTCGCGGCTGCGCTTCTGCTTCCGCGACCTGACCGCCGAGAGCGCGCTCGCGCCCTACAATCCCGGCACCGAGCCCTGGCGCTTCCTGCCGATGTCGCCGGCCGCCGCGGCCGCGATCGACGCGGCCCTGGCCGACGTCGAGGCGGAGCCGGAGCGTTTCGCAGGCCAGTTCCTGCGGCTGCACCGCGCGCTCGCCGACGGTGCGCCGCCGCCGGTGACTCTCGCCGACGCGCGCGCGTCGCTGGAGCTGGTCACCGCCCTCTATCACGCGGCCGGTACGCGCAGCGTGGTCACACTCCCGATCGGGCCCGGGCACCCGCGCTATGCCGGCTGGCGTCCTCAGGCCTGAGGCGGCGTCACGCCGGCATTAACATCTCGTTAAACTCTCGCGTGGTGCGATTGGCGCTGGCGCGAGCAAGACCCGACAGCGCGCCGACCCATCGGAGTCCGGCGCCATCCCTCCTTCCAGCCTCTCGAATCCAGAGCGCCTCGCGACGCGCAAGCTGCGGCTGACCGCCGCGCTGATGACCGCGATCGTCCTGTTCGTGGGCGCGGTGATCGCGATCGGCGTGTACCAGTCCTGGCGCAATCTCGTGGCGCGCGAGGGCGACTTCCTCGCCAGCGCGACCGCCTCGCTGGTCGCCACCGTCGATCTGCGTCTCGAGACCGTCGCGCGTGGGCTCGACGTCGTCGTCCAGCAGGCGGCCGCACCAGACGGGCGCGACGCGACGATGGCGTCGTTCCTGCAGCTGCGAACGCTCAATCCACGGATGGGCGCGATCGCCATCACCGATGGGACCGGCGCCTTGCTGAGGAGCTCCGCACCTCCGGACCTCGACCCCGCCGTCCTGACGAGGCTCGCGCGGGCCGCCTTCGACCGTCACGCCGCGCGGCCGGGCGCGGTCCCTGCTGCTGACCCCCGCCGTGCGCATGCGCGCCGACAATCCCAACGTCTTCGTCGTCTCGCGCGCGATCAGGGACCCCGAGGGTGCGCTGATCGGCAGCGCCCTCGTGACGATGCCGATCGACGACCTGCTCGCCACCGTCGCCGAGGTGCTGGCCCGCGACGGCGGCCGCGTCACGTTCCTCAACGACGAGTACCGGGTCATCTCGCGCTGGCCGCATGCGGCGCTCGGCGCCGATCTCACCAACACGCCGATCAGCGCCGCGATCCGATCCGGCCCCGCCGCCAACGTGATCCGTGCGAACTCCACCATCGACGGGCTGGCGCTGCTGACCTCCTACGCGCGCTCGCCGCACTTTCCCTTCACCGTGGTGATGTCCAAGGACATCCCGCGGATCCTGCGCATCTGGCGCGAACAGCAGCAGGTCGAGTTCGCGGTGCTCGCGGTGCTTCTCCTCGGCACGGGCTTCGCGGCGCTGGCGATGTACCACGCGATCCGTCGCCAGCTCGACGCGGAGCAGGCGCAGCGCGATGCGGAGCGGGCGCGCTACGGGCGCGCGCTCGAGGGCGCGCGCGACGGGCTGGCGATCTGGAGCGTCGATGGCCGACTGGTGGGCTGGACAGCCGTTTCGCCGAGATCGGAGCCCTGCTCGACCTGCGGCCGGTCGTCGATCTGCGCGTGGAGGAGCTTTTCGCGGTCAACCCCGCCGCCGCACAGGTGCTCGCCGAAGCCGATCCGCTTGCCTCCGACGAGGCGCGCGCCGTCGAGCTTCCGGGTGGCGGCGTGGTCGAGATCGCGCATCGGCGCGAGGCCACCGGGGACGCCGTCACCACGCTGCGCGACGTCAGCGCCGAGCGCGCAGCGCAGCGGCAGCTGGCGGAGAGCGAGGCGCGCTTCCGCGACGGCATCGAGTCGATGGCCGAGGGCTTCATCCTGTGGGACAGCGCCGACCGCATGGTCGCCTGGAACCGGCAGGCCGAGCTGCTGCTGCCCGTGCAGGCGCCACTGTTCCGTGTCGGCCTGCATTTCGAGGAGATCCTCTCGCATCTCGCGCGCTTCAACGGCGGACACGAGCGCCGCGAAATGTGGCTGGCCGAGCTCGACGAGCGCCGGCGCCGGCGCGAGCGGCTCGGCAAGATCGCGACCTTCCCGTTCGAGCATCGGCCGCGTCGTGGAGTCGATCGACCGCGCCACCGCCGATGGCGGCATCGTCTCGACCTATCGCGATGTCACCGAGCAGCGCCAGCTGCTCGAGAAGCTGCGCGACGGCGAACGCGAACTGCGCCGCGCGCTGACGGCGGAGCGCGACATGAACGCGCAGCAGCGCCGCTTCGTCGCCATGGCGAGCCACGAGTTCCGCACCCCGCTCGCGATCATCGACAGTGCCGCGCAGCGCATCCAGACCGTGATGACCGATGCGGCTCCGAGGCGGGCAAGCGGCTGGCGCGCATCCGCGCAGCGGTCTCGCGCATGACCGAGATCATCGACCGCACCCTCGCGACCGCGCGCCTCGACGAGGGGCGGATCGAGATGACCCGCGAATCCTGCGACCTCGTGGCGCTGGCGCGCGAGGTCGCGCGACGCCAGCAGACGATCACGCCGAATTTCGCCATCCGGCTGGATGCCGAGGCGGAGGCGGTCGTCGTCGACGCCGACGTCGCCCTGCTCGACCACGTGATCACCAACCTGCTGTCGAACGCGGTGAAGTACTCGCGTCCCGTGGCGCCCATCGATCTGACCATCGCCACGACGGAGACCGACGCGGTGATCGCGGTCACGGATCGCGGCATCGGCATTCCTGCCGACGAGATCGACCAGCTGTTCAACCGCTTCTTCCGCTCGCGCCTCGCCGCGGGCATCGCGGGCACGGGCATCGGCCTCCACCTCGTGCGCGAGTTCGTCGCCATGCATGGCGGCGCGATCGACGTGAGCAGCGAGGTCGGTCGCGGCTCGACCTTCACCGTGCGTATCCCGCGCCGCGTCCCCCTCGCCGCCGTCGCCTGACCCGCCTGCACGGCGCTAGTCTCGCAGCCTCGCCTTTCGATCATGCGAGGTGTTCATGCCGTCCATCTCTCCCGGCCACGCCGCGATCGAGACCGCGCCCCGCATCGGCGTCGGCGTGATCGTGCTGCGTGACGGGCTGATCCTCCTCGGCCGCCGCCGCGGCGCGCACGGCGCCGGCAGCTGGGCTCTGCCGGGCGGCCATCTCGAATTCGGCGAGACGGTCGAAGCCTGCGCGGCGCGCGAGGTGGAGGAGGAGACCGGCCTTCGGCTTCTCGCGATCCGCGCGGCGCCCTACACCAACGATGTCTTCGCGGCCGAGGGGCGCCACTACGTCACGCTGTTCGTCGTCGCGTCTGCGGCGCCTGGCGAAGCCGAGCTGCGCGAACCGGCGAAGTGCGAGGGCTGGAGCTGGCATGCCTGGAACGCGCTGCCCTCGCCGCTCTTCGCGCCGCTCGCCACGCTCCACCGCTCCGGCTACGTGCCCAAACCGATCGATCCGTCGTAAGCTCCACCGCAGGAGGACATCATGGCGGATCCCGTCGAGGCCCTGCTGCTCGACCTGCTGGAGTTCCTGGCCCCCGCACCGCGGCCCTACGCCGAGGTCCTCGAGGCCTGGCGCACGTCCTGCCCGCGCCTGCCGGTGTGGGAGGAGGCGAACGCCCGTGGTCTGGTGCGGCGCGACCACGCGGCCGACGGCACGCCGCGCGTGTCGATCACGGCCGCGGGCCGTGCGCATCTTCGCGCGGCGAGACCGGCCGCCGCCTGAGATCCAAGCCGCATCCGTGCTGATCCGCCTGGACGACCTCACCGGACCGGAGATCCGCGATCTCCTCGCCGAACATCTGCGCCACATGCACGAACTCTCGCCACCGGAGAGCGTGCATGCGCTCGACCTCGACGGGCTGCGCAGCCCCGACGTGACGTTCTGGAGTGCCTGGGACGGGCCCGACCTGCTGGGCTGCGGCGCGCTGCGCGAGATCGATCCCCGTCATGGCGAGATCAAGTCCATGCGCACCGTGCGCGCTCGGCTGCGCCGCGGCGCCGCGCGCGCGATGCTCGCGCACATCCTCGAGGAGGCGCGGCGGCGCGGCTATGAGCGCCTCAGCCTCGAGACCGGATCAATGCCCGCCTTCGCGCCGGCGCGCGCCCTCTACGCGGGCTTCGGCTTCGTCGAATGCGGCCCCTTCGCCGACTACGTCGACGATCCGCACAGCACCTTCATGACCTTGGCGCTGCGCTGACGGGAGCGCCGGTGACGTCAGCTGCCACGCGGCAGCACGCGGTCGAGATCGGAAGGCGCGCGCAGGCGATGCGGCCAGCGTCGAGTCCATGCCCACCACATCGCGGCGAGCGCGCCGACCAGGAAGAGGATCGGGATCGAGACCGCGACGGCGGGTGGCGCGCCCAGCACCTCCTCGCTCTCGCCGAGCACGAGATGCGCGATCGTCGCGAAGCCGCCGGCCTGCATCGCGAACAGCGCGAGCATGGCGCCGGCCCAGCCCTTCGACTCCCCGATCTCGAGCCGGGCCTTGTGGCCGCCGCGCGTGACGGCGTCGCAGAGCGCGCGCACCAGGCCGGCGAAGCGCGACCGTTCGGTCGGCTCCGAGGTGCCCACGAGCAGCGGTGTGCCGGTCTCTGCCGACCAGATCAGCATCTGATGGAAACCGCTGCTGCGGTTCTGGGCCAAGCCGACACGCAGCCGGTCGAGCCGCGCGAGCCGGATGTCGATGCGGCCGAACGTGTCGCCCACGACCGAGAGTACCTCCCCATCGAACGCGACCGCGACGCTGTTGCCGCGCAGGCCGCGGCGGCGGAGGTCGCGGCTCATGCTCGCGCGGAAGGAGAAGGTCGAGGGGCTCACGCGCCCCGTTTCTAGAATCCCGCGCGGCCGCGCTCCAGAGATGATCGTGCCGCGTGCAGCCGATGCACGATGCGGGCTGCGAAGTGTTAGCGTCGCGTTGACGAACAAGATGGGGGAGCCGCCGATGCCACGCGTCCTGATTGCGGAATGCATGCAGGAGATCTCGTCCTTCAACCCGGTGCCGAGCCGGTTCGAGGACTTCCGGGTGCTCCGCGGCGCCGAGGTCGTCGAGGCGCAGCGCGGCACCAACACGGCGATGGGCGGGGCGACGCGCGTGCTCGAGGCGGCCGGTGCCGAGCTGGTCCCTGCCTACAGTGCCCGCGCCTTCAGCGCCGGCCAGCTCTCGGCCGAGGGCTGGGCCTCGCTGAGCGCCGAGCTGCTGCGCCACGTGCGAGAGCGCGCCGAGAAGATCGACGCGATGTTCTTCTCGATGCACGGCGCGATGGGGGCCGATGGCGAGCTCGACCCCGAGGGCTACCTGCTGCAGGAGTGCCGCAGGATCCTGGGCGAGCGCATCCCCATCGTGATCTCGCTCGACCTGCACGGGATCCTGACCGCGCGCATGCTGCGCCACGTCGACGGGCTCGCGATCTACCACACCTACCCGCATGTCGATTTCGGCGACACCGGCGAGCGCGCGGCGAAGCTGCTGCTGCGGATCCTCGCCGGTGCGAAGCCGCGGATCGCACGGGTCACCGTGCCCGCCCTCGTGCGCGGCGACGAGCTGATCACCGAGACCGGCGTCTATGGCCGCATCATCCGCGATGCGCAGGCGCTCGAGCGTGACGGGACCGCGCTCGCCGCCGGCTTCATGATCGGCAACCCGTTCACCGACGTGCCCGAGCTGTGCAGCCAGGCGATCGTCGTCACCGACGGCGACGCGACGGGCGCCGAGCGCGAGGCGATCCGGCTCGCGGAAAGCTTCTGGCCCGATCGCGCGCTCATGCAGGGCCGCCTGGTCGCGCTCGACGACGCGATCGCGCGGACGAAGACGCTGGACGGTCCGGCGATCTTCACCGACGCCGCCGATGCGACCAGTTCAGGCGCCACCGGCGACTCGAACGCGATCCTCGTGGCGCTCAAGCAGGCGGGCTATCGCGGACGGGTGCTGCTGCCCATCGTCGATCCCCCGGCCGTCGCGGCCGCGATGAAGGCCGGGTTGGGGGCGAGCCTGCGCGTGAAGCTCGGCGGCGCGCTCGATCCGCGCTTCACGCCCATCGAGCTCGAGGTCACCGTCGACCTGCTCTCGCGCGGCCACGCGGTGCTCGAGACCGCCGGTCGACCCAACCCGTCGGGTCCGACCGCGGTGCTGCTGCACGAGAACTACACGATCGTCGCGATGACGAAGTCCGCGAACCTGTTCGACCGCTCCGTCTTCTTCGCGGCCGGCCGCGATCCCCGGCGCTACGACCTGATCGTGGTGAAGTCGCCCCATTGCGAGCCGCACATGTTCGTCGCCTGGGCGGCGCGCAACTTCAACATCGACGCGCCCGGCGCCACGTCGGCCAATCTCCGCAGCCTCGGCCACAAGGTGTGCCCGCGGCCGATCTATCCTCTCGAGGCGGATGCGCGCTTCACGCCCCGCGCCGAGCTCTTCGCGCGCTGACAGGCGGAGGCACGTCGATGGAGATCGTGACCACGCCGATCGCCTTCGTGCGCGGCATTCGCGGCGAGCCCGAGGACGATTGCTGGGGCGGCGAGGAGGCGCGCATCGAACTCGTGCCGGCCTTCGGCCCCGAGGCGCTGCAGGGACTCGAGGCGTTCTCGCATATCGAGGTGCTGTTCAGCTTTCACGCCGTCGATCCGGCGAAGATCGTCACGGGCGCGCGTCACCCGCGCAACAATCCGGCGTGGCCGAAGGTCGGCATCTTCGCGCAGCGCGGCAAGAACCGCCCGAACCGGCTCGGCAGCACGATCTGCCGCTGCTCCGCGTCGAGGGCACGGCGCTCGTCGTCGCCGAACTCGACGCGATCGACGGCACGCCCGTCCTCGACATCAAGCCCGTGCTGCGGGAGTTCCTGCCACGCAGCGAGCTACGCCAGCCCGACTGGTCGCACGCATTGATGCAGCGCTACTGGGCGCCGAGTCGCCGCAGCTGAGCCCGCCGGGGAGCCCGTCCGCAACGGCACGCCACGCCGCTCGTTGTCCGGTCATGACGGGTCGGCGATGGGAGTTCTCGCACGCGGTCGCGGCCGGCCTCTATCCCGCCGCGCTGGCAGCGCTCACGGTGTCCGCCGCGGAACGCCAAGCCTATCGCGGCGTCTCGGCGAAGGGCAGAACTACGCTATCGTCGGTGCGGCCGGCAGCCGGCCGGCGCGAAGAGCCGTCCGATGAGCGGATCACCCTCATGAGCACTCGCGACGTCAGACGCCGCGCGAACAACGCCCTCGGCGTCAGCGCCATCGCGTTCACGTTCGCCGCCGAGACCTTCGTCACCAGCCGGCTCCAGCCTCATCCGGCCACGCCGCTCATCCTGACGGTGCTGATCGGCGCCGGCATCTGCGCCGCCGCGCTGTCGATCGTCCTTTATCGGAAAGCGCGCGCGGCCGAGGCGATGCAGGCCTCGCAAGCGCCTCCGCCGTGATGCGCGCGCCGGCGATCCTGCTCGGCGGCGCGCTCGCCGCCATGGGCTTCGGATGGTGGGGCCTGAACACCGTGGCGGGCCGCGCGATGTTCGACGAAATGGCCGGGATGATTCCCTTCGCCGTCGGCGTCGCCGGCGCCGCAGCCGCTCCCGTCGCGCTGTTCCTGCTCTGGCGGTCGCACAAGCGCTGACTCGCGTACGGCCTCAGCGGCGGCGCCAGGCCCGATGATCGTCCGCGAGCGCCGCATGCATCCGCGCCGCCGCGCCGTGCAGCCAGTCGCCGTCACGGCGGGCGAGGTCGCGCAGGACGCGTGCCCGCGCGCCCGGCGTCGCGAGATGCATGTTCGCGATCTCTGCGCCCATGGCACGCAACAGCTCGCGCGCGTGTCGCGCCGCGCGCAGATCCGCGAAATCGGCGCGCACGATGTCCGGCCCGATGCGCCGCACGAGCCATCCCTCGCGGATCAGGAGCATCGGATCGCGCGGACGCCGTGCGCCCAGCAGCAGGGCCGCAAGCTGCGGTCGCCGCGGCGCGCCGGCGGCAAAACCCGCGGCCGATGGCAGAACGGGCTTGGCGTCCGCGCGCGAAAGTCCCGCCTTGCCACATCGCCGATCGCGGTCACGCGCGGCCGTCCGAGGCTTCCGAGCCCCGAACGCCGGCGCACGAGTCGCAGCTTCGGCCGCGGCTCGGGAAGCGTCGCGCGGATCGCGCGCAGGGCCAAGGGCGGAACATCACCGCCCCAGCTCGGCCAGGCGGCGAGGCGATCCCAGAACCGCCTCGCCCTGTCGGATCCTTCCCGCGGCGGCGGCGGCAACCAGCGGGGCGGCGCATCGACGACGAACGAAGTGCCGCCGGCGCGCAAGCTCTTCTCGTAGCCCTCGAGGATCAGCTCGGCGCAGCGCCGCGGGCGCATGTCGAGCCGGCCGTCCTCGACGAGGCAGCGCGCGCTCGCGACGAGGCGCACCAGGTCGTTGGCGTAGGAGAGGACGCTCGCCTCGTCGGCATCGTTGACGCCCCAGACCCGGCGGCCGCGACGATCGCGCCAGGTGCCGAAATTCTCGACATGCACGTCGCCGATGGCGAGCAGCTCGGGCGCGGCGGCGAGCTCGGGGCACAGGCGCGGCCAGAGCGCGCACCACCGGTAATAGCTCGCGCGCAGAAACGCAGCCTCGCCCTCTTCCATGCGCGCATGCTTCTCGCGCAAGGCGGCGCGGTCGATCATGACCAGCGAGGCGAGCCAGCGTTCGTAGCGCCGCGTGGCGGCGACGATCCCTTCCTCGCCTCGGAGCGTCACGAGGGGGGCAGGAGATGGCAGGCGGCGACGCGCGTGGTGCCGTCCTCGGCGCGTCGCGCGACCAGCGCCGGCGGATCGGCGGCGCAGCGCTCCATCGCGAAGCGGCAGCGCGTGTGGAAGGCGCAGCCGCCGGGCGGGTTGGCGGGATCGGGCATCTCGCCGGTGAGGATCACGCGCTCGCGCCGGCGCGAGGGGATCGGTGTGGGGCACGGCCGAGAGCAGTGCTTGCGTGTAGGGATGCCGCGGGGTTTCGAACAGCTCCTCGGCGGTACCGATCTCGACGATGCGGCCGAGATACATGACCGCGATGCGGTCGCTGACGTGGCGGATGACCGAGAGGTCGTGGCTGATGAACAGCATGGCGAGGCCGAGGCGCTGCCGCAGCTCCGCGAGCAGGTTGATGATCTGCGACTGGATCGAGACGTCGAGCGCCGAGACCGGCTCGTCGGCGATCAGCAGCTTGGGCTCGAGGGCGAGCGCGCGGGCGATCGCGATGCGCTGGCGCTGGCCGCCCGAGAACTCGTGCGGATAGCGGCGGCCCGCGTCGGGCGGCAGGCCAACGAGCGCGAGCAGCTCGGCGACGCGCGCCTCGCGGCTCGTGCGATCGCCCACATCGTGCACCTCGAGCGGCTCGCCGACGATCTCGCCGACGCGATGGCGCGGGTTGAGCGACCCGAACGGATCCTGGAACACGAACTGGATGTCGCGCCGGCGCGAGACCATCGCGCGGCGATCCAGCTTCGTGATGTCCTCGCCCTGGAAAATGACAGAGCCGCCGGTCGGCTCGACCAGGCGCAGCACGGTGCGGCCGAGCGTGGACTTGCCGCAGCCGGACTCGCCGACGATGCCCAGCACCTCGCCGCGCGCGAGCGTGAAGCTAACGCCGTCCAGCGCCTTGATCGTGACGCCGCGCGCCACGTAGTGCTTCGCGAGATCGCGGACCTCGAGGAGCGCGCTCACGGCGCCGGGTTCCAGCAGCGCAGGCGGTGCGGCGGCGCGCTCAGCTCGGGGAGTTCGCGCGGGCAGCGTTCGACGGCGAAGCCGCAGCGCGGCGTGAAGATGCATCCCGCGCCGCGATCCTTGGGCGCGGGCACCGTTCCCTGGATCGAGGGCAGCTTGCGGCCGGGGGCGTTCGCGGCGGGCATCGTGCGCAGCAGCGCTTCGGTGTAGCGGTGGCGCGGGCGCGCGAAGAGCTGCTGCACGGGCGCCTCCTCGACGATCCGGCCCGCGTACATCACGGCGACGCGGTCGCAGAACTCCGCGACCACGCCGAGGTCGTGGGTGATCAGCAGCACCGCCATGCCGAGCTCGCGCCGGAGGCGACCGATGAGGTCGAGGATCTGCGCCTGCACCGTCACGTCGAGCGCCGTCGTCGGCTCGTCGGCGATCAGCAGCTTCGGCTTGCAGGCGAGCGCGATGGCGATCATCACGCGCTGGCGCTGACCGCCGGACATCTCGTGCGGATAGCGGCCGAGCTGGCGGCGCGCGGCCGGGATGCCGACGAGGTCCAGCAGCTTCGCCGCCTCCTCCATCGCCGCGGAGCCACTCATGCCGCGATGCACGACCAGGCTCTCGGCGATCTGGTCGCCGATCGTGAAGACCGGGTTCAGCGAGGTCATCGGCTCCTGGAAGATCATGCCGATGCGATCGCCGCGGATCTGGCGCAGCTCGTTCATGCCGAGCGTCAGCATGTCCTTGCCGTCGAAGACGATGCGCCCGCCGGCGACGCGGCCAGGCGGATCAGGCAGCAGGCGCATGACCGAGAGCGCGGTGACGCTCTTGCCGCAGCCGGATTCGCCGACGAGGCCGAGCGTCTCGCCCGGCGCGATGGCAAACGAGACCTCCTCGAGGACGGGCACGCCCGCCATCGTCACGCTGAGCTGCTCGACCGAGAGGAGTGGTGCGTCAGACACGGCCGCTCGCCCGGGATCGAGGACATGGCTCAGCCGGTCGCCGACCAGGTTGATCGACATCACCGCGAGGAAGAGCGCCAGGCCCGGGAAGATCATCGTCCAGGGTGCATAGCGCATGAACTCGCGCCCCGCATTGAGCATCGCGCCCCACTCCGAGGTCGGCGGCTGCGCGCCGAGACCCAGGAAGGACAGCGTCGCCGTCGACAGGATCGCGGTGCCGAGGTCGAGCGAGACCAGCACGATCACGATCGGCATCAGGTTGGGCAGCAGGTGGCGTCGAAGGATGCGTGTCTGGCTGGCGCCGACGGCACGCGCGGACTCGACGAACTCGCGATTGACGAGGGTGAGCGTCGCCGAGCGGATCACGCGCGCGAAGCGCGGGATGCCGGAGATTCCGACCGCGAGCGCCGCGTTCACCGCGCCCACGCCGAGCACGGCGACGATGAGGATCGCGAGCACGATCGGCGGAAAGCCGAGCATCACGTCGAGGAAGCGCGCGCCGATGCGGTCAACGCGCCCGCCGAGGAAGGCCATCACCATGCCGATGATCGTGCCGGCGACCATGCTGATCGCGACGGTGAGCAGACCTACGGCGAGCGACAGCCTGCCGCCATGCAGGATGCGGCTGAAGATGTCGCGGCCGAAGGCGTCGCAGCCGAACCAGTTGGTCCAGTTCGGGGCGACGAGCCGGCGGCAGACGCGTTGCGCATCGGGGTCGAAGGGGGCGATCCAGGGCGCGAGCAGCGCGCCCACGACCAGCAGCGTCAGCACGACCATGCCGACGGCCGCCCCCGGCGCGCCGAGCACGCGCGCGACCATGCGCCGCGGCGGCAGGACGATCGTGGCGGGCGCTGCGGCCATCGCGGTTCATGCGCGCTGCGCCCGGATGCGCGGATCGACGAGGCCGTAGACCAGGTCGAGGGCGAGGTTGATCACGATGTACGCGCTGGTCGTGTAGACGACGATGCCCTGGACCAGCGGGATGTCCTTCGTCAGTACGGCGTAGATGAGCAGCGCGCCGAGTCGGGCCGCGCGAACACGCTCTCCGTCACGACCGCGCCGCCGATCAGGAACGCGAACTGGACGCCGAGCAGCGTGATCGGCGGGATCACCGCGTTGCGCATCGCGGCTTCGCCACGACGCGCACCGCGCTGAGGCCCTTTGCATGGGCGGTGCGGATGTAGTCCTGGCTCATCGTCTCGATGATCGCGCTGCGGATGAGCCGCGCGAGGCCGCCGGCGAGGAACAGGCCCGCGGTGATGCTCGGCAGGATCAGTGCGTCGATGCCGTCGCCGAGGATCGGCAGCCATTCGAGCATCAGCCCGAAGACGTGGATCAGCAGCATCCCGATCCAGAAGCTGGGCAGCGACACACCGACCAGCGCGACGGACATCAGGCTCGTGTCGACCCAGCCATGCGGCCGCAGGCCCGCGAAGATGCCGAGCAGGAGGCCCAGCGAGACGCCGACGAGCAGCCCTCCGAGCGCCAGCTCGAGTGACGGCCGCAGGCGCTCGGAGATCATCTGCGTGACCGGCTGCTTCGTCAGGTAGCTGTTGCCGAGATCCCCCACGGCCATCTTGGCGAGGAAGTTCAGGTACTGCTCGTGGATCGGCCGGTCGAGGCCGAGGCGGCGGCGCTCGTTGTCGATCACCTCGTCGCTCGCCGGCGTGCCGCCGAGTGCGAGCATCACCGGATCGCCCGGGATGAACTGCAGCACGACGAAGACGATCGACCAGGTGACGAACAGCGTCGGGATGATCCCGGCGAGACGGCGAAGGAGCCAAACCATGTTCAGACTCCCTCCTCGAATGAGGAGGGGATGTCCGCGCGCAGCGCGGACAGGGGTGGTGAGTCACAGCCGCAGGCCTGTGCAGCACCACCCCGCGCGCGGCTGCGCCGCGCTGCCCCTCCTCATTCGAGGAGGGGCGTCTGGGAAAGTAGCTCCCACCACCCTCACACGAAGGGCCTCGGGTCCAGGAAGCGCTTGAGCACGTTCATCGTCAGCTTCGCGCAGGTGTTGGCGTAGCCCTCGGGCGGGAGCGAGCCGACATAGGTCATCGAGCCGACGCTGAACACCGCGCCGCCGGCGGGCGTCTCGAAGAACAGCATGTCGGCGCAGGACCAGTCCTCGCGCGGACGGGGATGGCGGTGCACCAGCATGTCCTCGTTCCCCCAGGCATAGTCGTCGTGGATCACGATCCCCTTCGCCACGATCAGCGTGTTGGGTGGCGTGCCGTAACGCGGATCCGCGCTGTCGAGTTCGAAACCAGCCGCGCCACCGCCCATCACGCCGCTGTCGCCGAACTGCGCGCCGGGTGCCGCGAGGTTCTCGATGCCCTGGGTCATGAACTTCACGCGCGGATCGCGGATCCCCTCGGTGAAGCTGTAGGGGAAGCCGAGATGACGGCCCTGCGTCGAGAAGCCGTTGCCCACGAGCTTGTGCGACGGCTTGCCGATACGCCGCCACAGCCCGCCATACCCGCCGCCGAACTGGTGGTAGCTCTCGCCGACCTCCGGTCGCCCAGACGCGGATGCCGCCCTCGGCGCGGCGCACCTCGAGCGCATGCGCCGCGTCGAGGCTCGGCTCGGCGCGCCAGTAGAAGCCGTTGCCGCCGAGATAGATCAGCCGCCCACCGCGCGCGAGGAACTGCTCGAGCGCCTCCATCATGGCGCAGCGAGTGGTACTCGGGATGCTGCGCGCAGATGATGACGCGGTAAGGCGCCAGCGCGTCGACGCCTTCCGCATGCATGTCGTGGTCGGTGAGGACGTCGTGCGCGATGCCACCGCGATCCATCCAGTCGACGACGTAGCTGTCGCAGCAGATGCGGCCCGTGCCCGAGCCGCCGGGTGCCGATCGACCAGGCTCATCTGCCGCGGCCGGGTATCGAGCTGCGGTCGCATCATCGAGGTGATCGCCACCCCCGACCCGTCGGAATGATAGTTGTACGTCGAGAGTCCGAACTGCGGATTGAGGTCAGGGGTCTCGAGCAGCGCGCCCCAGGCGAGCGAGCGCGGTCGGATCTCCTCGCTGCGGCCGGGGCCGCACGTAGCTCGAATAGACCTGATAGCTGAAGGTCGGCACGAGGAACGCGACGTCGGCGTGCTTCGCGCCCTTGGCCGGACGGACGAAGAACGGGATGTAGTCCTCGCCCGCCTCGTTCCGGATATGCGCGGCGTAGAAGCCGCTCGGCCAGTCCTTCGGCACTTCGAGCGCGAAGCCCTCCGGCCAGCCGCAATCGCCCATGTCGTCGTCGTGGAAGTGGATCGCGCCGTACTGCTCGGGCGCCGACTTCCAGTCGTGCACCGCGCCGGTCCAGTTGGAGCCGGTCATGGCGCGGGTCGGCAGGTTGACGAGCTGGCGCGTGCGCGGCCTGCGGTCCGGCATCGACGATCCTCTGCGTGGCGATCCCCTGGCTGAAATCCCACTGAGCAATCCGCGTGCCGTCGAGGGCGGTGATCGCCGGCGCCTCGATCTTGCCGTTGAAGAACGTCGTCGCGCGCGCGCCGTCCGGCTCCGCGGCGATGGTCACGCGTGCGACACCCTGGAGCGCCGGCAGCGACGCCTTCACCGCGTGGCGACCGCCATCGACGATCGCCCCCACCGGCTCGAGCGGCGTCTGAACCAGCGGCGAGCGTTCCGCCCGCGACGTCGACGGTCGCGGCGAGTGCGTACCAACGGCGCACGAGCATCGGCGCGGCGATCTCGACGCGCGCGCCGCCGACGCTGAGCGCGGCACCGCCATGCGGCGCGAGCTCGAGGCGCACGGCGACACCGCCGATGTCGAGCGCGAGCACGACCTGGCGCGCCTTGCCCGGAGTCGTCGGCCAGATGCGCGCGGAGAGCTGAAGCCCGCCGCCGCCCGCGTTCACCGCCAGCGCCTCGACGCGACCAAGCTGCCAGGCCGCGCGTCGTGAAAGCGCCCCCGATGCGTGCCGTCGATCGGCGTGGGCATCGCAACCTCGCGATAGCCGGGGCCCTGCGGGTTGGGATCTGCACAGAGATGGCGCACGAAGCGCAGCGTGTAGGCGCGGTCCGCCGCGCTCGAGATCATGAACCGCACGCGTTCGCCGGCGCGCGCACTCCAGCGATCGCAATAGCCCGTGAGCTGATGCATCCGTTTTCCCCCGACCGCGACAAGCATGTCGCCCTGCGAGCGACATTGCCATATCGTCGCGAACGGTTCACCAACGCCACGCCAACTCGGGGAGTTCGACATGCGCGTCCATCGCTCGCTTCTCGCTGCTGCTTCGCTGCTGCTCGCCACGACGCTTCTCACGCCGACCGCACCGGCGCGCGCGCAGGGCCTCACGATCACCTGGGCCGAGGACGACAACAGCTGGCGCACCTGGGACCCGCGCGTCACGCAGTCGCGGCACGAGACGCAGGTGATCATCCAGGTCTTCGACCAGCTGATCGCCTCGGACGAGAACAACGCCTACTTCCCCGGCCTCGCCAAGTCCTGGGAGATGGCGCCCGACGGACTGTCGATCACCCTCAAGCTGCGCGAGGACGTGACCTTCCACGACGGCACGAAGTTCGATGCCGAGGCGGTGAAGTTCACCTTCGACTCGATCCGTGAGCCGAAACTCGGCAGCCGTGCGGCGATCGACATCCTCGGGCCCTATGCCGGGACCGACGTGATCGGCCCCTACGAGGTCAAGATCCGCTACACGCGGCCCTACGCGGCGGCGATCGCCTCGCTCAGCCAGAACGAACTCTCGCCGGTCTCGCCGACCGCGGTGAAGACCATGGGTGACACGGCCTTCGCGGCGGCGCCGGTCGGGGCCGGACCGTTCAAGATGGTCAGCTTCGAGCGCGGCAAGCAGGCGGGTGCTCGAGCGCTACGACGCCTACAACTGGGCGCCGGGCTTCTCCAAGCACCAGGGCCCGAGCAAGGTCGCGCGCGTCGTCCACCGCATCGTTCCCGACGCCTCGACCCGCGTCGCGGCGCTCGAGCGCGGCGAGGCGGACATCTCCGACTTCGTGCCGATCCTCGACATGCGCCGGCTGGGCCAGGACCGCCGCTACAAGACGATCCTCGCGCCGGCATCCGGCCTGCCCTTCGGCATCATGCTGAATTCGAAGTTCGGCATCTTCCAGGACATCCGCGTGCGCCAGGCCTTCATGCACGGCTTCGATCGCAAGGCGCTCACCGAGGACCAGTATTTCGGGCTGATCGAGCCGGCTTCGGGCCGCTATCGACCACGACCTTCGGCTACTGGAAGGGGAACGAGCCGTACTATGCCTATGACCCGAAGAAGGCCGTCGAACTCCTCGAGGCCGCCGGCTGGAAGATGGGGCCCGGTGGGAATCAGGGTGAAGGACGGTCAGCCGCTCGCCACGTCATGGCAGGTGCTCGCCGCCGTGTTGCCCGAGGTCGGCGTCGCCGCGCAGGCCGAGCTCAAGAAGATCGGATTCGACGTGAAGGTCGAGACGATCACCACCGCGCGCTGGGACGAGCTCGTGTTCAACAACATCCACGAGATCAATCCGCTGCGCTGGATCAACGCCGATCCCAGCCTGCTCGAGATCATGTTCCACTCGCGCAACGTCCCCGAGCAGGGACGCTTCCGCTTCAATCTCGGCCGCCTCGTCGATCCCGAGCTCGACAAGCTGCTCGAGACGGGCGCCGGCGAGATCGATCCCGCGAAGCGGGCGGGCATCTACGCCGCGGCTCAGAAGCGGATCATGGACCAGGCCGTCTACTTCCCGATCCACAACCAGGTGAACCCGATCGCCTACCGCGCCAATCGCACCGGCTACCGCATGGCCCGCGCCCAGTGGAACGTGAGGTTCTACGAAGTCGACGAAGTGAAATGACCCCGCCGCTCACGCGGCCACGCGACGACAAAGGGCCGGAGCACAAGCTCCGGCCCTTCTTCTTTGCCCCGCCCCAACTCCAACCGTCCCCCTCGAAGAGGGGACAGGCCGCGAAGTGGCCAGGGGGAGAGTCGATCGTCGGTCCCTGCGAGCTGATCCCCAACGCGTCGGCGACGCACCTCGCCACGACTGTCCCCCTGAGCGCGCTTCGCGCGCCCTGTCCCCCTCTTCGAGGGGGACGGTTGGCGGCGCACGCAATTCGATCGTCAGGGATCAGCCGGGGGCGGCTTTCGACGAGGCCGAGGCGGGTCTCGACGCGGTAGAGGCGCTCGTCGATGCGGTCCACGCGGGCGGAAAGGCGCGCGAGGCCGGTCTCGACATGCGCGACCCGCAGCGACAGGTCGGCGACGCTGGTGCGCAGCTCCGCGATGTCGCCGCGCATCTCCAGCATGATGCCGCGCAGTTCGCCGAGTTGCTCGCTCATGCGCCTGAGATGCTCGAAAAGCAGGTCGTACACGGGTTCCACCATCGTCGCGCCCTCCCTTGTGTCGGTGGGAGGGGACTACAGGCTACACCGGTGCGGGAGGTGAGCAAGCGGGGTAAGCGGCGCCGGCTAAGCCTGTGGACAGGTGATGCAGGAACATGCGCCGTCACCCGGCCGGTGGAAGATCTCGGGTCGAGGCGTGAGGCGGCTCACGCAGCTTGCGGTGTACTCCCTGCATCCTCGCGCGCATGGACGCTAACGCGCCTCACCCCCGAGGCCGGCGTCGTCAACGCCAGGAGCAACCACCATGCGCGAGGATTGGCCCGAGCGCCCCGAGATGGAGGACATGCGGCGGCTCGTCGAGCTCTATGCCCGAGGCCACCTGCCCCCCGACGTGCTGACGCGCGAGACGCGTCGCTCGGCATTCCGCTTCAACGTCGTGAAGCCGGTCTATCGCTGGCTCGTCAGCCTGCGCGGCCGCAAGGTCGAGGAGACGAAGGATGCGCTGTCGTCTTCCGAGGTGGAGATCACGCTTCACCGGCTCGCCCGGTGAAGCTCTCCGCCCGGGCATCGGTTCGCGGGACTCCCGTCGTGGTCGGCAGGCTCAGCGGGAGCCCGCGCACCGAGCGCAGCGCCAGATAGCCGAAGCACTGCGCCTCGATGAAGTCGCCGTCCCAGCCCACGGCCTCGACGGGCTCCACGGCGACGGCGAGGCGACGCGCAAGTTCGCGCATGAAGAACGCGTTGCGCCGACCACCGCCGGTCACCAGCCAGCGTGAGGGCCGCCGCGGCACCTGATCGAGGGACGCCGCCACCGACTCCACGGTGAAGGCCGCGAGCGTCGCGGCGCCGTCGACCAGCCCGAGCTTCTCCACGATGCGCGCACGCGCATGGAAGTCGTTGCGGTCGAGCGACTTCGGCGCCGGCAGCTTGAAGTAGGGATGCGCCATCAGCTCGGCGAGCACGGCGCGGTCGACCTGGCCCGACGCCGCGATCGCGCCGTCCGCGTCGTAGGGCGCGCCGGTGTGCCGCGACACCCAGTCGTCGAGCAGCGCGCTCGCCGGCCCGGTATCGAAGGCGATCGTCGTATCGTCGTCGATGTAGGTCACGTTCCCGACGCCACCGAGATTGAGCACCATCAGCGGACGCGGAAGCTTGGCCGCGAGCGCGCGGTGATAGAGCGGCGCGAAGGGCGCGCCCTGCCCGCCGGCCGCCACGTCGGCGTGGCGAAATGATCGACGGTATCGATGCCGAGCCGCGCCGCGACACGGGCTCCCGAGCCGAGCTGCCGGGTGAAGCGCCGTTCCGGCCGATGCAGGATCGTCTGGCCGTGCAGACCGATGAGCGCGACGTCCGCGGCCTTCAGGCGCTGCTCCTCCATGAAGCGCGCGATCGCGCCGGCATGGCCTCGCTGACGGCCTCGTCCTGCTCGCGTAGCGGATCGTGCTCGGCGCGGGCCGCATCGGCAGCGATCTGAAGAAGCTCGCGCCGCAGCTCGGCGGGATAGGGGTAGGTGGCACCGGGTCCCGGCCGCAGCTCCGCCTCGCCGTCGCTCTCGACCAGCGCCACATCGATCCCGTCCATGGACGTCCCGCTGATGACGCCGATGGCCCGCCTCGTCTCCGACATGCCGCGCACCCCTTCGCTTCCGGATCGGACTCGGCGTGCATTCTCTCAGGTAAAGCCTGGCCCGCGGTAGGGGCGCGTGCGGCCGGGACGCGCCCGACCGTCAGGCAGCGGTCTCGTCCCGTCGTGGTTCGACGACGCCGGCGGTCGCGAGGATCGCGACGGCGGCGTCGGCAGCCATGCCGATGGAATCGCGGCCGCCGTGCATGAGCGTCATGAGCTGAGCCCCTTCGAAGATCATCTGGATCTGCGTGGCGACACGTTGCGCATCGGCCACGCCCCGTGCACCGAGCTCCTGCGCGAGCCAGGAGGCGAAGGCGCGCTTGTGACGGCTCGCGATACGGCGCGCCGGATGGCCGGGCAGATCCGCGAGCTCGATCACGATGCGCGTGAAGCCGGATCCGCTCGACCGCGGCGTCTCCATCCAGTCCGCGAGCTCCTCGAACATCACGCGCAGGAAGTCGGCGGCGACCGGCTCCCGCAGGGCCTTTGAACTTCGCCGTATGGCGCAGCGCGATCGACGCCTGCTCCTCCAGGACCTCGGCGAGCAGGTCATCCTTGCTGCGGAAATGTGCGTAGAGCGTCTGCTTGGTCACCGCCGCCGCATCCGCGATCGCATCCATGCCGACGCGCGTGAAGCCCTTGGAGAAGAACAGCCGGTAAGCAGATTGCAGGATCCGACGATGTGTCTCTTCGCGTGACCGGGTCATGGACGCTCCAACTAGACCGCCGAGTCAATTTACGCGGGCGAGGTCGCTATGGACACTTCGTGTTCATCGGAGAGCACGAATGGATCTGGACCTGAACGGATGTCGAGGAGCGGAGGCAGGGGCGTGATCAGGAGCATCGCAACGATGGCGGATGCGGGCTCGGTGCACCGATGAACGGCCTGCTGGCGATCATGGTCTTCCAGCTCGTCGGCGAAGCGATTGCCGCTGCCGCGGCGCTGCCGTTTCCAGGCCCACTGCTGGGCATGGTGCTGATGCTGGGCGCGCTCGAGCGCGGATGGATCTCGCGGGAGGAGGTGGAACCGGCCAGCCGCCTCCTGATCGAGCATCTCGGCCTGTTTTTCGTTCCCGCCGGCAGCGCGATCGTCGCACTGGCGGCCTCCCTCCGGACGGATGGGCTCGCAATGATGGTGGCGATCGTGATCTCCACCTCCTGTGCGATCGCGCGTGCGGCCTCGCAGCCGGATGGGAGAAGGGCGAGCACCGCCGGCTCGGCCCTCGCTCTCAAGGGAGGCGCGGGTGAATGCCCACGGCGCCATCCTGTGGCTGCCCGTGACGATCGCGATCTTCTACGGGGCCGTGCGGCTGCAACGCGTCGCGGGCGGTTCGCCCCTGCTCAATCCGACTTTGCTGAGCATTGCCGCGATCGGGGCATTGCTCCTGCAACTACATGTTCCCCAGCCGCGCTACTTCGAAGCCGTTTCCATCTTCCACTACCTGCTCGGGACCGCGGTCGTGTCGCTGGCGGTGCCGCTGTCGCGCCATATGCGCGCGGTCGAAGGCTCGAGCGTCCGACTCGGGGCGGCGCTGCTGATCGGCTCCGTCACGAGCATCGTCGTCGGATTGCTCGTCGCCAGGGCGCTCGGCGCGTTTGGAACGACGCTGCTGTCGCTGGCCCCGAAATCAGCGACGACGGCGGTGTCGATCGCCATCTCGGAGCGCATCGGCGGCATCCCCGCGATCACCGCATGCAGCACGATCATCACCGGAATCGCCGGCGCGGTCCTGGGTCCCTACATCCTCGACGCCTGCCGAGTCGCGTCGCCCAGCGCGCGCGGGCTCGCACTGGGCACGGCGTCGCATGGCATCGCCACCGCGCAGGCGTTCCGCGAAGGGGAAAGTACGGGCAGCCATGCCACGCTGGCGATGGTCATCAACTCGATCGTGACCGCGGCTCTCGTGCCGCCGATCATGCGCGCCCTCGGCCCTGGCTGGCCCTGATACTGGACGCGGCCGCAACCTGGCATCGTCTCGCGGTGGAACACGGGTCCCCGCCACCCCGCTCGGGCGCACCCGGATCGATTTTCCTCCCTCGTCTTGCTACTTATCCGCAGCAACCGGGGAGGACCCTCATGACAAAACGCAGCGCACTCGCATCCGCCGCTCTCGTCGCCCTCGCGCTCGGCGCCAAGGTTTCCGTGGCGCAGACGCTGGAGGTCGGCTTCGACCAGTCGCCGGCCGGACTCGATCCGCACATCGCGACCGCCTTCGCGACCTTCGCGGTGATCAACGGCACGATCTACGAAGGGCTGACGGCGATCGACAAGGACCTGCGCGTGCAACCGGGCCTCGCCGAGTCCTGGACGGTCGCCGACGAGGGCAAGACCTACCGGTTCAAGCTGCGCGCGAACGTGAAGTTCCACGATGGCGCGGCGATGGAGGCGGAGGACGTCGTCGCCTCGATCAATCGCGTGCTCAACAAGGACATCGGCTCGCCGCTCGCCAGCCGCCTCGCCGCGGTCGACTCCGCGCGCGCCGTCGACGCGACGACCGTCGAGGTGAAGCTCAAGGAGGCGCAGGCGCCGTTCCTCGTCTCGCTCGCGACGATCGCGATCGTTCCGCGCCGCATGGTCAACGACAAGGACTCGCTGCAGAAGCAGCCGATGGGCACTGGCCCGTTCAGCTTCGCCGAGTGGCAGCCCAACAGCTTCATCCGCCTCGCCAAGCACGCCGGCTATTGGGGCGCGGGCAGCCGAAGCTCGATGGCGTGAAGTTCAACCTGGTCCCTGAGTCCGCGACGCGCCAGGTCGGCCTGTCGAGCGGCACCTATGCGCTGCTGCCGAACATCGACGCGTCCACGGCGCTGCAGCTGCAGGGCAGGCCCAACGTGAAGATCCAGGAGACGCTGGAGCTCGCCTACACGCTGGTCGGCTTCAACACCTCGAAGGCGCCGTTCGGACAATCCGAAGGTGCGCGAGGCGGTGAACTACGCGCTCAATCGCGCGGAGATCGTCGAGGCCGCGCAGTTCGGCAAGGGGCGTGCCCGGCGGGCCGCTGTCGCCCGCGCTCAAAGACTGGGCCGTCGACGTGAAGGAGTTCCCCTGCTACGCGCACGACCCTGCGAAGGCGCGCGCGCTGCTGAAGGAAGCCGGCGTCGCCGAGCCGGTGACGGTCACGATGAACGTGCTGCCGCGCCAGGACATCAAGGACATCGCGCAGGTCGTCCAGGCGCAGCTCAACAAGGCAGGCTTCAAGGTCGAGCTCAAGAACCAGGAGCTCGGCCAGTTCATCCAGGACTGGCGCAACTCGAACTTCGCCATGTTCGCGTCGACCAACGCGGGCAGCCCGGATCCGGACGATTATTTCTTCCGCACCTTCCGCACCGCGGCTCGACCAAAGCTCTTCAAGTACACGAACCCCAGGATCGATGAGCTGCTCGACAAGGCGCGCGCGACCGGCGACGCGGCGCAGCGCAAGACGATGTACACCGAGGTGCAGAAGACGATCGCCTGCCAGGGCCCGATCGCGCATCTCACCTACGGCCAGCTCTTCTCGGCCATGCGCACCAACGTGCAGGGCTACGAGATCATGGCCAACCGCTCGCTCTCGTATCTGCGCGACGCCGCGCTGACGCGGTGAGTCTCCGCACGCCGGCCCTCATCCTTCGACAAGCTCAGGATGAGGGCCTCAGGTGTACGCAAAATGGACCTTGGTCTTGGTGAGCACGTCGCTCTCAATGCCTCATCCTGAGCCTGTCGAAGGATGAGGCACGGAACCGCCGTACCCGCTGCCTCGGTCCAGGCCTAGCGAGACGGCACCGCGATGCATCTCCGCCTCCTCGCCGATCGCGCCGTCGACCTGCTGTTCGTCGTGTTCGGCGTGTCGATCATCGTGTTCCTGATGATCCGGCTGATCCCCGGCGACGCCGTGGCGATCATGCTCGGCGCCAACACCGAGATCACGCCGGAGCGCCTCGCGAGCCTGCGCGCGCGCGTCGGCCTCGACCGGCCGATCGTCGAGCAGTACCTGGTCTGGGCCGGCAAGGCGCTGACCGGCGATCTCGGCACCAGCCTGTGGACCGGCAAGCCGGGTGCTCGAGGAAGATCGGCGCGAATATCGGCGTCACGCTGCAGCTCCTCGTCATGTCGCTGGTGATCGGCGCGGCCTCGCGATCCCCGCGGGCTGCGTGATGGCCTATGTGCGCGGCGGCGCGCCGACATCGTGCTGCGCGTGACCACGATCGCGGGCATCACCGTGCCGAGCTTCTGGCTCGGCATCGTGATGATCCTGCTGATGGCGACGCTGGCACCAAGCTTCCCGAGCCTCGGCCACGTGCCGTTCACGCAGGATCCCCTGGGCAATGTGCAGCGCATGCTGCTGCCGTCGCTCGCGCTGGGCCTGCCGATCCTCGCGGGCCCAGGCGCGGCTCGTGCGCAGCGCGATGCTCGACGCGCTGGGCCAGGACTACGTGCGCACCGCGCGCGCGAAAGGCGTGAGCGAGCGCGTCGTCGTCTACCGCCACGCGCTGCGCAACGCGCTGCTGCCCTTCGTCACGAGCGTGGGCATCACCGCCGGCTATCTCTTCGGCGGCGCCATCGTGGTCGAGCAGGTCTTTCGCCCTGCCAGGTCTCGGGCGGCTGATCATCGGTGCGATCGGCGAGCGCATCTATCCGCTGATCCAGGCGGCGATCCTGCTGGTGACGATCGGCTTCGTCGTCATCAACTTCCTCGTCGATCTGCTCTACGCGGCGATCGACCCGCGCGTGCGGAGCTGAGCCCTTGATCCGCCTCGTGCGCACCCAGCCGATCCTCTGCCTCGCGCTCGCGCTGGTGGCGCTGCAGATCCTGCTCGCGGTCTTCGCGCCGCTGCTCGCCCCCTACGACCCGCTGGCGCCGGCGGTGATCCGCCGCCTCAAGCCGCCGAGCGCCCTGAACTGGCTCGGCACCGACCAGCTCGGCCGCGACAATCTCTCGCGCATCCTGCACGGCTATCGCGGCTCGCTGGCGATCTCCGCGAGCGCGGTCGCCCTGTCGCTGCTCGCGGGCGGCGCGCTCGGCCTGATCGCCGCCTACTATCGCGGCTGGACCGAGCGCATCGTGATGCGCGCGATGGACATCTGTTCGCCTTTCCGCTGATGCTGCTCGCGATCGGGATCATCGCGATCCTGGGGCCGCAGGCCTGGACCACCGCGCTCGCCATCGCGATCGTCTACACGCCGATCTTCGCGGCGGCTGATCCGCGGCGCCCGCGCTGGTGATCGCCGAGAGCGAATACGTCGCCGGCGCGCGCGCCATCGGTGCGTCGGACGTCAGGATCATCGTGCGCCACATCCTGCCGAACCTCGCGAGCGTCATCCTGGTGCAGGCGAGCCTGCTGCTCTCCGCGGCGATCCTCGTGGAGGCGTCGCTCTCCTTCCTCGGCCTCGGCACCCAGCCGCCGACGCCCTCGCTCGGCCTCATGCTCTCCGAGGGTCGCAACTTCCTGATGCTGGGCCCGTGGAGCGCGGTCTTCGCGGGCTCGCGATCCTGCTGATGTCCTTCGGCTTCAACCTGCTCGGCGACGCGCTGCGCGACACGCTCGATCCGCGGCTGCGGAAGACGACGTGATCGTCCGCCCGCGCCCGCTTCGCCGATATCGGCGCCATCGCGCGCATCGCCGCGCGCTCCTATGCCGGCGCCTTCGCCGCGATCCTCGAGAAGCGCGCGCTCAAGGCTCGCGGCGAGGTGTTCCTTCCGGCGAAGGCTGCGCCCGCAGCTGGAAGCGCCTGACCGTCGCGGTCGCGGACGGCAGGGTGATCGGCTTCGCGCTGACCACGCGGGCGCATCTCGACATGCTCTTCGTCGAGCCGAAGCGGATCGGCCGCGGGGCCGGACGCCGGCTGCTGCGCGACTGCGAGCGCCGCGGCGTGCGCACGCTGGAATGCTTCCGCGACAACCTGCAGGCGCGCCGCTTCTACGAGCGTGCCGGCTGGCGCCTCGCCCGCAGCTATGCGCGCGACTTCATCGGCAGGCGCCGCGACTTCGTGTTCTACGAGCGCGCGCCTTGACCCGCGCGCGCGGCGGTTCCTATCGTCGGGGCAATTCACCGACACCTGGAGGCGGACATGATGCGTCGTCGAGACATGCTGGCGATGGCCGGCGGAACCTTGCCGCGGCCGGCATCGCGCGTGGCGCGCAGGCGCAGGCCAAGCCCGAGTCGATCGTGGTCATGACCTGGGGCGGCCAGTGGGGCGACGTCATCAAGGCAGAACATCGACCCGGCCTTCGGAGCGCACCGGCGTGAAGGTCGTGCAGGATCGCAGCTCCTCGCCGGTCGAGCGCATCACCAAGCTGAAGATCAGCCTCAACGACCAGAAGGTCGACTGCGTGCAGATCATGACGGGCTCGTGCCGCTCGCCGTGAAGCAGGGCGTGCTCGAGAAGCTGCACCGCGAGAGCCCGCGCTTCGGGCATCTGCGCAACATGATCCCGGGCTTCTGGAACGACTACTGGTGCCCGCAGATCTATTCGGTGCTGGGCATCTGCTACAACACGAAGCTGGTGAAGAACCCGCCGAAGAGCTTCGCCGATCTGTGGAAGCCGGAGTTCAAAGGCCGCATCGTGCTGCCCGAGGTCTCGCACTCGATCGGCACCTACATCATCCCGATCGGTTCGATCGCCGCGGGCAAGGGCCCGAAGGACGACGCCGCGGGCTTCGAGATGCTCAAGCGCATGACCGACCAGCGGCCGATCTGGGTCAAGGACACCGACTCGATCATGAACGCCTTCCGGACCGAGGAGGCTACGATCGGGCTTCTCTACAAATCGCAGACCTACACCGTGAAGGGCTGGAACGCGCCGGTCGACTGGGTCTATCCCAGCGAGGGCGGCATTCCCTACGTGTCGGGCACGGCGATCGCGAAGGGCACGAAGAACCTCGCCCTCGCCGAGGAGTATCTCGACACGACCATGGACCCGGACATCCAGCCCGCCTTCATGAAGGCCTACAACTACCCGGGCACCAACAAGGACATGCTCTCGCGCCTCAGCCCGGAGCTGAAGGAGCGCGCGGAGTTCACCAAGGAGCAGCTCGACAAGCTCATCACGCTCGACCACGAGTTCATGAGCGATCGGCGCGGGGACTGGACGCAGCGCTGGAACCGCGTCGTCGCCGGCGGGTGAGCGTCTCGCACATCGACTGAAGCGACGTGACGCTGCAGCGGATCGGCTGGCGCGAGAACGGCGACGGGCTCGATGTCGGCCTCGTCGCCGACCGCCTGCTCGCGCGCGGCACGCGCGCGTGGTGGCTCGCGGATGGCGACTACCTCGTCGAGCAGACACCGGGAGCGACCGGGGTCAGAGCGCATGCTCTGACCTCGGTGGTACCACCGGCCGGGGCGCGCGCGTTGACGCGTCCAGCCGTCGCGCTCTTCACCGGGCCGGCGACCGGCTATCCCTACTGGGGCTACTACGCGCTGTGCCTCCTGCGGCTCGGGCTCGACTACGCGCCCGTCGACGGCAAGGACATCGCCGCGGGCGCGCTCGATCGCGCCAATCTCTTCGTGATCCCGGGCGGCTTCGCGACCTGGAACTTCGATCGCGCCGAGGACGCGCCGGCGCGATGCGCGCGTGCGCGACTTCCTCGACCGCGGCGGGCGCGCGATCGGCTCGTGCGGCGGCGCCTATTACCTGTCGAAGGGGCGGCCCGGCTGGACCGGCACCGCGGACGCCTTCCCGCTCTACACGCACGAATACCTGCAGAGCGGCGTCGGCGTGCTCGCGATCGAGATGCAGTCGGAGATGCTCGGTCGCGGCCTGCCGCCGAGCCTCGACATGCCCTACTACCACGGGCCGATCTGGGACCGCGTCGGATCGAACAGCGCGGTGGCCGCGCGCTTCAGTGATCTCGTGCTGCCCGGTCGCCTCGGCATCGAGAACCCGCTCGACCACGAGCGCTTCGCGCGCGACATGAAGGGCAAGCCCGCCGTGCTCGATTCGAGCGGGGAGCGCGGCGAGGCGATCCTGTTCTCGCCGCATCCCGAGATGGGCGACCTGCTGCGCAAGTACATCGCGCTCGACGGCTACGTGCGGAAGTACCTGCCGATCCGTGGGCTCCCGGTGCTGCGCGACACGATGCGCTTCTACGCCCGACAGACTCGCCGAGCTTCCGGCTGGTGCTCAACGCCGCGCACGACCTGCTCTCGCGCCCAGGCACGCGCGACGTGGCGCATGCACCGCTAGAGACCGACGCGCGGCGCGGCGGCCGAGGCGCTGGTGTCGCTGCGCCGCACGCTCGATTCCATCTCGCTGGGCGACGATCTCGAGGTGGCGCCTGTAATCGAGACGGTCATCGCCGATCTCTCCGGACGCCACGCCGCGCTCGACCGCAATGCCGCGATGCCGGCGCGGCTCGCCGATCACCTCGCCGCAGCGATCCTCGCGCGCGAGGCGACGCACGCCGCGCGCCGGTCGCGCAGCGCCTGATGGAAGTCGAGCTCGGCGTCGCGCTGTTCGCCGCCCTCGCGCGGCTCGCGGCCGTGGATGCCGCCCTGGAGACGACATGAGCGACATCGACGTCCGGCTCGAACGCGTGCGCAGGCAGTTCGGCAGTGTTGTCGCCGTCGACGACGTCACCCTCGACATCGCGCGCGGCGCGATCGTCTCGCTGCTCGGGCCGTCGGGCTGCGGCAAGCGACGACGCTCAGGCTGATCGCCGGCTTCGAGCGGCCCGACGCGGGCACCGTGCTGATCCGCGGCCAGGACGTCACGCAGGTGCCGCCCTACAAGCGCGACTTCGGGATGGTGTTCCAGAGCTACGCGCTGTTCCCGCATCTCACGGTGGCCGAGGAACGTCGCCTTCGGCCTCAAGATGCGGCATGTCGCCAAGGGCGAGCGCGACCGGCTGGTGAGCGAGGCGCTGGCGATGGTGAAGCTCGCGGGCTTCGCCGAGCGCACGCCGCGCCAGCTCTCGGGCGGTCAGCAGCAGCGCGTGGCGCTAGCCCGCGCGATCGTGTTCAAGCCCGCGGTGCTGCTGCTCGACGAGCCGCTCGGCGCGCTCGACAAGGCGCTGCGCGAGGAGATGCAGGTCGAGCTGCGCCAGCTGCAGCAGCGCCTCGGCATCACGACGGTCTTCGTGACCCACGACCAGGAGGAGGCGCTCACGCTCTCCGACCAGGTCGCGGTGATGCGCGAGGGACGCATCGAGCAGATCGGCGCCCCGCGCGCGATCTACGAGAAACCGCGCACGGAATTCGTCGCCGGCTTCCTCGGCGCCAGCACTTCTTCGACGCGCGCGTCGTGGCGCTGGGCCAGGTGGAGATCGGCGACCAGGTCTTCGCCGCGCCGGCGGCGACCGGCACGCGGGCGCGCATCGCGGTGCGCCCGGAGCGTGTGACGCTCGCGGCGAGCGGCGGCCTGCCCTGCACGCTGCGCGACGTCATCTTCCGCGGCGCCAGCGTGCACTTCTATCTCGACAGCGCCGTCGGCCCGCTCCTCGCCTACCGCCAGAACGCGGATGCGAGCGACCGCGCCTGGCAGCCGGGGCAGCAGCTCTTCGCGAGCTGGTCGCCGGACAGTGGCGGTCGTCGTGGCGCCGCTGGAGAAGCGCTGATGGCGCGCGTTGCCTCCCAAACCGTCCCCTCGAAGAGGGGGACACGCGCCGCGCCAGCGGCGCGAGGGGGAGAGTCACGACGCGTCGCGCATGTACGCCGTCGCCTTGCCGTCACCATCGCGACTCTCCCCCTGAGCGCGCTTCGCGCGCTCTGTCCCCCTCTTCGAGGGGGACGGTTGAAGCAGGCGGTCACGTGCGATGAAGACGCACTGGGGCCGTACTGGTGATTCCGCTGGGCGTGTCGGCGGTGCTCTTCGTCGGGCCGCTGGTGCAGCTGTTCATCATCAGCCTGCGCGAGCCCTCGCAGACGGAGCTCTACGGCCAGGCCTGGACGCTCGCGAACTACGCGCAGATCTTCGAGGACGACTTCCTGCTGCGCATCATCTGGCGCACGATCTGGACGTCATTCGCGGTGCTCTTCTTCGCGCTGCTGATCGGCTATCCGGTGGCCTATCGGATCGCGAAGATGCCGCCGCGCAGGCGCAGCCTGGTGCTGCTCGCCCTGCTCTTCCCGCTGATGGTGAGCAACGTGGTGCGCGCCTATGGCTGGGTCGCGATCCTCGGGCGGCGCGGCGTGGTGAACACCTGGCTGCAGCAGGCTGGGATCATCGACTTCCCGCTGGCGCTGCTGTTCACGCCCGAGGCGGTGATCATGGGTCTTCTCACGATCCTGCTGCCCTACATGGTCATCTCGATCACCAACGCGCTGGCGAGCCTCGACCCGCGCTACGAGGAGGCCGCGGCGTCGCTCGGTGCCGGGCCGGTGCGCACCTTCATCCACGTGATCTTCCCGCTCTCGGCACCTGGCGTCGCGTCGGGCCTGCTGCTCGTCTTCCTGCTCACGCTCAGCGCCTATGTGACGATCACGCTGCTGGGCGGCCCGCGCTCCAAGCTGCTGGTGAGCCTGGTCTACGACAGCGTCGTCTCGTTCTCCTGGCCGCAGGCCGCGGCGCTCGCCTTCACGCTGCTGGCGCTCGCGCTGGCGACCAGCGCACTGATCATGGCGGTGCTGCGGCCTGGCCGCGTCACCGGCGGTGCGCGATGAGCGCGCGCGCCGAGCGCGTGGGCCGCGCGATCACCGGCACGGCGACGGTGATCGCCTTCCTGCTGGTCCTCGCACCGATCCTGATCGTCATCGTCACGGCGTTCTCGCCGACCGAGTACTTTGTCTTCCCACCGCCGGGGCTGAGCACGCGCTGGTTCGAGGAGTTCTTCCGACTCCGAGAACATGCGCGGCGCCCTTCCTGCTCAGCCTCCAGGTGGCGCTGATCTCGGCGACACTGGCGACGGTGCTCGGCACGCTCGCGGCCCTCGCCCTCGCCCGGCGACGCGGCTGGATGGCGAGCGTGCTGCAGGGCCTGTTCCTGGCACCTCTCGTCTTCCAGACGATCATCCTCGGTCTCGCGCTGCTGCTCTTCTACAAGACGGTCGGGATGCCGACGCTGCCCGGCCTGCTGGTCGCGCATGCGGTGATCGGCGCGCCCTACTGCTTCCGCTCGGTCTATGGCGGGCTGCAGGCGCTCGACCCCGCGCTCGAGGAGGCCGGGCAGAGCCTCGGCGCCGGGCCGCTGAGGACCTTCGCGCTGGTGACGCTGCCGCTGATCTGGCCGACCATGCTCGCGGGCTGGCTTTTTCGCCTTCATCGTCTCCTTCGGCGAGTTGAACACGGCGATCTTCCTCACCGGCCCCGGCACGACGACCCTGCCGATCGAGATCTTCAGCTATCTTCAGTTCCAGGGCAGCCAGCTGGTGATCGCCGCCGCCTCGACCCTGCAGGTCGCGATGATCGTCCTGCTGGTCGCGGGCATCGAGCGCATCGTCGGCATCGGCCGCATCGTGCGCTCGCGCTGACGGAGACTCGAAGATGCGCATCGTGGTGCTGCCGGGAGACGGCATCGGGCCGGAGATCACCCTCGCCACGCTCGAGGTGCTCGCGGCCGCGAAGCGAAACTTCGCGCTCGACGTCGCGGTCGAGCATGAGGCGATCGGCCTCGAGGCGCTCGAGCGCTTCGGTACCACGCTGCCCGACGCGGCCATCGCGAAGTCGCGCGCCGCGGACGGCGTGATCCTCGGCCCCGTCTCGACCTTCGACTACCCGCCGCCCGAGAAGGGCGGCATCAATCCCTCCGCCTACTTCCGCAAGCAGCTCGACCTCTACGCCAACTTCCGGCCGGCGAAGACCTTCGGCCCTGCGACGCAGCGCGTGAACCCGTTCGACCTA
>JAZKJV010002259.1:215000-527632 GCA_037367405.1 Ottelia alismoides | reverse complement strand
ACCTGTTGGGATTCCCGATGATACCCCAACCGACTGGCCCGGCACGGAAGAGTCGGTAGTCAGTCAGGAATAGCACCGGAGGGCTCTACTTAGTGGACGGGTCACTCTCTCGCGCAAGCAAACCAAACAATGAGGGGGTTGCTCTCCCCAAGACAAATTTTTCAGTCAAGTGTCTTTTAGGGTCAATAGCTTAAACAGTCCCAATTTTATGGTTTTCTTTTTAATATTTTTCATAAAAACAACGGCCTAACGAATTTTTCGGTTCTCCTAGTTATTTAGTCCAAAATGGGGGGAGAAGACGAAAAAGCCGATGCGCGAGAAATCAATGATGCATGCAGAGATAGAAATGCGTACCTGACTCCAGCAGTCTACATACAAGATGATCCGCGCAGAATTGAAAGACAGGAAATAAACTACCTAAATGGTGCAGGCGGAAAGCCGACTCCCTAAACAGCAGTGCTACTCGAAAGAACGGCTAGCCGACCACCAGCCTCCAATCAAAAGAGTCCGGTCTAGACCCACCCCTCCTCTTCTCGACAAGTCGAGTTCAGGAGTAGCGCTTGACGGGGCGGGCTCGCGGCGCGTAGGCTCGGAGGTGATGAAACGACTACTTTATTATTATTTTTATTATAGGTCCAATTACCGCACTATAGGAACAGGCAATTATATTAGGGTGTTCGGATCCTATGAATTACGTCACAATCAAGCAGAAAATCCTACGGCTAGGGGCTCGAAAATCCGCGTGAAACCGGAAAAGGCAGTAAGAGAAAACCACGTAAAAACCACGAAAAACCGAACTAGCTAAGGGGTCCCCCGAGCACACCGGTGCTCGGCAAAACAGACCCCGAAAGTTCAAGTCTCTGAGTGTACCTGTATTATTACAATAAAAGTTCAATTAATGCAAGAAATGAAACCTAATCTAAACTATGCTACTCCGCAGCTATTCTGCGGCTCCCGCACTCCTGCTCGCTCTCCTGCGCTCTCCTGCAGCTCTTGTAGAGAAAAGAGCCGCCTCCGACTCTCGCGGTTGCGTCGGCTTCCGAAGAAGCCGCCTCGATCCTCGGGCCCTCGCAAGAAAACAAACACAAGAGTGTCAAACCAGATTATTTAAAGAATGTCAGAAGAAATATAGCTACAGAAATCTATACAAAAAGTTGCGAAAAGAAAAGCCGCGAAAAAACTCAAAAATTGACTACTAAGCCGTGCTCCCCGGCAACGGCGTCATTCTGACGATCGAAAAATCCACTCAATCAATCCCGGGATAACATATAAGATCACTCAAGGGTCGTTGCGACCCGGATCGAGAGAAATGATTCGGTCAATCAAGAAAAAATAAAGCAGACCACCAAAATCAGATGAAATCAAATAAATACGATAGCGGTCCTGGCTATTTTATTAACCTGGTATAGCGACCAGGGTCGAACACAAGGAGCACGGATTGGCCTCACGGCCTACGAAGTAGACAATCAGAGAAGAGAAGATATTTTTGGTGGTTTTTAAGGGTTTTTATATTTTTTTGGATTTTTAATATGTTAAGAAAATAATAAAAGCAAAGAAACTACACACTTCAACAATTTATTAAATGCACTAAAAATCAACCAAAAATTCTAACAAAAATATTTTTATGTGTTTTATAATTTTTAGTGTTTTTGGTGATTTGTTGGGATTTTTCTGATGTTTATTAAATTTTCTAAAAATGAAACAGTGACTGAAACTATAGATATTGTCCAGCAGAGCTAAAAGGACCTAGATAAAATATCTAGAAGCCCCAAATTATCCTGGAGTATTTTTCCTATATAGAGAATAAAACAAGGAAAAATTAGGCACCTAGATTATTATTTTTGAGTTTTTGGTTCATTTATTAGAATTTTTATAAGATTTTAAGTGTTTTTCAGTTTTTAGTGGTTTTAAGTAATGAAAAAAAGCCAAAATTGGCTAGAAAATCAAACACAACAAAACAAGCAGTAGACAATTTTTTGTAATTTTTAGATACTATTTATTCTTTTTTTTATTTTTAAAATTAGAAAGTAGCAAAATTAGATGTTTTTGAATTTTTAAAAATATCAAATCAACTCAGAAATGTCTCCAAAAATCCTTGAAAATTTTACACTATGGCAGGGAGCCATGTGTCCAATTTTCGTTGGATTTGGAGGTAATTTGCTATTTTATTCAAAAAAAAAGAAGGGGCACTGTGCATAAGGACCTATGTGCAAATACCCGGAAGTCTGGGGGGTCTGGTGCAATTAACCCAACAAAAACACGTGCGTCGTGCATGTCTGGGGCACTTAGGGATCCAAATGTAATGAAAATAAGTCCCGAGAGCTATTTGGTAACAGGTACCAAAAGCCCAGGGGCTTACCTGCAAAATACCCAAAAAATAAACGCACATGCTCAAATGTTTCACGCACAGGGGTATAAATGCAAATAAACAAAAACTTTCATTCAACTGATAACATCCAGAACTACAGGGCATATATTGCAAATAAACCAGAAAATCACGTGTCGATGCACGTGTCATACAACGCACAGGGGCATAAGTGCAAGGAAAATAAATGTGCGAGGTCCTTAATGCAAAAGTACCAAAAACTCAACAACTACACTAGGTATTTACATGACTAAATGCGAAATGAAATAAACAGGAGGGCCTAAGGGTAGTTTACCCTTTATAATGCGGCCGATGGATGCGCGCCACGTGGATCATCTAACGGTGACTGGTGACTGGCGCTGCACAGCTCAACTCCTCGGTGCATCCAACGGCGAAGGTGTAGCCATGTGTCTGATCTAGCGGTTGAGGGTATCGGTGGCTATCCCTCTCGGCTCGGACGGTCCAGATCGCCTCATGGATGGATCTGACGATGACGGGTCCTCCTCAAGTGAACGGTCGAGATGCGACCTGGAGGGTGAGGATGATCGGACGGTCGGGGAAGGTATTGGAAGAACAGTTGGCCGGTGAAGTTCGCCAGCCTCGTGCGTGCGCTGCGGACCTCCCCTGCTGCTCGTGAAGGTCGGAGAAGCTCCGCGATGACGTCCCGCAGCTGCTGGTGAACTCTGATGGTCCAGCCGAGCCCTGGAGGGCTCCGGCGAGGTCGGCGGAGGAAGAGCTTCTGGTCCGAATGGCCCAACCCCTTAGACGGGCTGGGAAGCACCTGCAAAGTAGACCAAAAGACTCACGGGTCGAGGGCAAACTGCCTCGACCCAGTTAGGCGGGTGAAGGTGGTCTGTGGGGGCGATATGGGCGAGCTCCGACGAGGGGGGTAGACGGAGGGGCTCGAATCCAGCTCCTGTGCGAGCTGGGTTGAATGGGATTGCGGAGAAGATGCGTGGGAGGAAGGCGATGGCTATGATGAAGCCCGATGGTCGGTTGGTGGTCGGAATCGATCGGAATCGGCGGGGGACGGCGGAGCAGCGATTTGGGGAAATGGGAAATCAAAGAAAAAGAGAAGGCTAAGGGACTACCTGGGTGGCTGATGAGACTAGGGATGAGCTAAGGATGCTCTGGGTCTTCACCTCGAGGAGCGGCTCCCTCCGAGGCTCGGGCTCCTACTGGTGGCGGAGCAAGGCGGCGAAGCTTCGCCGGATCAGTGGTCTCGCTCCCTCTCCTCGCTTCAACAGCACAGGACGCGAGTTGTCACTCTCACGCACACGCTGGAGCTCACTGGGGGTGGAATCGAATGGCCAAAGATGAGATTTGAGGTGGCGGAGCTGAGGATATATATGGTGGAGGGTCCGGGAAGACAGGGCGCGGGTAGGGCGATGAAGCGCGCGGATCCGAGGTGAAGGCTCCGGCAAGGGTCTCGGATGCATCATTAAGGAGTCGGACCTAGGGTTTAGGTGGTAGGCGATCGGGTTTAGACGGGAAAAATTCGAGAAACGGGTCACCCGCTAAGGACCCGTGGAAGTGGTCCTGGGGGGGGGGGTAGTTGATCGGGCCGTCAACATCCCCGGGGCCAATAGGTGAAGGCCACGTGGATAATATTTGGAAGTGAAATAAAAGGTAGAAAATGGCCGAATTTGGGAAAAGTTAAAACATGAAATCTTTTTATTTTATTTTTTTCTATTTTTTGTGATTTTTAATTAATTTTTCGAAATAAAAATAAGGTATGTACATTATATAACTATAAATAGGTATATATACAATATAAGGTTTTTAATTTTTGATTTTTTAATTTTTATTTTTATAAAATTTTATTCCCATTTTATATTTTATTTATTTATATTATAAAATAAGGAATAAAAGACATTTTTATTTTATTTTTATTATTTATCTACATAGGTGAAATAAATACATATGTACATCTATATACATGGTATATTTACAATATATTTTTTGTGTTTTAATTTTGCTATTTTTATATTTTTTTGTTTTTATTTTATTTATTTACATTATATAATATAAAATATTTACAAAAATTTTGGAAATTAATTTTATTTATTTATAAGGCTGAATAAATATAAAGGTGGGTGGTCTATGTACATGATGAGTGATGTTTTTGGCTTCTTTTTGATTTTTATCCTTTTTTTTTGTTTTTATACTTATAAGTATATCCAAATATTTACAAGCATATTTTAAGCTATTTTTGTGAGGAAAATACTTTTATTTATTTACATAAATATTTACACACATGAGCCCCTATCTCCCTCTACTTTGGCTTTTATGCGGTCAGGCCCATGCTGAGCCCTCCCTTGGGTTAGGTTGCTCAATATTTATTCCAAATATTTCCCTCTTTTTCTTGTTAATCATTATTCTTTTATTTTTGCACAAAAACATGCTAATTATTAAACTTTATACAATGCATGCTTTTGATAATTATTTGTATTTACATGAATATACATGCATTTGCAAAGGTTTTTGTAGCTAAAATATAAGAATAAAGAGTAATGAATGGGTATTCATTAGGTACCCCGAATCGTGAAATGATATTTTTCCTCAAGAATTTACAAATGGTGTTAGCATCTGCGGTTCGGGCGGGGATGGCCTCAACCCAACGACTCACATAATCTATAGCCAGCAAGATATACTCAAATCCCTGACTCTTAGGAAATGGACCCATGAAATCGATGACGCATGCGTCAAAAACCTCACAGAAATGAATGGGCTGCATCGGCATCATATCTCTCTGTCCACAAGTGCCCATTTTCTGACAATCAGTACACCTCTTCACGAATTCATCTGAATCCTTGAAGAGGGTAGGCCACCAAAGGCCGGATTGAAGCACCTTCTGTGCTGTCCGTCTCCCAGAATGATGTCCTCCTGCCTCGAGCTTGTGGCAATAGGTGAGGACACTATGTTGCTCTTCTTGAGGAATACACCGTCTCCAGATCCTATGCCCTCCTTCATGATAAAGAATGGAATTCTCCCAATGGTACGACTTGGCTTTTATAAGAAAGGTCTCAAGTCGCTGTCTGGGCCAATCTTGTGGGACCTTCTTCGTGACAAGATAGTTCACAATATCAGCGTATCATGGAAGTGAGGTGATTGCAAGGATCGCCTCATCTGGAAAAGTCTCTGTAATAGGTGTAATCTGATCCGAATCCTCAAGGTTCTCTAAACGGGAGAGGTGATCTGCCACAACATTTTTGACTCCAGGTTTATACTTAATCTCTATATCAAACTCCTGGAGTAGAAGGATCCATCTGGTCAATCTGGCTTTGGAATCCTTCTTTGCCATTAAGTATCGGATGGCGGTGTGGTCAGTATAGATATTCACTTTAGATCCAAGAATGTAAGATCGAAACTTATCAAGGCAAAGACTACAGCTAGCATCTCCTTCTCTGTAACTGTGTAATTCCGCTGAGCGGCATCCATTGTTCGGATAGCGTAGTAAATGGCAAAAGGCGCTCCATCTCTCCTCTGTCCTAGCACAACCCCTATGGCAAAAGAAGAAGCATCCGTCATGATCTCGAATGGGAGAGACCAATCAGGCGGCTGAAGGACAGGAGCTTCTACAACTAGATTCTTGAGAGTCTCAAATGATGCAAGACACTTATCATCTACAAGGAACTCAGTGTCTTTCGTCAACACATCTGTGAGCGGTCGGGCAATTTTGCTGAAGTCCTGTATGAACCGTCGATAAAATCCGACATGCCCAAGAAAAGATCGCAATTGTCGTATATTGGACGGTGGATTGAGCTTCTTGATGATATCCACCTTGGCCGGGTCGACCTCCATGCCTCTGTTGGAGATGATGTGGCCAAGGACCGTCCCCTGAGTCACCATGAAGTGACTCTCTCTCCACCAAGACAAGACTAAGTTGACCTCAATGCAGCGCTGGAAGTACTCGGTCTAGGTAATCAAGACATGCATCAAAACTGTCGCCATAAACTGAGAAATCATCCCTGAAGACCTCTAAAAATTCACCAACCATGTCCGAGAAAATAGAGAGCATGCACCTCTGGAATGTAGCCGGGGCATTACATAATCCAAAGGGCATCCGTCGAAAAGCATACGTCCGAAACGGACAGGTGAACGTTGTTTTCTCTTGGTCTTCGGGCGCTATGGCCACTTGATTGTATCCCAAGTACCCATCCAGAAAGCAGTAGTAACTCTTCCCATCTAATCTCTCAATGATCTGATCTATGAATGGTAGCGGGAAGTGGTCCTTCTTGGTGGCCTGATTCAATCGTCTGTAGTCCACACAGACCCACCAAGAAGTGGGTACTCGGGTGGCTATCTCCTCTCCAGACTCATTCACAACTGTGGTGATACCCGTCTTCTTGGGTACCACATGCAATGGACTAACCCACTTAGAGTCAGAGATGGGGTCGATAAAATCAGCGCTCCACCATTTAGATATTTCCTTCATAACCACTTCTCGAAGATTCGGGTTCAACCTTCGCTGAAACTCACGCGAGGGCTTGGCGTCTTATTCGAGATAAATGTGGTGGGAGCACAGGGCCAGACTTATCCCCTGGAGATCAGCCACACTCCACCCTATTGCCTTGCGGTTTCTTTCAAGAACCTCCATCAGACGAGATTCTTGGTCTTCAGTCAAATCTGCTGAGATAATGACTGGGAACATATCTGGCTCACCTGCAAGGAATCTATACTTCATGCTCTGCGGTAAGGTCTTCAATTCTGGACAAGTGGGAGCTGGTAAATCTGGCTTCTGGAATGTTTGAGTGAATGCCACCAGATCTGTGTGTGAGAACTCTCGCTGTAATGGTAAATCTGACAAAGATGGCTCTGTTGGTATATCTGTCAACTGTCCTGGCTCACTCTCCGTCCTAGCTGTCAGCTCTGTAGGCACCAGACACGGTAAATATTCATCGAACACTTGCCAATCAAAGTCGGTGTCTGTGTCTGAGGAATCTGAGTCTGAAGCGCATGAGATAAAATTGTCTTCGCTATCTGATCATGGTATTCAGCCTCTACTGTATCCTGTTCCATGAGTGTGCTCTCCGAACTCTCATCTGCCGTGATCTGTGAATCTTCACTGTCTGAAGATGTGGCAAGAGCTCGTGATGCGGGATCTGCCCAAACTGCTTCGTCGTCTGTAATCACAAAGTCACACTCCTTATGGATGTCTAGCTCTGCATCTGTCATTTGCTCTGAGTCGGTCATCTGATCTGAGCACTCTGAATCTCTAGATCTGGTCTCCTTGATCGTCCCTATTTGTACACTTTCACCCTCGATGCGAAAGTATACCTTCCCACTATCATGATCGGTCACCACCTTGGTTGTGGCCAAGAATGGTCTTCCTAAAATGATGGGGGCATCGATCACACGTTCAGGGATCTCCATGTCCAGTACAACAAAGTCCACTGGGAATTTCAAGCCTTGAATTGTGATGACAACGTCCTTAAGTAACCCCTTTGGCCTCTTTACAGATCTATCAGCAAACTGAAGGATCGTCCTGCTCTGTCTAAGAGGGCCAAACTCGAATCGATCGAGTAAGGCAGCCGGAAGGAGGTTAATCGAAGAACCGTTGTCCAATAGAGTACGATCAAATTGCTGCTCATGAATTTGGCATCTGACATATGGAGCTCCTACATCAGGTTTCTTGGCTGGCAATTTGTTCTGTATAGCGAAGCAAGTGGCACGTGTAAGCACATGGATTTCTGCATTCCTCTTCTTCCTATGTACAGTGGTCTTCTCTCTCAAGTGCTTCTGGAAGAGAGGGATGTGCTCTAATGCCTCCTGTAGAGTCAACTGGATATGGAATCTGTCAATCATCTGCTGGCTGAACTCTAACTGTTGTGATTTTTTTGGATTTTTTGTTTTCTTCCCTTGCCCTAAGCGGAGTGCTTGAGGGAAGGGGATAGCTGGACCCTCCTCAGATAGAGGGTCAGGAAGAGGTTCTTGTTGCTGGGAAGGACTGGAATCCATACAAGAGTGATCATGCAACACATATGGACTCTGAGTAGATGAAGAAACCTTTCCTTTATTCATTTTTTTGTTATTTTTGATAATGTCCTGAGATACATAGATATGAGGAAACACAATTTGGACTAGAAATGGTGGCATCAGCACCACCCACTGCATCTGTCTTCGCGGCATCAGCACCGCGCTCTGGCTTAGCATCACATCTAATAGTGGCATCATCACCACCAACTGCATCTGGAGAAATGACGGCATCAGTACCGCCGATTGGATCGTCATCCTTGGTGGCGTCAGCACCACCATCATCAACATCATTAGCGACATCAGCACCGCTATCCTCCTTGTCTGACGCTCTGGAATCGTCAATGGGCTGTCGGTCAGACGAGGTGCCGCCGGCTGGCCTTCTACCGCTCCTAAGTTTTACAAAATCAGCATCAAATATGGGGGAAGAAATATCATTCAAAATATCACTAGGTGTGGCGGCCTCTGTAAACTGTACCTGCTCAGACTTCCTCTTCAGATTGTTTGGGTTAGGTTCAATCTGAGCGGGTATGGCAGCTTTTCCCTTGATTATCTCCCTCATTTCCTGCCGGAACTTATCCATCTCTCGCCGGAAGGATGCCTGCTGGTCAGTGAGTAAGCGGGCGAGGTCATCAAGGGCGGGGTTCTCATAAACAGGTGCATGAGAACCAGATGGGTTCCCTCGTTGGAACTGAGGGGAGGCTGAGAATACTGTTGAGGCTGTTGCGGCTGCCTCCACTGTTGTCCCTGATGGTAAGGACGAGGACCCTGCTGGAAGTGCTGCTGTGGCTGGGAGTAATGGGGCTGCTTCTACTGGTTGCTCTGTCCACCCTGAGCTGGATGCTGCTGCTGGGACGAGGTGCCTCTGTTGGACCATCTGAATCCAGGATGATCCCGGCGTATCCCGGGCTGCTACCGGTCATACCAAATCCCGTTGACTTCCATCAACGACTCCTGCTCGTACGGGAAAGGGGGAAGAACTACCAGTGGTTGATCCGGCTGATAGACCACCATCTGAGTGTCCTGAGATGGTGGTGGCTGAGAATAGTGCTGCTGCAACTGTTGAAATGGCTCTGCCTGAATGTGGTGAACTTGGCGATACTGGGCAGAGGGTTGGGAAGAGTTGCTGCTGCGGGGATCAACACGTGACCTGTGATGAGGCTAAGAAGCCTCTTGTGCCTCCTGGAGACACAGGATGTGGGTCTTCAGGTGATAACTCGGATTTTGCGAGGGTCAAAATAGTCCACACAAGGCGGGACTACAGTGTCGCTGAGCGACCGCTCACGAAACCCGAATTAATCAACAATTAACCCACGACAAATATATCAAGCAATGAAAGTAAATGTGCGGAGTTAAAATTTATTATAACTCTACAACAAGATGTGTATATGTGCAAGTATTGTAGAGGTCGAACACAGGGAGCAGACAGGTAGAACGGGGTATAAAATGCTCAAAATGTGTGTGTATGTGATCAAGAGTCTATGATGCTATTTTTTTGTGGGTTTTAATTTTTATATTTTATATTTTTTATTTAATTTTTAATTTTATATATTTTTCTGTATTTTGATTTTTAATTTTCTGATTTTATATTTTCTTTTTTTTTCTTTTATATTTTTATATTTTCTTTTTCAATATTGGAAAATAAAGACAATGTAATAAAAGAGAGAAAGAGATATTTATAAAAATAGATAAAAATATCCAAAAATAAGCAAATAAAGTTTTTTTGGTCTTTTTATGGTTTTTTACTGTTTTTGTGATTTTTGGGTAATTTTTAGAATGTTTTTGGTATTTTTAATTAGCAAAATAAAGAAAACAGTAGCAAAAATGCAAGGCTGAAACTTAAAATGGAGAAATAAAATAACAATCAGTAACAAAAATTCTCCAAATGAATTTTCAAGTAAAGGTAACAAAACAAAGAAAATTCAGGAAAAGAAAACATAATTTTTGGATTTTTTATGAATTTATAAATTTTTATGAATGTTTTTAGAGTTTTGTGATTTTTTGGAGTTTTCTTTTATATCTTTTAATGATTTTTGGCTGGGAGTTAAAACAAACTAAAAGACACAAAATATATTTTTTTGGGATTTTTCTGGAGTGTATTTATATTTTTTATGGATTTTCTAAGTTAGACAGTGCACAAAATGACTATTTTTGAATTTTTATAAATATTAAAAATGCAATAATTATGAAAAATAAAAATATGAAGTTAAGCTACACTACAACAGAAACTTAATCTGATTTTTGGAGATTTTTTTGGATTTTATAGAAGCATGCAAAAAAAATACAAGAAGCACCAAGAACAATACAAACGGCCAGGGGTATATGCGTAATTAGCAGAAAATCCGAGGGGCAGAATGTAAATTTCCAGAAAATCTATGAATGTACTAACAACTTGCTGGACTAAATGTCAAAACGAAAAACCGTAGGGGCACTTTGCAAAAACGCCCAGGTCACACGCGCTGTGCGCGTGACCTGGCGGGGACAAGTTTGCGAGAATACAAAAACGCAGGGGCGCGTTGGTAAACTCTACAAAGTAAATAAAACGCAACTGAAAGTTTCAAGTTGTTCTGGGAATTACACAAAATACATGGGGTGCGGGTACAAAATTCCCCACTTATCCACGTGGCGTGCGTGGATAGTCTTGATGAGAAGAGATCGGACGATGTAGTTTCCTTGGACGCGGACGGCTGTGATCAAAAGGGGAGGGGAAAGATGGACGGTGGCTGTAGCTCGCCCCCTCCCCCGCGTTTTGTTCTGTCCAGCCCCGCGCAGGCAGCGGCGGCGCGTGGGCGGCGGCGCCTTCCCCCTCCGGCAAGCTTCAAGGTGCTTCCCCCAGATGGTTAGGCGTCAAAACTGGGTACCTGCAAGATGCAAAAAGGGCTCGAGAGCAGCGTCTTGGCCGGTTTGTCAGTGCGTGGGTGGTGAAGGTAGCCGGAGCTCAAGAGCTCCGGCAACGTGGTTTGTTGCGAAAAGAAGGCGAAATACTCGGTGGTTCAATGGGGATGAAAGTGCGAAATGGAGCACGAGATGTCCAGCTGATGAATCGACAGAGAAAATGCACGAGATATCATAAAAAAATGGACCTCAATGGCTGTCAAAGTCAGAGGTGGGAACCTCGACGGCCGCTTGGCCGGAGATGATGGAACTTGGCCAAATGACCACGCAAGATCCGCCCTAGATGGCTGGAGACCACGCTGTCACCATGGTCGATCCAGAGCGTGTCCTAGGGTGCCAAAACGAAGTCAAAAGGGGTTCAAAATGACAAAGGAGGTGTTGGGTCGTTTTTGAAAGAAGGCTCTGGAGCGAACTTCGAGGGCGTGTCACGGGTGGCACAATGACCCAAAGGTCGAAAAAATGCTTGGGCGAGTATGCCCTATGGTAGATCTTCAAAAATCGTGAAGACTTTGACATCAAAGGATGAAAGGCGTGGTCTCCAAAAATCGGAGAATAACGCCAAAAACGCATCTCTGACAATGAACAGGCTGGGGTCAGAGAGTTGACCGCGGGTCAACTCTCCGGCCCCCCTGGTTGGTCCACGTGGACCAACCACGAAAAAGCCTGAAAAAAAAGATTTAAAAATTCATTTTAAAATAGTAAACGATTTTATTAATTTTAGGTTATAAAATAAAAAATATTTGTAATTTTATAAATTATTTTATTATGATTTTTTATTTATTTTTATGAGACATATTTTTACGAGTTTACATTTATACCCCTATAGGTATCTATATCTATATATTGTGTTCTTTTATTTTTACTGTATGTATTTAATTTATTTATTTTTTTGATTATTATTTTATAAAATTATAAAATACTTTTATATACACGAATATATTTTTATTTTATCTTTATGAGATGTTTTGCATAATTAATAAAATATAAGTATAGTTTATACAGGAATGTATATAAGTATAATACCTATGTTTTGAGTATACAAATATTTTTATTTGAGTTTTATTGATGTTTTTATTTTGATTTTAATGTTCGTAAGTATTACAAGTATTATTTACAACATTATAAAAATATAAAATTATAAAAATAATGAATAAATAATAAATTGAATATTTTAATATGTACAAGTATACAATGTGGGTCCAAAACTCAACTTTCAAACCGTAGCTCCGCCAAATGCGAAACCACCGCCATTAAATAGCTTATTTTCTTCTATATACAATTAAAGGTGAGTATGCTGCATTTGGAGTTTTCATTTGTGAGATACGAGTTTGGGAAGTTGGCATTCTGGAACTTTATTTAGCCCATAACTTTTTATCTGTATATTATTTTTCAGTGAAATCAATTTTGTATTTTTCTTTATTAATTTATCTACAACTTTCATGTACAAAGTTTCTTTATTTGATGCACAAAAAGTGGATCCAAAAATAGGTCCCAAAAAGAATAAAGAATGAAGAAAATAACATAGGTGTTTGACCCTTATCTCCCCCTACTTTATTCATGGTCGACCTATTCATCAAGATGCCTAGGTCTCGGGGTTTCGGGTCATAAAATATTTACCATTATTTATTCTTTTTCTTTCCTTTTCTTTATTCTATAATTTTGTCTTTAAAAACCGCATTTTATACAATATTTACACACATATGCATGAATGCTAAAATACATGAATTAGCTCTATTTACACGCATTTACTAGGGTTTTTAAGGCCAAAATGATAGAATAAAGATGATGAAACGTGGCTTCATCATCCCCCTATACTTTACCTTTGCTAGTCCCTAGCAAACACTTATGCAATAAGTGCAAAAAGAAAAAGAAAGAAAAGAAAAAGAAGAAAATTAGATTAAGTTTAATTATCGAACTTGTCTTCGCAAAATCAAAGTTTGGAGCTTAAGTCGGACCTTTGGAACTTTAGTGCGGTCGGAACCTTAATGAGGACCAAGTTTGAAATACAACAGTCCTCGAGAATCCCAAAACTCTGCTCAAGTCTCCTCAATAGCCAGGTCAAAAATATTTCAACTCATACGCAAACTCTTACGACTATGAATCTGACTCGTACTGTGTAAGTGATATGTAGCTCCCCACCTCAGAAGTAACAAAGAAACAACCTCCCCCAACCTGGTAACTCTAATGCCTCGGTCTAGCAACTCTTTCCTCGAGAAGCGGGGTATTCCCTTCTAAGTTCAAGTGCAACCGGCTCAAGAAGAGGGGGAAGAAGTATAGACTTTTGGAAGCTCAGCCAGTATAGCCAAGTCTCCCGCTGCAAGCTTCATGAGATGTAACATGGATACCATAAGCTTTTGCTTTATTGGACTATATACACTCCGGTGGGGTTATTAAATTTTCAATCCGACCCACCACTTTTTTTGGAGTTCTTTTTGCATTTTTTTTCTTTTTTTTTCTTTTTTTCTTTCTTTTCTTTTTTTTATTTTTTTTCTAAGTGCATCTGTATAACATATCTACATGGTGCAGCATATATACAAGAAATTTTCCTCTTGAGCCAGTAGACTATCCCTCTTTTGAAGCTTTATTGCAACCCACGGCTTCTGTCTTTAGCCTTCATCACCACTAGACCAAGTTGAGGTGCACTTCCTTCACTATAAGAAGAAGAGAGGTTCCGCCTAGAAGTACTACCCTCATATGCTACCCCAAGCCAAAGGAAACTGCCTCCTCACCACCTCATCCGTGGAGAGCTATGTGAAAGGTGCAGGTGTCCAAGTTAGGTCATTATCAACAAGAGTCGTGCGTGTGCTCTGAAATACTCTACTTAGGCAGTCAAGAATCCATTGAACCAAGTCCCGTGATCCTCAAAGAATTAAGTCAACTAGACCTGAAGTACCTCAAACTCAGTTCCTATAAGGTTCCTGCTATTAGGTAGATTCTAAGGTCCAATCAAGCTCCAATCTCTGAATTTTACTTAGACTTGTTCAACTATCAAACTCAATCCAAAAAAAAATGCTCATGCTATGCAAATGCGATGCAGAATGCAAAAAATATTTTTGTGATGCAATTTTCAAGATTTTGAAATTTTTATGGATTTTTGAAAAGATGATGCATGCGTATGCAGATGCATTTTTTGTATTTTTCAAAAAGATATTTCAAATGTTTTTGGATTTTAGTTTTGCAAATGTTTTTGGGATTTTTTGAAAACAAAACGTTTTGGCTGAAAACTTGGTGAAAACTATGTACACAGGAGTGCTTCTTATAGATACAAGAAGTGGATTTTACGAATTTACAAGGGTAAGTGGTCAATTTTATAAGTACATCTATATAGTGGATTTTGGTGTGATGTCAGTATTCCTCAAACTTATTTGACACAAACTTTTCACACAATTTTTGAAAACTATAGTCCAAAATAGTTTTTACAAACATTTTTACAAACATGTACACACATTTGAAAATCATTTTGCAAAGGTTTTAAAAACAGTATATATGGATTTTTCAAAGGATTTTTGCAACCATTTTTCAAACCATTTGCAAATCATTTTTCAAATCTTTTATTTCACATAAAGAAAATGAATTTTACAAATCACACATTTTTACAAAGGTTGAAAACATGTAACAAAATATTTTCAAAATAGTTTTCAATAGATGTTCACAAAGGTTTTCAAACTATTTTTCAAACATTTTGCAAAAAACATTTTCACCTGATTTATTAATCAGTATATACAAAAAGAATTTGAGGAATGTTAACACCTTTTTATTAAGGTTTTTAATGAATTTTAAAGAATAATTAGCCATATTATTAAGAAAATACGAAAGTACGAGTTATGGCTAAAGTATATACATAGTATATACGACCCCCCTATACTTAGCTTGAGCTATGTCCTCATAGATCAGAGAGAAAAGAAAAGACATAACTCGTACTGAGTATAGGAAAATCTAAAGAATAAATGAATAAGAGATTTACAAAAGAATGAGAAGTTGACCGTCCCCCCTATACTTAGGATCAAATAATCCTAAGTATAGCAGACTGTACACAAAGCAGGGAGGGTCAAGGGTGGGAATGAACAGATCGTACTCAGATTGTCTCCCCCTATACTTAGGGTAAGATATCCCTAAGTATAGACAAGGAGAGGAGACAATGGAGAGGATCGAAATGAATAGAACCACTTGGGGTGCACACCCTCCTATACTTAGAGCAAAGTACGTCCTAAGTATGGAAAACTGTCTACAAGAGCAACACCTTTTTGATAGATGAAGAAGATAGAAAAGGAAAAGAAGAAAATAAGAAAAGAAGAAAAGAAATCAACAGATAGATGAAGAGATTGTGAGGATGTACACACCACTCCCCCTATACTTACGGTAAAAGAAGCCCTAAGTATAGGCAACGACAGGAGTGATGACACAGAACGAAGAATGAACACTCGGCTCGTCCACCCCCCTATACTTAGGACAAAGTACGTCCTAAGCAAGGCAAACACGAGGATGGGTAGTCGAGCAACATGGAAGATAGACAGAGATACATGAGAGAGAATATACAACATAGATGGATGTACAGATGATCAAGAAGGTTGAAAGCGAACCTTCTTGTGGGACCGCTGAGGAATGGATCTAGTATGGTGCAGGTTGACATCGGGGTCCCCGGATGACACAAACCGATCAGGGTCGACAGGGTGTAGGTCCTCAGTGGCCCTAGGGTGTGAAGGCACAGACGGGGTAGTGGAAGAAGTATGGCTAGGTCCGGCCTTGGGAGTCTCGCTAATATCAACATGAAATGGGACGAGCTCATCATCATCGGAAGTAGTGTACTCGGAGTCATCCTGCGAGGTGTCATCCAGGTCAAAATCAAAAGGCACGAAATCATCGGTGGAAGTAGTCGAACTCTGTTCGTCCTCAATAATCTCAACCGGATCATCTTTCTCATCAAAAGGCCCGAACTTCCGTAGAAAATCAACTAAATCAAATTCGGCCTTTGGCTCATCAGTATCTCTGTGGACAGGAGCGGACTCATCAGTGGAAGTAGTCAAAACATGTCCGTCCCGTCTAGTCTCTACATCTTCCCTCCGCTCAATGGTATCGATCGTGTAAATCCCGCGGATGTCATCAACACAACGCCAAGTCCCAGAAGAAGGAACGCCGAGGTCCATGCTTTCCGAGTTTTCCTCAACCGGGAGGAATTCTCGGGTCTCAGTGGAATCCAATAGACAACAAAATTCTCTGATAGTATCATCAAGGTCATGGTCCTCGAGGTCAGCCAAGATAGGTGTGGTCACATCAGGTGCAGGTCTCTGGTCAGCAGTGGGTGTGGTGATCAATGCTTCGCTCTCGTCAGCAGGACGGAAACGAATCTCTCCTGATCCGTAATCAATAACGACCCTCGCAGAGGCGAGGAATGGTCGTCCCAGGATGATTGGAGAGTGCTCCCCTATGGAGGTCTCCATGGGCAAAACAACAAAGTCAACATGGTAGCTCGTGCCCTGAATCGAGATGACGGCGTTTTCTAGGATACCCTTCGGCCTCTTAATTGATCCATCAGCAAACTGTACGATCATCCTGGTTTTCTTGAGAGGCCCTAAGTGAAGAGACTGTACCAGCGAGAAGGGTATGATGCTAATTGAAGCACCGCCGTCTAGGAGAGTGTGATCATATGTGTGGTCAGAGATGGTGCAGCTAATGAAAGGTGTGGCAGTGTTCCTCTTCTTAGGAATGGGACGGTGTGTGATGGCGTGGGCAGTGGCCATGGTCAAAATATGACGCTCAGATCTGCTCCTTCGCTTTCTCTTCTTGGGAAGAGGAGTAGATAAATCGGTCATGGCCTGCTGAAGTGGGGCACGGATAATCTCATGAATGGTGGCCACCACTTCAACTTCAGTCAACATTTTTTTGAATTTTTGGACCTCCTCCATAAAAGGGAGGAAGTCGGAATCATCATATACACGAGGCATGCCAAGAGCAGTCTGTACAGCGGCATCCTCGGGGTCAAAGGTGGGACCGGGTGTGAAAGGCTGTGTGGTCAAAGGATCTGGCAAGTGGTACCTCTCCTCACAGTCTGACTTGATTAAAGGTCTCCCAATCTCTTTTTGTATTTTTAAAATTTTCTCATTTTTTTGTATTTTTGGCGATTGCAAGCTCTCATGGAAATCCTCAATTGAACCCATATCATCAAATGGTGGAATATCATGGTTGCTCTTATTTGTGCTAGTGAGGTGGTCAATCCTCTGTCTCATATGATCCATCATCTGGGTCAAGTGCTCAAGGGTGGATTCCATGAAAGGTGACTCCAACAAATCAGTCTCGGGTGAATGTGAAGGTGGAAAATACGGAGGTGGAGGTGGGTGTGGGTAGAAATCCGAGTCCTGATACTACGGCTGAGGCGGATATGTACAAAAATCAGGAGCAAAGTCCTCCTGGAAAAAAGGAGGTGGACTGGCTGGAGTGAACGAGGGATCCGCAAAGTCCGGATAAAATACGCTCCAGGGGTCCATCTCGAAAACAAAAGACAATGATCGGGAGAGCACGATGGTCAAGTCAAGAGAAGTGGGAAAAAGGCGCAAGTGCGCAGAAGAGATCTAGGACACACACAAAACAATCACAAACAAAAAATGAAACAATCAAACCCTCAATTCACCTACTCAACTCGGTGAAGACCACAAATGCGGTCTTTTTATCTTGTCTGTTTTAGAGTTTAGGTGAAGAAGTCAAGAAGTTGCACAAACACTTAGGGGGCTTGAAAATAGGATTTTGGGCTCTATCCTTAGTGTATGCGCGATCAATGTAAAACGAAGACAATGAGGGGATTACTCGCCCCAATACAAGATTTTTCTTTTTGGTCGATTTTAGGGTTGAGTAATATTAGCAGTCCCAATTTTATTGATTATCACTTTTTTTGGAATTTTTAATGAGAAATGCACGATCCTAACGGGGATTCAATTCCTTTAAGCCTTAGGTTGGCAAAATCAGAGGGAGAGTCGGAAAAGCAATGCAAGCGGCAAATAATGATGGATGCTAAAGCGTAAATGCTCACCTTGCCTCCAGCACTCTACATGCAAGGATGCTCAGCAGAATTGAAACCTATCTATATGTAAATTCAAAGCCGATGAAATCGCCCTAAGTTCAGAAATTGCTATTATCGTGAAGAACCACAAGTCGGCCACTTATCTTTAACCTAAGAGTCCGGTCTTGGCTTACCCCTCCTCTTCTCGACACACTCGAGTTCAGGAGTAGCGCTTGATGGGGCTCGCTCACGGCACACGGGTTAGAAGAAGATGACGCGACTGTTTAAATTTGACTAAGTCCAAAACGCACTATAGGTACATGCAATGGTTATTATTGTGTTTGGACCTAAGTCTATCGCAAGCAACTCCTAAATCTAAGGGCTCAATCACACAAAATAAGGAAAACAAAACCGAGAAAACAAAGGGAAAAAGATGCGATGAAAACCGTAAAATCCGCGGTGAGCCCCCAAGTGTACAAACACTTGGAAATTGGGCCCGAAAGTCCAAGAGTCCGAGTACCTGTATTATTACAATATAGTGGTCTCTCTCTCACAAAAATTACAAAAATAAGTGCAGGAAATGAATTCTACAACTAAAGTAGAGCTCAGTCTTCAAAATTTCCTCTTCGTCTCCTCGGTGCTTGGCTGGCAGATGCCGGCTTCACGTGGGTGCGTAGGCGCCAAGGGTGGAGCGCCTCCCTCGATCCGCGGTTCCTCGCACGAAGTCAACAAAAGAGAAGGTTAGACAGCTCAATAGATATAAAAATAAAGAAAACAAAATAGCAAAAATGAAAGCAGCAAAATAGACAATAAATCACAATCACAAACAAGACCCGACTAAGCGCTGTTGCTCCCCGGCAACGGCGCCATTTGATAACTCGGATTTTGCGAGGGTCAAAATAGTCCACACAAGGCGGGACTACAGTGTCGCTGAGCGACCGCTCACGAAACCCGAATTAATCAACAATTAACCCACGACAAATATATCAAGCAATGAAAGTAAATGTGCGGAGTTAAAATTTATAATAACTCTACAACAAGATGTGTTTAGGTGCAAGTATTGTAGAGGTCGAACACAGGGAGCAGACAGGTAGAACGGGGTATAAAATGCTCAAAATGTGTGTGTATGTGATCAAGAGTCTATGATGCTATTTTTTTTGTGGGTTTTAATTTTTATATTTTTTATTTAATTTTTAATTTTATATATATTTTTTTGTATTTTGATTTTTAATTTTCTGATTTTATATTTTCTTTTTTTCTTTTATATTTTTATATTTTCTTTTTCAATATTGGAAAATAAAGACAATGTAATAAAAGAGAGAAAGAGATATTTATAAAAATAGATAAAAATATCCAAAAATTAGCAAATAAAGTTTTTTGGTCTTTTTATGCTTTTTTACTATTTTTGTGATTTTTGGGTAATTTTTAGAATGTTTTTGGTATTTTTAATTAGCAAAATAAAGAAAACAGTAGCAAAAATGCAAGGCTGAAACTTAAAATGGAGAAATAAAATAGCAATCAGTAACAAAAATTCTCCAAATTAATTTTCAAGTAAAGGTAACAAAACAAAGAAAATTCAGGAAAAGAAAACACAATTTTTGGATTTTTTTATGAATTTTATAAATTTTTATGAAGGTTTTTAGAGTTTTGTGATTTTTTGGAGTTTTCTTTTATATTTTTTAATGATTTTTGGCTGGGAGTTAAAACAAACTAAAAGACACAAAATATATTTTTTTGGGATTTCTCTAGAGTGTATTTATATTTTTTTATGGATTTTCTAAGTTAGACAGTGCACAAAATGACTATTTTTGAATTTTTATAAATATTAAAAATGCAATAATTATGAAAAATAAAAATATGAAGTTAAGCTACACTACAACAGAAACTTAATCTGATTTTTGAGATTTTTTTGGATTTTATAGAAGCATGCAAAAAAAATACAAGAAGCACCAAGAACAATACAAACGGCCAGGGGTATATGCGTAATTAGCAGAAAATCCGAGGGGCAGAATGTAAATTTCCAAAAAATCTATGAATGTACTAACAACTTGCTGGACTAAATGTCAAAACGAAAAGCCGTAGGGGCACTTTGCAAAAACGCCCAGGTCACATGCGCTGTGCGCGTGACCTGGCGGGGACAAGTTTGCGAGAATACAAAAACGCAGGGGCACGTTGGTAAATTCTACAAAGTAAATAAAACGCAACTGAAAGTTTCAAGTTGTTCTGGGAATTACACAAAATACGTGGGGTGCGGGTACAAAATTCCCCACTTATCCACGTGGCGTGCGTGGATAGTCTTGATGAAAAGAGATCGGACGATGTAGTTTCCTTGGACGCGGACGGCTGTGATCAAAAAGGGAGGGGAAAGATGGACGGTGGCTGTAGCTCGCCCCCTCCCCCGCGTTTTGTTCTGTCCAGCCCCGCGCAGGCAGCGGCGGCGCGTGGGCGGCGACGCCTTCCCCCTCTGGCAAGCTTCAAGGTGCTTCCCCCAGATGGTTAGGCGTCAAAACTGGGTACCTGCAAGATGCAAAAAGGGCTCGAGAGCAGCGTCTCGGCCGGGTTGTCAGTGCGTGGGTGGTGAAGGTAGCCGGAGCTCAAGAGCTCCGGCAACGTGGTTTGTTGCGAAAAGAAGGCGAAATACTCGGTGGTTCAATGGGATGAAAGTGCGAAATGGAGCACGAGATGTCCAGCTGATGAATCGACAGAGAAAATGCACGAGATATCATAAAAAAATGGACCTCAATGGCTGTCAAAGTCAGAGGTGGGAACCTCGACGGCCGCTTGGCCGGAGATGATGGAACTTGGCCAAATGACCACGCAAGATCCGCCCTAGATGGCTGGAGACCACGCTGTCACCATGGTCGATCCAGAGCGCGTCCTAGGGTGCCAAAACGAAGTCAAAAGGGGTTCAAAATGACAAAGGAGGTGTTGGGTCGTTTTTGAAAGAAGGCTCTGGAGCGAACTTTGAGGGCGTGTCACGGGTGGCACAACGACCCAAAGGTCGAAAAAAATGCTTGGGCGAGTATGCCCTATGGTAGATCTTCAAAAGTCGTGAAGACTTTGACATCAAAGGATGAAAGGCGTGGTCTCCAAAAATCGGAGAATAACGCCAAAAACGCATCTCTGACAATGAACAGGCTGGGGTCAGAGAGTTGACCGCGGGTCAACTCTCCGGCCCCCCTGGTTGGTCCACGTGGACCAACCAGGAAAAAGCCTGAAAAAAAAGATTTAAAAATTCATTTTAAAATAGTAAACGATTTTATTAATTTTAGGTTATAAAATAAAAAATATTTTTAATTTTATAAATTATTTTATTATGATTTTTATTTATTTTTATGAGACATATTTTTACAAGTTTGCATTTATACCCCTATAGGTATCTATATCTATATATTGTGTTCTTTTATTTTTCCAGTATGTATTTAATTTATTTATTTATTTGATTATTATTTTATAAAATTATAGAATACTTTTATATACACTAATATATTTTTATTTTATTTTTATGAGATGTTTTGCATAATTAATAAAATATAGGTATAGTTTATACAGGAATGTATATAAGTATAATACCTATGTTTTGAGTATACAAATATTTTTATTTGAGTTTTATTGATGTTTTTATTTTGATTTTAATGTTCAAGTATTATAAGTAATATTTACAACATTATAAAAATATAAAATTATAAAAATAATGAATAAATAATAAATTGAATATTTTAATATGTACAAGTATACAATGTGGGTCCAAAACTCAACTTTCAAACCGTAGCTCCGCCAAATGCGAAACCACCGCCATTAAATAGCTTATTTTCTTCTATATACAATTAAAGATGAGTATGCTGCATTTGGAGTTTTCATTTGTGAGATACGGGTTTGGGAAGTTGGCATTCTGGAACTTTATTTAGCCCATAACTTTTTATCTGTATATTATTTTTCAGTGAAATCAATTTTGTATTTTTCTTTATTAATTTATCTACAACTTTCATGTACAAAGTTTCTTTATTTGATGCACAAAAAGTGGAACAAAAATAGGTCCCAAAAAGAATAAAGAATGAAGAAAATAACATAGGTGTTTGACCCTTATCTCCCCCTACTTTATTCCTGGTCGACCTATTCATCAAGATGCCTAGGTCTCGGGGTTTCGGGTCATAAAATATTTACAATATTTTATCCTTTTTCTTTTCTTTTCTTTATTCTATAATTTTGTCTTTAAAAACCGCATTTTATACAATATTTACACACATATGCATGAATGCTAAAATACATGAATTAGCTTAATTTACACGCATTTACTAGGGTTTTTAAGGCCAAAATGATAGAATAAAGATGATGAAACATGGCTTCATCATCAGGTCACTAAGAGTTTGTGCCAATTGATCTATCTGTGTCATGCCCTGGCACTACTTCTTTTCTATTATCTCTATGCGATCCAATTTCTCACTGATAATGCCCATGTCAGCGGCTGAAGATTCTGCCTGTGCTGCTGCTACTGACGAAGAAATGGGCGGACCTGCATCAACCCGTAAAATCCTATGATAGGACACGGCATGGGGTTGGGGTTTCCCCTGAGCGTAGAGCCTAGTCTGGGACATCACCGTTTAGTTTTCGGCCATCTCCTCGTAGATGGCTTAGACCTGATCGTGATCCTTAGCGAAGTAGGAACCGCCACAAGAAGCATTCACCAGGCCCTGCAGCTCTGGTGTCAGTGATGAATCCATGATTCATTAACTTTTCTGTCGCATTTTGTCTCAAAACCCTTAACAAATACATGTAAATACCCACTAATTCTCATATTTTAACAAAACACCATTCATGTGTAAATATTCACTTTTAACTACTAAAATCATGTAAATAAATAAAGAACCAGAAAAATAAAGAAAAAGGCAGATTGAATATATGTATATATATACAATATGATTTAAATATAAATATAGCTGTAAGATATATTTATAACCCAACCCCCGAGACCAAGTCAGTATGGATTGGTCGACAAACCAATAAGTAGGGGGAGATAAGGAAAGAAAACCTAAAAAAATAATTTAACACATACATACATACCCTTCATTATTTATAAAAAAAATACAAAAATTCAAAGAATTTTAATTATTTCATATTAACATATTTTTCACCAAACTCTTCTCCTAATTATTCTTAAAAATGAATATAAAAATATAAAAATAAGTTAAAAATATTACCCTATATATATGCCAAGAAACCCAGCCTACAAATTGTCAAAATCTCAACTTCCGAACATCATAACTTCCTCACACGAACTCCAATTTCACTCTACTCACCTTTAAAGTTCATAAAATAATATTCTCTAATTAATAAAGTGATTTCATTGAATTCGGAGTCCGTTTGCAAAAAGTCGGTTTTGGGACCAAAAGACAACGGGGTTTCTGGGATATTTATTTTATGTAACACCCACTATTTATTATTTTCTTAATTTTATAATTTTTAAATTATTTCATGATCTTGTAGTTTCATCATAAATTATTTCATAATTTTTGGAGACTATTTATTATTTTAATAAAATCAAAAACCCTAAAATATAGGTATAAATGACCTACTTAGATAATAACCCTATTTATTAAAATATGAAATTAATTCATAAAAATCTATAAAAATTCATATGAACCTTATTTAATACCCTAAGAATTAAGAAAATATAAAATTAATTTTCACTTATTTATTTATTAAATTAAAAATCTAAAACCTATTTATAAATATATATTTATTAATATAATATTTATATTTTAAATAATACTTATTATTTATTAAAAGAAATTAGTTCATAAATTAGGAAATTAATTTATCTACACTTCTTGTATTTACACTTATTTAAAATAATGTAAGTTACTATTTTATATCTAATTTATAAGTAATAAAAGCTCTGGACAAATCAGGTGCTGACACGTATCAGCACCTGGAGACATCTCCTTCAAGAAGAGGTTGCGCCGGACTTGCTTAACCAGCCAACTTCCCCTATTTTCTCCAAGGCCATCTCGAACATTCCGACCCATCTAAACCATCCATCCTCTTCTCCTAACTACCCTCTACCTCGCCACCCTTGGATCAAACTTGGAGCCCATGCCAATTCTCCTATATAAAGGCCCCAAGACGCCATAGCCAAACAACTCTCCAACTGCCTGAAGCCCCAGCTCCAGTCTACCCGATCCCCCACCTTCTCCACCTCGCTCTGCCTAGCTCCGGTGATGACAGCACCTGCAAGCCAGCTCGCGTGGAAGAAGCAAGATCGGAGGAGGTTCCAAGGCGGAGCACCGCCTTGCATCGCAGCTCTACGCCGCGTCGGAGCTCCGGTTGAAGTCGCCGTCAAGCACATCGTCCAGATCCATCTTCACCGCGAGACGACATCAAGACCTGGAGATCATCAATCGCCGTCTAATTTCAACTCCAAAGATGGTCCGCCAAACTGCTCCACTTCCAGAGAACTGAAGACGTCATCTTTGACACGCCTCCACCACCGTTCGGAGCGTCGCCGGTCACCACCCTACCGCGGGCGAGCTCGAGGGGTGGAGGAGCCACCCCTCTGGCCCCGCCGGAGCGCCAAAGACGTCGCCGGTCGACCGCAATAAATCGGAGAAGAACGCATGTCCGCCAGTTGCTCAACAACCCCAAGAACAGGGGGGGTTACAGATTGCTGACACGTGTCAAGAGGAGGAACGTCAGATCGCGTCCAGAAGTTATAATCTCAACCGTCCAAACCGAAACGGTGGACAAATTGCATCTTAGGTCCAGCAAAGTTTCCAGAATTTCACCCCGCCTCCAGACTTTTGCATATTTGCATTTAGGTCCCTCTGCAGGGACCTAAATGTGAAGAATTGTTTAGTTTTTCTTCAGAACAGTCCTCCAGGACCATTTTGCAAACAATTTTAATAATTTTTCTTGCGCTTATGCCCCTGGGCTATAGGGGTTGTTTCTTCTTCTTGTGACCTCGGTTTTTGACGATTTCTTGAGGGTAGTTACACAACTACCCCAACTACTTAGTATAAAATTTTCGTGGATTTTTGACAAGTTTTCGACGTGTTTTGATTTCATCGAAAGCCGTCTCGTTTTGCTTTGATTTCTTGTGTAGTTCGAGCTCACGGCTCGACCCCGATCACTATACTATATAGTATCACCTATATCATATCCACCTATTATATAATAAATAAATCTTTTGAAAAATATCCCTTTTTGAAAATTAAATAAAAATTTGAAAATAATAAAATCAAATAAAAATAAGAAAAAAAATAAAAATCAATAAAAAAGGGTGCTTTGACTTGACCACTTAGAGAAGAATTAAAAATAAGATTACGAAGATGAAAATCTAGGGAATTTATTCTGCCTCCTTGAGTTCGACCCAGGAACACTTGCCTGGTTAAATATTAGTGAACGATTTTCTTCGGAAAACCGTAATTGTTTGATAGGTTTTTAAGAATCGTTTTTTGTTTCGCGTCTTTTGCTACATCGACCACTTTCTTCATCAAATAAAAGAAAGCCGCGAAACTCGATTCTTTTGCCCTTATCAGTCAGCCCACAAAAGAAGCTCTGAATAAGGTTCGGCTTCGAAATGTTGTGGTGCGGGCATCTGTCGGTAAGCTCTCTAAACCTCTCCCATGCCTCGTGAAACTGCTCATTGGGGAGCATGGAGAAGTTGCTGATCAGGGCCCTCGTCATATTAGTCCGTCCGAGTGGATAGTACTTGTTCAAGTACTCGGTGCGGAGCTGCTCCCAGGTGTGTACAAATCTCCCTAAATGCTTCAGCCAGTTGGCTGCTCTATCTGCTAGGGAGAAAGGAAAAGCAATTATCTTGATGGTATCCCTGTCCACCTGACGGTCGTGGACGGTGCTGCAGATAGTCTTGAACTCCTAGAGATGAAGATGGGGCTCCTCAGTGGCGAGCCCATGGAACCGGGGTAGAAGCTGCAGAGTGTTCGGGGGGAACTTGAAGTCCCCCACGATGGCCGGTAGTACAACCCACCGGTGCGTCAGTGTCGATCCGGGGTTGTGCAACTCCCGCATCGGTCTCGGCTGCTCGGCCGCTGCTACAGGCTGCTCTACTACCGGCTGGTCTGGACCTCCGTCTCCAGCGGCTCGCTGCGCTCTCATCTGCTCCATCTCTCTCCTCATCTCGGTCATGAAGGAACCCTGATCCCTCAACTGCTGCTGAACTGTCTCAAGGGAGGCGATCAGGGTGCTGTTGATCGCACTCTGATCCAGGACAAATGTCTCCTCTGCTCGGGGACCTCCAGTGTGGTCATCGCTGCTGTCGGCCATGGTCTCTGCAAAGGCATAAGACCTAAACTCAGGTACCGATGAATCATCTACCTGCGGTCTCTCATCTAGCACAAGTGTCTCAGGGGTGGTAGAAGGGTGGTTAAGGGGGAACAGGGTGGAATCGAACTCGGGTTCGGAGAGCGGGACTGAGCTCTCGCGAACTGACCTAGATGAATGGGTTGGAGTGCTGAAAAGCGGTGCAGCCAGAGGCTGCCTAAGAGACCTCCTGCCCATTATCGTGATCTGGCGAGTCGGGCGGATGGGATCTGATAACAACTATGATCAGCAAGCAAAATCCCGGATTCACCTACTCAACATGAGCTGAAGACCGTAAGAGTTCGGTCAATTATCTTGTCAGTTTTATTAGGTGATCAAGTCAAGATAGCAGAGCGATTACGTGACCTGTTGGGAATCCAATCCGCCAACCAGACTGTCCCGTATAAAAGCCCGGTAGTCAGATCGGGGCTCGGATGTGGCTCTAGCCTAGTGTGCGGGTCACTCTCTCACGCAAGCAAACCAGACAATGAGGGGGTTGCTCTCCCCAAGACAAATTTTTCTGTGAAGTGTCTTTTAGGGTCAAGTTGAGTTAGCAGTGCCAATTTTTTTGGTTTTTTTTAATATTTTTCAAATAAAAACAATGTCTAACGAATTTTTCGATTCTCCTGATTATTTTAAATCCAAAACAGGGGGAGAAGATGAAAAAACCGATGCGCGGTCAAACACGATGTTGCATGCATGGATAGAAAATGCGTACCTTACTCCAGCACTCTACATGCAATATGATCCGCGCAGAAATTAAAGACAGAATGTAAACTAACTATATGATGCATGAAGAAATCAGCCTTAGACAAGCAACTTCTATTGATCGTGAAGAACAATAGTTAGCTAACCGAATCGAGTCCGGAGTCCGATCTTGAGAGTCACTCGGTGCCCCCCACAACGGGTCCTGCCAGCGCTGTATGTGACTCCTCACGGTACGTAGTCTCAAATCCAATTAAACTAACTTTTTCAGTGAATTTTAGTAAGGTCCAATTACGTTCTATAGGAACAGATATTCTATTAGGTGTTGGGCCTTAGAAATTTTACGTCACAATCAACAAAAATCCTACGTCTAGGGGCCAAATCCGCGTGAATCAAGATAGCAAGTTATGGCGTGAAATCAAAAACACAGAAAACAACGGTGAGGTCCCCCAAGTGCACCAGCACTTGGCGAAACAGACCCCGAGAAAAGTCCAAGTCCACAAGTTTAGAGTCCTAAATTATTACAAAAATTATTGTTCTCTCTCAAAAAAAAATAAAATTCTTCTTTATTCCCTGCTTTTCCTTCTGTGCGGGTCCTCTAAAAAGTAAACTCCAAGTCGTCAAAGCAGTTCCTCGCACAAAAATCAAAGAGAGAGAATGTCAGAAAACAATTATATTGTGGAGAGACAAAATTGAAAAATGACTATAAAGCCGTGCTCCCCGGCAACGGCGCCATTCTGATGACGCGAATTTCGATGCGGTTAAGGTAGAAAATAAATCACAATGTCGTTGTCCTTAATCGATCAATTCGGTCAATGGAAAATAAATGAAACCACTCGAAATAAAAGATATATCAAACAAGACAATGTAAGCGGCTTTTCGCTATTCTTTTTACCTGGTATAGCGACCAGGGTCGAACACAAGGAGCACGATTTAAAAACTTATGCAGTCAAATTTCAGAGTTAATTTTTTAGTGGTTTTTGAAATTTTTTATTTTTTTAATTTTTAAAAGACGAACAATATTCACAAGTGATAAAAAGTACACACAACATTTTATTTTTCAAAATAACCAAAAATATACATAAAAGTTCAAAGAAAATGTTTTTGGGTTATATATATATTACAATATTTTTGGTAATTTTTTTACAATTTTCTGATGTTTTTGTAATTTTATAAAAATGAGACAATGCAAAAACAAAGAGACTATTCACAGTCAGGAGTATTTTTCAATTTTAAAATTCTTTAAATACTCAAAACTCCTGAAGATTATTTTTAAGAGAAACTACAAGACCATATCTACAAATATAGACCAAAATCAGAATTTTTGGATTTTCTTACAATTTTTTACAATTTTTTAATATTTTTTTGTATTTTGTAATTTTTTTTGGAATATTATAAATGATATAAGCACAAAAAATGGTCATAAAATAAAAAAAAGATCAAAATCCACCTACAGTAATTTTTGGATTTTTAGGCAATTTTTCGAATTTATATGAATTATCAAAATGTAGGCAAGCAAAAAGACAATATTTTTTATTTTTAAATATATTAAAAGTCAACAAAAAGCTATGAAAATTTTATACAATGATGAGGCACATAACAAGAATATTCACAAATTTTTTGAGAATTTTTGCAAGCATAAAAACATTTATTCCAAGCAAAAGATCAAGGAATTTTAATATCTGAATAACAAGGACCAGAATGCAAATAGTTAAAGTTTCTGCCTCAACAATTAGCAAGAAATAAAATATGAGACTAAAAGAACAAATTACCCAATTAAAAGTAACTTGATGGCTGGCAGGGGCTTATTTGAAGTTTGGAGAACATTCAGAACTTTAATGCAATGTTTGAAAGCACCGGGGACCTAAATGTAATTTGCTTGATCATCCGAGGGTGCAACTATAAATTCTTCAATAAAATTTTGAACCCCAATCCTAGGGTTCGTTCTTTGCTTTCCAATCCAACAAGAGAAGAGCACGGCCGCCGCCCACCCCTTCTCTTCTTCCTTCACGCAGCGGGCAAGGGGGCGGAGCGGCGGAGGATACGGCTTCGGCGGCGGATGGTGGCAAGGAGGATGGTCGCGACCTCGCGCGGCGCGGTGCGCGCGGAGGTGCGGTTTGCTGGGCCGCTGGAGGGATGACGGGGGCGTGGTGCCTAGAGATGGACGTCGGAGGAGGCGGGGTCGGTGCCGCCTTGCGGAGGAGGAGCTGGAGTCACGCGGGAGCGGCGCGGGGGCGGCTCCGCACGGTTGGGGCTGGCCACGCGGTGCACGGAGGGGGAGGTGCAGACGGGAGGTCGCGCGTCCGCGCGCCACGCGCGCAAGGGGAGGCCTGCGGCGGTTGAGCGGGGACAGCGCTGGCCCACCGCACGAACAGCCGGTGCGCGAGGCGCGGCGCCGCCCAGGCGGAGGGGGTCGGCGTTGCTGGTGCAGGGGCGATGATGCTATTTTTTTTGTTTTTTCTGTAAATAGGAGTTATAATAAAAAGAATTTTTTTATTTGTTTTTTTATAAAATGTAAACAGAAACAGAAGGAGAAAATTTTTTGTTTCTTTTTTTTCCTGCAAAATAGATGTTTGATAAATACGATATTATTTTTTTTATGTTTTCCTGCAAAACCACAGTTAGAGATACAAACAAAATTTTTTATTTTTTAATAATCCTGCAAAACAAAGATTAGAGAAAAATGATCAAGTAGTTTTTATTAAATTTTTTATTTATGCACAAATATAGGAACCGTGAACGGACGGATCTCGACGAAATGGGAGAGAGATCCGAGACTTCGGTCACCGTGCGTGACCGAAGGTGGAGGATTGCGTGAGATAGAACGTGAAGCGTGGAGATCGTGATATGATATAAAAAATCGATTTCGGAGGCGGAAATAGGTGGTGAAAATTTTGGTGATTTTTAAAGATCTAACAGCTAAAAAACTAAGAGAAAAAATTAGATCTACTATTACCTACGAAAAATAACACGAAATAAAGTTGGGATCTCACCTTGGGATCGGACGCGTCGTGATGGCCTCAACGAAGCGCAAATTGCTGTCACCGACTGGATCGGAGGTTGGGCACCCTTCTGCAACAAAAAACTCTCGGAGATTGGGCTCCTCTCTCCAAAGATTGATCAAGTGTGAATGAGGGAGGAAGAGCCTATTAAAAAGAGAAGAAAAACAAAGAAGGAAAGTATCTACAAAAAGGGAAGGTGATTATTGGTTAATTAAATAAAATAATTAAATAATTAATTAATTAATTAATTTCGAAATTCGTATTTAAATTAAATAAATAAATAAAGAAATTTATGGAAATCAATTAGCCACCATAATGGTGGCCAAATATGGTGTGGAATAAAATCATATATACATGGCAAGTTATTAAACCAAATAAATTAAATAAATTAAATAAATTAAATAAATTAAATATGAAATTCGTAATTAAATAAATTAAATTAATTAATGTGAGATAATTAATTCTTTTGGTGAATTTTATAAAACGAAGTTAATTATATACATATATTATACGCATATAATACAATATACATGGTACAAATAAGGAAATAATTTTTATAAAAGATTTTTTAATTTTAATTTTTTATTTTATTTTTAATGAAAACAATATTTACAAATATGTACATTATGTATAAAAGTAAATATGAATAAAATATATACAACAAATATATGGGAAAATTGCACAAAACACCCTAGAAAACTGACTTTTCAACCGTAACTCCAAAAATTATGAAACCACAACTATTTGAAAGATAATTTAATTTATAGTATAATGGAAGTGAGTTTCGTTCGATTTGAGCTCGTATGGAGCCGAAATTGGTGTTTCAATTATCGCATTGTAGCTTTTTTTCTGGGTGTAATTATTTACAACATATACATTAATTTATTTTACACTTATTTTTCTTATTTACAACACATTTTTATTTACAACTTTTGTTTACAAAAATAATTAGTTTGAGGTCAAATTATTTAAAATAAAATAATGTAAGATTTGTACAAATATACATGAAAAATATGTACAAGATATTTTTGGTTTTTTCTGACAGAAGACCCTATCTCCCCCTACTTTATTCCTGGTCGATCAGGTCAAGTCTTGACCTTCTCTCGGGGTTAGGGTCAGTCTGCATTTATTGCATAAATACATCCTTTATTTTTTTTCTTTTTATTTTCTTCTTTATTATTTTATTTATGTACAAAAAGTGTTAAAAATGCAATTTTAACAAATGCATGCAAAGTGGTAAAATTATGAAATTAATGGGTATTTACAGGTGTTTGACTAATAAAATGAAGCTAAAATAAAAGAATAAAGGCGATGAATCGTGGATTCATCAAAGCCCCGCCTGCACGTGCATTGCACGTGGCAAAGGAGGTTTGGGTGCCGAGGCAGAGGCTCGACGATAGAACCTTCAGGTGGCACGGTGGAGTGTTGTGGATGGTTCTTCGTTGACCCCAAGATAGAACCTTCAGGTGGCACGGTGGGGTGCTGCGGATGGTGCTTCGTTGACCCCAAGCGAAGGCTAGGCTTTCTCAAGCTGGGTCCAAGGTTCGATCGACACGATCATTGAGGTTGGGGTTGGGGATCGGGTAGGGGATGTTGTGGCAGAACATAGGCAGTTGGATCCCCCGATCCAACGACTGGATGTAGGCGAAGCGGGAAGATGTCGAAGTGGCAAAGAAGAAGGCAGTGGTGACCACGACAGGCCTAGGCAGCCGAAAGTCGTGCGGGGCGGCTGGGCTCGACCTCAGGCGACACACGCCCGAGGTGGAGCTGCGGTGGTCGGAGGCAAGTTAGGCATGTGGCGCACGAACAAAGTAGTAGGAGAAATCATCAGACCTGTAGAGTTAATGTAAAAGAGGAAATGGGGGCGGAGCGCATGGAGGGTGAAGTATGAGTTAAGGTGAGTGGGTGCGGAGATGCGAGGCTATAGGAGGATCGATGACGATGACTCATGGCTCTGACCAGAAGGCAGCAATGAAGAAAGGGATCCCGACGTGTTGGAACGCGCTCTGGTGGATGCGCAATATGGTGAGGAAGTGATGAGCCGAATGTCCCATAAAATCTGAGTAGGGATAAAATCAATCAAGGGTCGTTGCGACCCGGATCTCGCAGATCGGACTCAACAAGAAAAATCAGACCACCAAATAAGAATAATCAGTCAAAAAGCCGAATAAGCACTTTTGTTATTTATTTAATCTAGTATAGCGACCAGGGTCGAACTAAAGGAGAATGGATTGGCCAAGTGACCTACGAAGTATCAGAAGATGAATAAAATAAGAAATGTATTTTTGGTGGATTTTTTGTATTTTTCAATTTTTTTGGTATTTTTAAATATAAAGAGAATGAGGAAAAAGGGCTAAAAGCACACAAACAACAATTTATTACACACTCCAAAACAATTCAAAAAATTTAAATAAAATTATTTTGTGTTTTGTAGGTTTTTAAGTGTTTTTGGTAATTTTCTCAAGATTTTATGATTTTTTGTTGATTTTATAAAAGTGGAAAAAAAGCTGAAAATCAGGATCAATGTGCAGTCAGATTTGAAAGGCTAATTAAAAATGTATAATTAGCCTATAAAAATCTGGAGACAATTTTTATGACAACTAGGAATGAAAACTAAGCTATTGAAAGAGAAGTTGTATTTTTTTATTTTTGTAGAATTTTTAATTATTTTATTAGGTTTTTAGGCTTTTTCAATTTTTATGTGTTTTTTATATCCAAATGAAGTGAAAATTGGTATAAAGCAAGTAAACAAGAAAAAAAACAGTATCTAATTTTGTTGTTATTTTTAGATGAGTTTTTATATTTTTAGTTGTTTTTATAATTCAAATAGTAGCAAAAATGGGTGTTTTTTATTTTTTAAAAATAACAAACAATAATAAAAATTTCTCCAAAAATTATTACACAGTGGCAGGAGCCAAGTGCCCAAATTTCATAAGATTTGGAGTTTATTTGATATTTTATTCAACCAGTATAAAAGCCACAGCATATAGGGACCTATATGTAATAAAAACAAGTTCGGAGGACTAAAAAGAAACACGTGCAAAAAGTATAGGGGCTAAACCACAAATTTCACACGAAATTCACACATGTTCCCATTCCAGTACGCACAGGGGCATATATAGAAATAATTAAACTAAAGATTCATTCCATAACAAACAGAAAACCTAGCCCTGAATATGCAAAAATCCCACAAAATCACGTGTCACAGCACGTCTACACATAGCAGGGACTAAAATGCAAATATAACAAACTACAGGTCCAGATATGCAAATTATCCAAGTGTGCGATTTTATTTAATAGACTAAATAGAAAATAAAATAAAATGCAGGGGGTCAGGAGCAAGTTACCCAGCCAAAGCGCGTGCGGGGCACGTGAGGGCCAGGTGTCAGGCGGTGAATGGCGGATGGTGTGCGACTGTTAGATCCAATGGTGCTGACAAGGCGCCGAACGTGGGGTGCATGTGGCCGTTAGATATGGTATCTAATGACCTGACAGGAGCAGGGCACGGACGGCTCGGATGATAACTGGAGGCGAGGCGCGATCCGACGGCAGAGAGATAGGCTGGAAGAACTCCTCCTGGGCGAGCTTCTCCGGTGAGCTGAGAGTGATCCAAGCGTCCGATGAAAGATCGAAGAGGAGGGTTCTCCTCGCGATCACGATCCGCGTCGAGTAGTGGCGTCCTATGGAGGTCCCAACGGTCCGATCCTCCGGCGATGGAGGAGGAAGCTGGGTGACTCCGGCAAAGGATGGAAGACGCGACTAAGGGGGGTTTACTGCGCTTATTAACTTGCAAGAGAAAGCTCGAGCTTGGAGGAAGACTCCGTCATGGATTATTTGCGAAATGACAAAGGCAAGCGGCGTGGATATGCGAAGGGAGGTTCTGATGGAGGCGGTGGAAGGAACCAGAACCGATCTTGGCTCAGATAACCAAGATCGAGGTGATCAGATCGTGGAAGGAAGGTGACGATGGGTTGAGGGATCTATCGATACTGATGAGATGAGGTGATAGGGCTCCGGCCACTGCGGCGGAGCTGGCGGAGCGACAATGGAAGAATCGAAGCTACACGATGATCGGGAAGCTAAGGGTGACACGTGATGGTCGGAGTCGACTGTGGGGGAGATGCTGGATCTCCGACGGTCTTCGCCTCGATAGAGCGTCGCCTCCAGAGGCTCGGGCTACGCCGGCGGCGGAGCTCGACGACAATGGTCACCGGACCTAGGGCAAACACCTCCAATTCCTCGCTGCAACACTCTCGATCACTCGTTATCACTCACGAATGAAGGTGGAGTCCTGGGAGTCGAAGACGGGAGCCAAAGGTGCGTGAAATGGTGGAAGGAGATGAAGCTTTATATTGGTAGGGGTCCGAGAAAGAAGGAGATCGGGCGCGCAATCCAAAGCTTGGATCCCTAAGAGAATGCCCGGGCATGGATCATGGATGTATCGTGGTTAATCGGGGCCCGGGGTATAAGGAAATGGTTGACGGGTCGAGGTGTCAAAAATCAGAGAAATCTGGTTGGCGCCAAGATCCGCGGGGCTTGTGGTCCTGAGGGAGAGTTGATCGGGGGTCAACAATCCCCTGTGGACCAATGGAAAATTCCATTGGAAAATTATTTGAAAATTCATTTTATAATAGTAAATGATTTTATTTCAAAAAATTTTCAACATGAAAAATGTTTATTATTTTTCAAAGTAATTTTTAGTTATTTTTATTTATTTTTTTTGAAAAAAATTAATGTATATACATAGTATTATATTATATGCAGATATATGTACCTATGTATTTTTTTAATTGTTTATTTTTGTACAATTACCCCTATTTTATATTTTATTATTTACAACATAAAATATGGGATTCAAAATAATTTTTATTTAATTTTTATTGTGTATTTACAAGGGTTAAATAAATATATACAGGTACATATATACATGGTATATACAAGGGGAAGAGAGAAAATTTATTTTTGTCTTATTTTTATTTTTATTTTTCTTATTTTTATTTTATTTTTATAAATATGTACACATTATGCGGGACACATAAATCTTTTTATTTGATGGAATTAATATATAACATAAAGGGGGAATATTTACACAAAGATGAATGGCCCTATCTCTCTCTACTTGTTTTATTTTGCGGTCAGGCCCATATTGAGCCTCTTTTGGTTTTGGTTCACTCCATATTTATTCTAAATATTTCCCTCTTTTTCTTTATTTCTTTATTCCATTATTTTTGTACAAAAACATGCTAATTATGATTATTTACATGAAGCATGCATTTTGACAATACCTTCTATTTACAAACATTTACATGGTATTTTACCAAGGTTTCTAGCTAAAATAAAGGAATAAAGAGTGATGAATGGTGATTCATCAGGAAGGTACGGCTAGGCGATTGGCATTGAGGCGAGTAGATAGACTTGTGTGGAGGAGATGAGGGAGGCCCAAACCTCTGGTGAAGTCGATGAGGAGCGAGGGTAGAGATCGGTCGATGATCGATGGGGCAGAGCAATATATGATGGAAGAAGATGAACGGGTGGAAAGGGGAAGTACCTGGCAAAGAAGGCTCAACGGTGATGGATTAGCCTGAGCTAGGCAATCGCTTTGGAGCGAACTGCTACGAGGAGGGATCCTAGGAGCGGGGTATTCCCTTCTAAGAAAGGAGCGGGGTAGCAACTCTTTCCTCGAGGAGCAGGGTATTCCCTTCTAAGTTCAAGTACAACCGACTCAAGAAGAGGGGGAAGAAGAGAATGGACCATGACTAGTGTAGCCATGTATCCTTGGGAGCTCTAACCAGTGTAGCTGAGTCTCCCGCTGCAAGCTTCATGAGATGGTCATGTGTAACATAAGCTTTGCTTTATTTGACTATATATACTCCAGTGGGATTATTAAATCTTCAATCCGACCCATCACTTTTTTGGAGTTTTTCTTTCTTTGCACATTTTTTTGAGGTGCATATGTACAACATATCTACATGGAGCAGCATATATACGTAAGGAGTTTTTCCTCTTGAGCCAGTAGACTATCCCTCTTTTGAAGCTTTATTGCAACCCACAACTCCTGTCTTTAGACTTCATAACCACCAGACCAAGTTGAGACGCACTTCCTTCACTATAAGAAGAAGAGAGGTTTCGCTTAGAAGTACTACCCTCATATGCTACCCCAAGCCAAAGGAAATTGCCTCCTCACCACCTCATCCGTGGATAGCTATGTGTAAAGTGCTGGTGCAAGTAAAGCCATTGTCTCTGAGAGTCATGTGTGTGATGTTAAATGCTCTACTTAGGCTCATCAAGATGACATATGCTCATAGTCTAGTGGACTCAAAGAATTAAGTCCCAATGGACCTGAAAAGTCTTAATCCTAAGCCTTATCAGGTTCCTCTTATAATTGGGTGGATTAAGGTCTTAACCAAGCTCTATTTTCCAATTTAATTCCAGGCCAGTGTAAATGTCAACTATGATTTGGAAAAACTGTACAAATATTCACAAAGATGCAATTTTACAAAATTTTACAAATGTGCAAAATTTTTGAAAAATGTTTGAAAGCATGGATGTATGCATGAATGCAAAGTTTTGCAAAATATTTACAAAAATTTACACAAGGTTTTTGCAAACTTTTTGTTTTTCAAACATTTTACAAAAATTTTGTACTATATACATAGTTTTGATATGAAAATATTTACAAATTATTTACACAAATCATTTTTACAATCATTTGTACAAAAATATTTTTTTATAAATAGATAGGCATGTGTAGGAAGAATCTTATGTACAAGGGAAAATTTTTAATTTTTATGGATTTTTAGCCATTTTATTTATTAACACACTCACACAAAGTTCGAGTTATGGCTAAAGTATATATGAAATATATACGACACCCCCCTATACTTAGCTCGAACGATGTCCTCAGAGTGATCAAGAGCGATAAAGAAGACATAACTCGTGCTTAGTATAGGGAAGTGAAAAGGAATGGTATATATAAAGACGACTCAAAGAATAGAATAAAGAGAACTCGGTATTTCCCCCTATACTTAGGATCAAGTAATCCTAAGTATAGCAAGCTGTATATGAAGGAAAATCCGAGTGGAATGATGTACAGGGTCTACCCCCCTATACTTAGGGTAAAATATCCCTAAGTATAGGCAACAAAACAGAGGTAGAAAGAATCAATAGAATACCCGAGAGTCCTACACCCCCTATACTTAGGGTAAAGTACACCCTAAGTATAGCATAATCATAAGATGAGAAAGGGGTGTGGGACTAAAGAATAGAGTGATATGGACAACTGGATCTATACAAGTCGGAAGAACATTGATAATCAGGTGTGAGATGCAATAGATGTGAGTCAAGAGACCACATCTCACGCAAAGTGAAACGGGGCAACATCGACGGCCCACGGCTCATGATCTAGATATGGCTTGAGCCGCTGACCGTTAACACGAAAGGTAACATCAGAAGACAACTCAGATATATCAATACTCCCATTGTCATGTACCTTTCAAATTAAATAGGGTCCCTTCCCATTTGCTCTGTAGCTTCCCTGTAAATAAACGAAGCCTAGGATCAAACAACCATACTCTCTGTCCTGGCTCAAACTGCTTGTGGCTGATATGAGAATCATGCCACTCCTCCATTCTCTCCTTATACTGTAGGCTGCTCGAAAAGGTTGTATTACGAAGCTCCTCCAGGGCTGCTAACTCTGCCCTCCTCTGATCTCCTACACTCACTCGATCCATAAGTATATCAGTAATAGCCCAAAGTGACCTATGTCTCAGCTCAATAGGTAAATGGCAGGGTTTGCCATAAACGAGGCGAAAGGGATATGTACTCAAAGGAGTCTTGAAAGACGTCCTATATGCCCACAAGATCGAGTCCAAAAGCTGTAACCAATCCTTTCGGTCAGGACGGATGACTTTCTGCAATATAGTCTTGATCTCCCTATTCGGCACTTCAGCAAGACCATTCATCTGAGGATGGTGTGGAGTGGCTACTCAATGGTCTATGCTGAACTCGATAGCAAGGGCCTTTACCTTGTCGTTGACGAAATGAGACCTCCCATCAGAAATCAACACTTGAGGTAGCCCGAACTGTGAAATGATATTTTTCCTCAAAAATTTGCAAACAGTCCTAGCATCTGCGGTTTGAGCGGGGATGGCCTCAACCCAACGACTCACATAATCCACTGCTAATAGAATGTACTCAAATCCCTGACTCTTAAGGAATAGACCCATGAAATCGATGTCCCATGCGTCAAAAACCTCACATAAGTGTATGGGCTGCATCAGCATCATATCACGTTGTCCACAAGTGTCAATCCTCTGACAGTCAGTACACCTCTTCACGAACTCATCAGAATCTTTGAAGAGAGTAGGCCACCATAGGCCGGATTGGAGCACTTTTTGTGTCGGTCTTCTTCCAGAGTGATGTCCTCCTGCGTCTAACTTGTGGCAGTAAGTAAGGATGCTATGGTGCTCCTCCTGAGGAATGCACTGACGCCAGATACCATCCCCTCCTTCATGATAAAGGATGGGATCCTCCCAATGGTTAAACTTGACCTTCGCAAGGAAGGTCTCAAGTTTCTGCCTGGGCCAATCTTGTGGAACTTTCTTGGCGATAAGATAGTTCACAATATCGACATACCATGGGAGAGAGGCGATAGTAAGGATCGCCTCATCTAGTAAGGTCTCACATATAGGCTCAGTCTGCTCAGAATCCTCAAGATACTCTAATCGGGAGAGATGATCCGCCACCACATTCTTGACTCCAGGCTTATCCTTAATCTCTATATTAAACTCCTAGAGTAGAAGGATCCATCTGGTCAATCTGGCTTTGGCATCCTTCTTTTCCATGAGGTACCTGATGGCGGTATGATCAGTATAGATGGTCACTTTAGATCCAATGATGTAAGATCTGAACTTATCTAGGGCGATAACTACAGCTAGCATCTCCTTCTCAGTGACTGTGTAGTTCCATTGGGCGGCATCTAAAGTACGGCTATCGTAGTGAATAGCAAAGGGGACTCCATCCCTCCTCTGTCCCAGCACTACCCCCACGGTAAAATCGGAGGCATTCGTCATGATCTCGAATGGGAGAGACCAATCGGGCGGTTGGAGAATGGGAGCCTCTACAACACGACTCTTGAGAGTCTCAAACGACGATAGACACTTATCATCTACAAGGAACTCGGTGTCTTTCGTCAGCAGATCAGTCAACGGTCGGGCGATCCTGCTAAAGGCATGAATGAATCGTCGGTAGAAACCGACGTGCCCTAGAAAAGACCGTAACTGCCGCAAATTGGACGGTGGATTGAGATTTCTAATGACATCTACCTTAGCCGGATCAACTTCATGCCCCTGTTGGAGATGATATGGCCAAGCACCATCCCCTGAGTCACCATGAAGTGACTCTTCTCCCAAGACAACACAAGGTGAACCTCAATGCATCGCTGAAGGACTCGGTCTAGGCAGTCAAGACAAGAATCGAATCTATCACCGTAGACCGAGAAATCATCCATGAAGACCTCCAAGCACTCCCCCACCATGTCCGAAAAGACGGACAACATGCATCTCTAGAATGTCGTCGGAGCGTTGCACAATTCCAATGGCATGCGTCTGAAAGCATATGTCCCGAAGGGATAGGTGAAGGTTGTCTTGTCTTGGTCCTCGGGCGCGATGGCCACCTGATTATATCCGGAGTACCCGTCCAAGAAATAGTAGTGGCTCTTCCCTGCCAGCCTTTCTATAATCTGATCAATAAAGAGCAGGGGAAATGATCCTTCTTGGTGGCCTGGTTCAATTGTATGTAGTCCACACAGACCCTCCAAGAAGTGGGTACCCGGGTAGCGATCTCCTCTCCAAACTCACTAACAACTGTGGTGATGCCCGTCTTCTTGGGAACCACATGCTACGGACTGACCAATTTGGAGTCGGAGATGGGGTAGATAAAATCGGCGCTCCACCATTTCGAGATCTCCTTCATGACAACATCTCGAAGATTCGGGTTCAGCCACCACTGGAGCTCACGCAACGACTTCACGTTCTCCTCGAGATAGATATGGTGGGAGCACATGGCCGAACTTATCCCCTAGAGATCGGCTACACTCCATCCTATCACCTTGCGGTTCTTTTCAAGAACCCCCATCAGACGGGATTCCTTCTCTCAAGTCAAATCAACGGAGATAATGACTGGGTACATCTCATGCTCACCCGCAAGGAACCTATACTTCAGCGATGATGGTAGCGGCTTCAGCTCTGGACAAGTAGGTGATGGCGGATCTGGCCTCTGAAAAGTCTGAGTGAATGCTGCCAAATCTGCATGGGAGAATGAGAACTCTCTCTGACAATCTGAATCTGGCGAAGGCTACTCTACTGGACTGTCTCTGCTTTGTATGGAATCAGCCTCCTCCCTAGTTGTAGGCTCAGTAGAAGTCATACAAGGTATCAAATCATCAAACTCTGCCCAATCAATATCTGACTCCGAGGGATCTGTATCAGAATCACAAAAATCTGCCTTCCAATCGGGAACCAGCTCTGCTTCTTGGGATCTATCCTGGACCAGGAATGCGCTCTCTGATTTAGCCGTAATTCGGTGGTCTTAAGTTCCACACAAGGCGGGGACTCAGTCGATGTGTCGACCACGCAAAAATCCCAACTAAAGACAGCAATGAACCCACAACAGTATAAATCAAGCAATGAAAACTAATGTGGAGTCAAATTTATTTTTAACTCTACATAAAAGATGTATAGGTGTAAGTATGTAGAGAGTTCGAACACAGGGAGCAAGGCATGATAGATCAAGCAAGTGCCAAAATGTGAAGTGATCAATGTGTCTACAAAATGCCAATGTTTTTGTGGGTTTTTAATTTTTTATTTTTTAATTTTAATTTTAATTTTTAATTTTGTATTTTGGTTTTTGATTTTCTGATTTTATCTTTTTATTTTTATATTTTATATTTTTTTATATTTTCTTTTTCAATAATAGAATATATATGCAATATAAGGAAAGAGAGGATAAAGTATTTATAAAAATATGTTAAAATACTAAAAAATCAGGAAAAGAAATGTTTTTGGTTTTTTTTATGATTTTATATTGTTTTTGTGATTTTTGGGGGGTTTTTCTAAATGTTTTTGGTATTTTTAAAAGCCAAAATACTAGAAAATAGTGAATAAAGGGGCTGGCCGAAATTAAAATGGGAATGAAAAATAGCAAACAGTAACAAAATTTTCCCAAATTAATTTTAAACAAAAGACAATAACATAAGCAAACTACAGAACCTGAGTTTATATTTTTAGGATTTTTCAATAATTTTTTAGATTTTTATGGAGTTTTTAGGTGTTTTCTAATTCTTAAGGTTTTTGTTTTGAAATGTTTTAGTGATTTTTGGATTGACACTAAAAGACACTAAAATAGACTGTAGGTATTTTTTTTGGAATTTTTCAAGGGGTTTTGATATTTTTTTGGTATTTTCTAATTCAAATTGTATCTAAAATGTATGTTTTTTATTTTTAATATATATTAAAATACAATAAAAATGAAATTAAAAAATATGGCGTGAATGATCAAGCACACAGGAGCCTATGGTATTTTTTTGGTGATTTTTAGCAATTTATATATGCATGAAATGAATAGAGACAATATCTAGAAACTATACTACTGGCAAGGGCATAAGTGCAAATAAGCAAACATCCAGGGGCCAAAGTACAATTTTCACACAAAATATAATACTGAATATTGCATTTAATGGACCAAATAAAAAAATCAAGACTTGCGGGGGTTGACTTGCAAAATCCCCACCAGGGTGCGTGACTAGCACACGCATGGGAAGGGTATAAATGTAATTTCCTAAAATCAGGTGGCCTTGATGCAAAAATCCCAAAAATATTACACGTGATGTCAAAGTTTCTGGACTGAAATGAAAAACGCAAACCCTAAGGGGGTCCTCTACAAAATGCCCTTCACCTCACGTGAATTGGTCACGTGAGGTGATGTGGCTTGGACTGGAATGCAATATACAAAAAGGTCCAGGGGCTACTTGCAAATATTACAAAAATTTTTAACGGCCTATGAATGTTTTAGTACTAAATAACTATTACAAAAATTGGCAGGGGGAGTTATGCAAAATACCCTGCCTTGCGCGCTGATGGACGGTGGGATCTCCCCCCACTTAACACGTGTCAGGCTGTGCGATCTGGGGCTACGCTTCGTCTGCAACGGCCAGGATTAGAAGATCGGCTAATGATCGAATGGCCTGGGCTCGAGCAGATCCAACGACGGCTGTGCGATCTGGGGCTCCGCTGGTGAGGCGACTGTGGAGGAGCGCTGGTGAGGCGCTGGTGAGGCGACTTTCTCCGAGCTCCTGCTCCTTCTCCGGCGAAGTTCTGAGCTTCAAAAGATGGTTGGAGACTTTCTGAGGTCTGGGCTATCTTCCAGGGGCTTCAAAAGATCTCGGCGGTGGCCAAGGCTCGCGAGTAGGGAGGCGGAGCTGGAAAGCTCCTCGGACCTCCGACAAACTTCAAAAATGCTCCTGGGCTCGAGTCAATGGGCTTTGACCTGCACAAAATTGTGAGAGGACCCAGGAAAAAGTACCTGGATCCCGCAGTGGCGAAATGATGGCGTGATGCGGTGAGGATGAGCTCGACCGGAGGAGCGCTCCGGCAAGGTTGATGTGGAGGGCGATTTGATAATCGAAACTCAGAATTTCTTGAGTTCTTTTAATCCTAAGGCTACTGGGAATGTAATGCTAAAGAAATAAAGGAGAATAGGGCTACCTCAACAGTGGATACCGGAGGGAAGGGGGTGCCTCGACGCCTGCGAAGGCGGAGTTCGTGGAGCCACCTCAAGCAATGCTCGACCCACCCGAAGGGCTCTACAGGGAGCTGTCACCTTCCTGGAGCTTCAAGGTGCGAAAGGGGAGCTAAACCTATGGAGTGAGGTGTTCAAATTCAAAAGGTAAGAAGGGGCTTGCATATATGGGATTTGACCATATGACTAAGGCGCTCCAAAGACCGAGGTATTGGCAGCGATGTAGTGGTCCAATCCTCGAGATAATCGTTGGGCGAGCAAGCCTGATAATCGAGGAGAAAAAGTTGTGAAGAGTGCGACATGATTTGATGCAAGATGCGGCCTGGAAAAATCGTCAAAAACGAGATCAAACCAACGTCTGACACAGGCACATGGGGGAAGGACGCCTAGTTGATCGGGGTCAACTAGGGCTTGCGCCTGGTTGGTCCACGTGGACCAACCAGGAAAACCCCTGGAGAATTATTTTGTAAATTCAATTAAAAATAGAAAAGGAACGATATAAATTTTGATTATTAAATAAAAAAATGTTTATTAATTTATAAAGTATTTTATGGTGATTTTTAATTATTTTTATGAGGTATATTTTTACAATTTGCCATTTTAGGCCTATATAGGTATATTATCTATATATTTTATTATTTTATTTTTATTTTGTGATTTTAATTTATTTATTTTTTGTGTATTATTTTATAAACTTATAGAATACTTTTATACACTTAATTATATTTTTATTTTATTTTTCTGATATAATTTGTACACTTAATAAAATATATGTGCTATTTGTACAGGTATAGATATAGGTATTATACCTATGTATAGTATATACAAGTATTTTTATTTTTGTATTTCTTTTATATTTTTATTCTGACTTTAATGTACACATTTATTGTAAGGACTATTTACAAAATTATAAAAATATAAAATTATAAAAGTAATGAATAATGAATAAATTGGATATTTTAATCCGTACAAGTATACAATAGGGGTCCAAAACTCAACTTTTAAACCGTAACTCCGAAAAATACAAAACTACCTTCATTAAATAGATTATTTTAAGCTTCATACAATTAAAGGTGAGTTTGGTACATTTCGAGTTTTTATTTGCAAGATACAAGTCTGGGAAGTTGGAGTTCTGGAATCTTATTCAGACCATAACTTTTTATCTCTACATTATTTTTCAGTGAAATCAATTTTGTATTTTTCTATACGAAATTATCTACAACTTTCATGTACAAAATTTCTTTATTTGAGGTATAAAAACTGGAACCAAAAATAGGTCCCAAAATGAATAAAGAATGAATTAAAAACAAAGGTATTTTTACAATATTTTGGCCCTTATCTCCCCCTACTTTATTCCTTGTCGACCTAGTCATCGAGATGCCTAGGTCTTGGGATTTTGGGTCATAAAATATTTACAATATTTTATTATTTTTCTTTTTTTTATTTATCCTATAATTTTGGCTTTAATTACACTATTTTATACACTATTTACATGCACATGCATGAATGCTAAGATGCGGGAATTAAGGGTATTTACATGCATTTGCTAAGGTTTTTGTGGCCAAAATGATAGAATAAAGATGATGAAATGTGCCTTCATCACTCTCCAAGATCTTCTCTGTTAGCGTCTCTACATCAGCAAACTCTGAAGGTGAGAGGATGGCCTATGCTACTGGATCTGCCCAAACTTCCCCGTCGTCTGTGATCACAAAATTGCAGTCTTGGTAGATGTCTCGCCCTGCCTTTGTCATCTGCTCTGAATCTGAAGCCGGTTTGAGCAAGCTAAATCTCTGGCTCTAGTCTCCTCGACCGTCTCTATTTGTATACTCTCGCCCTCGACGCGAAAGTACACCTTCCCTCTATCATGGTCGGACACTGCCTTGGCTGTGGCCAAGAACGGGCATCCTAAAATGATAGGGGTATCGGTCACAGACTCAAGGATCTCCATGTCCAACACAACGAAGTCCACGGAGAATTTCAGGCCTTGAATCGTGACGACAACGTCTTTCAGCAACCCCTTCGGCCTCTTGACAGATCCATTAACAAACTGAAGGACCGTCCTGCTCTATCGGAGAGGGCCCAACTCGAAGCGGTCGAGAAGGGATGATAGAAGTAGGTTGATCGAAGAACTGCTGTCTAATAGAGTGTGGTCGAACCTCTGCTCATGGATGTGGCATCTGACATATGGGGCTCCTGCATTTGGCCTCTTGGCTGGCAGACGGTTCTGGATCGCGAAACACATGGCACGAGTAAGCACATGGATCTCTGAATGATGGTTCCGCCTCTTCCTCCTAATTGTGGTCCTGTCTCTGAGTGAACGCTGGAAAAGAGGGATGTGCTACAAGGCCTCCTGAAGAGTCAGCTGTATCTGAAATTTGTCCATCATATGCGGGTTGAACTCTATCTGATGGTTCTTTTTGGGATTTTCTTTTTTCTGTCCCTTAGCCAAGTGGAGTGCTCCGGGAAAGGGGACTACAAGGTCCTTCTCAGATGAAGGACTAGGAGAGGGTCTGGAATGCTCATGAACAACAGAATCTACACATACATCATCAAGCAACACAGGTGGATCCGAAAATAATATCCCTTTCCTTTATTTGCAGAAATGTCCTGAGATACATGTACGGAAGGAGAAACAACATGACTAGCAGAACTGAAAATGGTGGCCTCAGTACCACCCTCGACATCTGGACTCACGGCATAAGTACCGGGCTCTGGATTAGAAACTGAAATGGTGGCGTCAGTACCACCTCCTTCATCTGGTGAAGCGACGGCCTCATGAGTACCGTCGGCTCGATCAACATCCTTGGTGGCATCAATACCACTGACATCATCTTTAGCGGCATCAGCAACGCTCTCCTCCTCGCCTGGCGCTCCTGAAGTGACGTGGAATCGTCCCTCAGACGAAGCACCGCCTGCTGGCATCCTACCGCTCCTAAGTGTAACAAAGTTAGCATCAAACATATACACAGTCATATCACCAAGTGAAGCACTAGGAGTGGTAATCTCAGTGAACTCTACCTGCTCAGACTTCCTCTTGAGGTTGTTCGGGTTCAGCTCTATTTGGGCAGGGATGGCGGCCTTCCCTCTCACTATCTCTCGCATCTCCTGGCGAAACTCATCCATCTCCTGTCGAAAAGTGGCCTGCTTCTCAGTCATGAGGCGGGCTATATCATCTAAGGCGGGGTTCTCATAGGTTGGCCCATGAGAACCTGACGGGTGTCCTCGCTGGTAGTGAGGTTGCTGCTGCTGGTGGAGGTGAGAGGGGTACTGTTGATGAAACTGCTGCTGAGACTGCTCTCACCTCCAAGTTTGTCCCTGTTGATAGGGACGAGGACCATACTGCTGGTGCTAGGATGGCTGCTGCTGCTGGTTTACTGGGGGCTGGGGCTGCTGGTGCTGCTCACGTTGCTGGCCTTACTAGCCACCCTGAACTGGCCACAAAATCCGAGTAGGGATAAAATCAATCAAGGGTCGTTGCGACCCGGATCTCGTAGATCAGACTCAATAAGAAAAATCAGACCATCAAATAAGAATAATCAGTTCAAAAGCCAAATAAGCGGTCTTTCTATTTATTTAACCTGGTATAGCGACCAGGGTCGAACTCAAGGAGCACGGATTGGCCAAGTGGCCTACGAAGTAGTCAGAAGATGAATAAAATAAGAAAATATATTTTTGGTGGATTTTATGTATTTTTTTCATTTTTTTGTATTTTAAAATATAAAGAGAATGAGGAAAAAAGGCTAAAAGCACACAAACAACAATTTATTACACACTCCAAAACAACTCAAAAAATTCAAATAAAATTATTTTTGTGTTTTGTAGGTTTTTAAGTGTTTTTGGTAATTTTCTCAAGATTTTATGATTTTTTTATTATATAAAAGTGGAAAAAAGCTGAAAATCAGGATCAATGTGCAGCCAGATTTGAAAGGCTAATTAAAAATATATTATTAGCCTCTAAAATATGGAGACAATTTTTATGACAACTAGGAATGAAAACTAAGCTACAGAAAGATAAGTTGCATTATTTTATTTTTGTATAATTTTTAATGATTTTTATATGGTTTTTAGGCTTTTTCAATTTTTAGGTGTTTTATCTATTCAAATGAAGTGAAAATTGGTATGAAACAAGTAAACAACAAAACAAACAGTATCTATTTTTTTTGTAATTTTTAGATGAGTTTTTATATTTTTAGTTGATTTTATAATTCAAACAATGAAAAAATGGGTGTTTTTAATTTTTTAAAAATAACAAACAGTAATAAAAAAGTCCCAAAAAATAGTGAATTTTTTACACAGTGGCAGGAGCCACATGTCCAAATTTCACAAGATTTGGAGTTTATTTGATATTTTATTCAACCAATATAAAACCCATAGCACACAAGGACTTATATGTATTTAAAACAAGTTCGGAGGACTAAAAAGAAAGACATGCAAAAGTTTAGGGGTTAAACCACAAATTTCACACGAAATTCGCACATGTTCCAATTCCAGTATGCACAGGGGCATATATGCAAATAATTAAACTAGAGATCCATTCCATAACAGACAGAAAACCTAGCCCTGAATATGCAAAAAGCCCGCAAAATCTCGTTTCGAAGCACGTGTCTCCACAAAGCAGGGACTAAAATGCAAATATAAGAAACTATACGTCCAGATATGCAAATTATACAAGTGTGCGAGTTTATTTAATACACTAAATAGAAACTAAAATAAAATGCAAGGGTCGGGCGCAAGTTACCCAGCCAAGGCACGTGCGGGGCACGTGAGGGCCAGGTGTCGGGCGGTGAATGGCTGATGGTGTGCGGCTGTGATGGCGCCTCTTGGAAGATCCAACGGTGCTGACAAGGCATCGAACGTGGGGTGCATGTGGCCGTTAGATCTGGTATCTAACGGCCTGACAGGAGCAGGGCACAGACGGCTCGGATGATAACTGGAGGTGAGGCGCGATACGACGGCAGAGAGATAGGCTGGAAGAACTCCTCCTGGGCGAGCTTCTCCGGCGAGCTGGGAGTGAACCGAGTGTCCGATGAAAGATCGGAGAGGAGGGTTCTCCTCGCGATGACAATCCGCGTCTGGTGGTGGCGTCCGATGGAGCTCCCAACGGTCCGATCCTTCGGTGATGGAGGAGGTAGCTGGGCGACTCTGCTGAAGGACGGAAGACGCGACTAAGGGGGGTCTCCTGCGCTTATTAACCTGCAAGAGAAAGCTATTGATCGGAGGAAGACTCCAGCATGGGTTATTTGTGAACTGTAAAAGGGAAGCGGCGTGGATATGCGAAGGGAGGTTCTGGTGGAGGCGGCGGAAGGAACCATACCCGATCTTGGCTCGGATAGCCAAGATCGAGGTGATCAGATCATGGAAGGAAGGTGACGATGGGTCGAGGGATCTATCGATACGGATGAGATGAGGTGATGGGGCTCTGGCCACTAGGGCGGAGCTGGCGGAGCGACAATGGATGAATCGAAGCTACACGATGATCGGGAAGCTAAGGGTGATACATGATGGTCGGAGTCGACTGTGGGGGAGATGCTGGATCTCCGACGGTCGTCGTCTCGATGGAGTGTTGCCTCCAGAGGCTCGGGCTACGTCGGCGGCAGAGCTCGACGACAATGGTCGCCGGACCTAGGGCAAATGCCTCCAAATCCTCGCTGCAACACTCTCGATCACTCGCTTTCACTCAAGGATGAAGGTAGAGATTCTGGGAGTCAAAGACGGGAGCCAAAGGTACGTGAAATGGCATAAGGAGGCGAAGCTTTATACTGGTAGGGGTCCGAGAAAGAAGATCGGGCGCACAATCCAAAGATCGGATCCCTAAGAGAATGCCCGGGCGTGGATCATGGATGTATCGTGGTTAATCGGAGGCTGAGGTTTAAGGAAATGGTTGGCAGATCGAGGCGTGAAAAATCGAAAAAATCGGGTTGGCGCTGATAACTGCCCGAACGACTAAGGTAAAGGTAAAGAAATGGTCGTTGCGACCTCAATCACTCGGGCTAAGTATATCAAGAAAAATCAACCACTCAGAACATGTAAAACTAATCGAGCACAAAAGAGAGCGGTCCTGCTATGAGATTAACCTGGTGTAGCACCCAGGGTCGAACACAAGGAGCACAGATTGGCCTTGCGGCCTACGATGTAGTCAGAAATCCGAGAGAGTATTTTTTAGTGTTTTTAAGGGTTTTTATATTTTTTTAGGATTTTTGGAATATAAAGAAAACCGGAAAAGCACACAAACAATTAACTTGAACAATTTATTTAATGCATTAAAAAGCAAGCAAAAATTCAGACAAAAATATTTTCATGTGTTTTATATTTTTTATGTTTTTGGTGAATTTTTGAGATTTTTCTGATGTTTATTTTATTTCCTAAAAATCAAACAGTGCGAAAAGCAAGGGGTACTGTCCAGCCAGGCCCAAAACCCAAAGATAAAATATCTAAGGATCTCAAAGGGACCTGGAGGTAATTTTCCTGTATACTAGAGAAAACAAGGAAAATTTAAGAACCAAAATTATTGTTTTTGAGTTTTTAAATTATTTATTATGATTTTTAGGAGTTTTGAGGTGTTTTTAAGTTTTTAGGGTTTTTACTCCATGAAAAATAGCCAAAATTGGCTAGAAAATCAAGGAACACAAAATAAACAGTGACTAATTTTTATGGAATTTTTAAAAGGGTTTTGATATTTTTTTGGGGTTTTTGACTCTAAACAGTAGCAAAAATAAGGGTTTTTGAATTTTTAAGAATAGCAAATGAAATCAAAAATGTCCTCAAAAATTCATAAAAATTCTACACCATGGCAGGAGCCATGTGTCAAATTTTCGTTGGATTTGGAGGTGGTTTGATATTTTATTCAAAAATAAAGGAGGGGCACTATGCACAGGGACCTAAGTGCAAATACCCAAAGTTCTGGGGGGTCTGGTGCAAAATACCCAGCAAAACACGTGCCAAGCACGTGCCTGGGGCACTCAGGGACCCAAATGTAAGAAAAAATAAGTTCCGAGGGCTTATTGGTAACAAGTACCAAAAGTCCAGGGGCTTATCTGCAAATAACCCAAAAAAATATCGCACATGGGGAATTAAATCACGCACAGGGGCATAAATGCAAATAAAGAAAACTTTTTATCCAATCCATAACATCCAGAACTACAGGGTTTATATTGCAAATAACCCAATAAAGTTCACGTGACGAAGCACGTGGTCCACGTAGACAGGGGTATAAGTGCAAATAAAGTAAGTACGAGGTCCTTAATGCAAATATCCCAGAAAATAATCAACTTAATTTAAAAATTACAGGACTAAAATGAAATAAAACAAACAGAGGGGCCTAAGATGAATTTACCCCTTTTATTATTATCGACGGCTCGATAGGTGCCACGTGGAGGATCCGACGGCTCTGGATGGGTGGCGCTCTTCTTCTTCAGCTCTTGGGCCAGATCGACGGTGCAGAGGTGGCCACGTGGGTGATCGGTCGGCTCAGGCGCTGGGGGCCTCTCTCCTCTGTGCTGACGGTTCGGATCAGCCCCTCGAGATAATCAACGGCTGCTGCTCCTCAGTGGATGGACGACCAGGATCGAGACTGGAGCGGCGGGGCTGTGATGACGAGCCTGACAATCGGGTTAAGTAATGGAAATAAAATGGTCGTTGTGACCCAAATCACCAAGCGCGGTCAATCGAGAAAAATTGATAAAAACCACTCGGAAAATCAAGAAATTCAATGTAAGCGGTCTTCGCTATTCTTTTTACCTGGTATAGCGATCCAGGGTCGAACACAAGGAGCACGATTGAAAAAACTAAGTAGTCAAATTTCAGAGAAGCTAATTTTTAGTGGTTTTTGATTTTTTTATAATTTTTTTTTTAGAATTTTTAATATGTGAAGGAAAATAAAGAAAGTATAAACAAGCACACTTAAGCAATTTATTTAACACATCAAAAATCAAGCAAAAATTCCAGAAAAATTGTTTTTATGTTTGTTAAGTTTTTAAATGTTTTTGGTGAATTTTTGATATTTTTCTAATGGGTAAATTATTTTCTAAAAATCTAACAATGCTAAAAATGAAAGGTACTGTCCAGCAAGGCTTTAGACCCAAAAATAAAATATTTATGGATCTCAACAAGCCCTGAGGTAATTTTCCTGTAATCTAGAAAGAATAAGAAAAATTTGGGCACCTAAATTATTGTTTTTGGATTTTTTTGTTATTTATTATAATTGTTATGAGTTTTTAGGGGTTTTTAGATTTTTAGGGTTTTTACGCAATGAAAAATAGCCAAAATTGGCTAGAAAATCAAACAGCAAGCAAACAACAGTATCTAATTTTTTTAGAATTTTTAAAAGTGTTTTGATATTTTTTTAGGGTTTTTGAATCTAAACAGTAGCAAAAATATGGGTTTTTGAATTTTTAAAAATAGCTAATGAAATCAAAAATGTCCTCACAAATTCACAAAAATTCTACACCATGGTAGGAGCCATGTGTCAAATTCTCATCGAATTTGGAGGTGATTTGATATTTTATTCAAAATCCACAAGGGGGCACTGTGCATAGGGACCAAAGTGCAAATACCCAAAGTTCTGGGGGTCCTGGTGCAAAATACCCAGCAAAACACGCGCGAGGCGCGTGCCTGGGGCACTCAGGGACCTAAATGTAATAAAAATAAGTTCCGAGGACTTATTGGTAACAAGTACCAAAAGTCCAGGGGCTTATCTGCAAATAACCCAAAAATATCGCACATGTGGAAATTAAATCACACACAGGGGCATAAATGCAAATAAGTAAAAGATTTTATTCAATCCGTAACATCCAGAACTACAGGGCTGATATTGCAATTAACCCAATAAAGTTCACGTGACGAAGCACGTGGTCCACGTAGACAGGGGTATAAGTGCAAATAAAATAAGTACGAGGTCCTTATTGCAAGTATCCCAGAAAATAAACAACGTAATTTAAAAATTATAGGACTAAATTGAAATAAAACAAACAGAGGGGCCTAAGATGAATTTACCCCTTTTATTATCATCGACGGCTCGATAGGCGCCACGTGGAAGATCCAACGGCTCGGGACGGCGGGCGCTCTTCTTCGGTGTCTCTTGGGCTCGATCGACGGCTGAGGCGAGGCCACGTGGGTGATCTGACGGCTAGGGCTCAGGTGCCTCTCTCCTCTGCTACCAACGGTCCAGATGAGATCCTCTGGATGATCAACGGTCGCGGCTCCTCGAAAGATGGACGGCTGAGATCAAGACTGGAGCGGAGGCCTCATCGGACGGCGGCTGAAGATCCTGGAAGAACAAGTCGCCGGCGACTTTCGCCGGGCTGGTGCGTGCGCTAGGATCCTCTGGAGAGCCTTCTGGAGGTCGGAGAAGAATCGCGGAAGGCTCCCGCGTCTGCTGGTGGTCTCCGACGAGCGCACCGAGCTCCGAGGAGCTCGGTCGAAGGCGGCGGAGCCGGGTCTCCTGGCTGAATGGCGAAGGGTCTCAGATGACCCTTGTCTTGACCTGAAAAGCGAACCAGAAGACTCACGGGTCGAGGGCAAATTGCCTCGACCCGGTTGGGCGGAGTGAAGGTGCGTGATGCGTCGGAATGGAGAGCTCCGGCGAGGGTGGTCGGCGGAGGAGCTCGATTCCCAGATCCGGTGCGATCTGGGTTGGATGAAGGGGTGAAGAAGATGCAGAGAGGTCTAGTGAAGATGAAGGTCGGGTCGGATGGTCGAGATATTACGCGAGATGACCGGAATCAGGGGAATACGTCGGAGATACGATTTGGGCGAAATCAGAAATTAAACGAAATGGACGAGCTAATCGACTACCTGGGTGGAGCGGAAGACTATGCTGGAGTGTGGCTAACTCCCGGTCGTAGCCTCGAAGGGCGTCAAGGCCTGAGGCTCGAGCTCCGGTCAGACGTCGGAGCACGGCGGCGCAAGGCAGCCGGATCGATGGTCCAAGCACCTCCTCCTCACTGCAACAAGGGCCAACGCGAGCTGTCACCTCGGTGGTTACGATGGAGGTCACGGGAGTGAAGATAGGGAGCCAAAGATGAGGCGCGGAGGCGGCGGAGGTCGGGATATATATGGAGACAGGGCCGATTAGGGTTAGGCGATGACGGCTAAGGAAGGCGGGGATTTCATGGCGAAAGATCCGGTGAGGGAGATGGATGATCGGCGAAGAATCCGGGCACGGGGTTTGCGTGGGTGACAGCCTGGAGACGCGTGGAAAAATCGGCGAAGGTGGGGCGGCGCGCGTCTTCCAGAAAAGGAAGGAGTCCGCGGGGGAGTTGACCGGGGTCAACAATCCCCCGTGGACCAATCAGGAGCTGCCAATTATTGAAATTTTTGTTTATTTATTTTAAGGTAGAAAATGGCCGAATTAAGAAAAACTCAAAACATGAAATATTTTTCTTTTATTTTTTTCTATTTTTTGGTGATTTTTAATTAATTTTTGGAAATAAAAATAGGGTAGCTATATATATAGGGATATGTACACTATATAGATTTAATTTTTGATTTTTTTATTTGTTATTTTTATGTATTTTTTTATGCCCATTTTATATTTTATTTATTTACATCATAAAATAAAGAACAAAATGGTATTTTTATTTTATTTTAATTATTTATATTCATAGTTTAAATAAATAGTTATATACATTTATATACATGGTATATACACTGTATTTTTGTATTTTTAATTTTTGTTGTTTTTATTTGATTTCTTTTTATTTGATTTATTTACAAAATATACCTTAGAGTATTCACAAAAAGTTTTGAAAATAAATTCATTTATTTATAGGATTAAATAAATAAAGGATGATGGTCTATACACATGGTGAAAGGGCATTTTTGAATTTTTGATTTTTAAATTTTTATTTTGTTTTTAATAGTTTCTAAATATACACAAAATATGTACAAGCATATTTTTGGGTGAGGAAAATATAATTTTATTTATTTACAGAAGTATATACACATGAGCTCCTATCTCTCCCTACTTTGTCTTTTATGCGGTCAGGCCCATGCTGAGCCCTCCCTTGGGTCAAGTTGCTCAATATTTATTCTAAATATTTCCCTCTTTTTCTTTTTACTCTTTATTCTTTTATTTTTGCACAAAAACATGCTAATTACAGGTTTTTACACAATGCATGCTTTTGGTAATTATTTGTATTTACACATATCTACATGTATTTGCAAAGGTTTTTTGTAGCTAAAATATAAGAATAAAGAGTGATGAATGGGTATTCATCACCCCCCTATGCTTAACTTTGCTAGTCCCTTAGCAAACACTTATTTGAAAAAGAAGTGAAAAAGAAAGAAAAAGAAAAAGAAAAAGAGAATGTACATGGATCAAGGTTGATTTATTAAACTTTCCTTCATTAAATTGAAATATGGAGCTCGATCAGATCTTTAGATTATTAATGTGTCGGAACCTTATTTGGACTTAAGCTTAAAACTCAACAGTCTCCAAGTTCCACCAATCTATGGGCAAGACTCCTCAATAAACCAGATCAGAACAAGTCTACATACACAAACTCTAATGACCATGAATCTTTCCATGCGGTGTAAGTGATATGTGGCTCCCCACCTCAGAAGTAACAAAGAAACAACCTCCCTCAACCTGGTAACTCTAATGCCTCGGTCTAGCAACTCTTTCCTCGAGAAGCGGGGTATTCCCTTCTAAGTTCAAGTGCAACCGGCTCAAGAAGAGGGGGTAGAAGTATAGACTTTTGGAAGCTTAGCCAGTGTAGCTAAGTCTCCCGCTGCAAGCTTCATGAGATGTAACATTGATACCATAAGCTTTTGCTTTATTTGACTATGTATACTCCGGTGGGGTTATTAAATTTTCAATCCGACCCACCACTTTTTTGGAGTTCTTTTTGCATTTTTGCATTTTTTTTTCAAGAACTTCTGTACAACATATCTACATGGTGCAGCATATAAGAAATTTCCTCTTGAGCCAGTAGACTATCCCTCTTTTGAAGCTTTATTGCAACCCACAGCTTCTGTCTTTAGCTTTCAACACCACTAGACCAAGTTGAGGTGCACTTCCTTCACTATAAGAAGAAGAGAGGTTCCTCCTAAAAGTACTACCCTCATATGCTACCCCAAGCCAAAGGAAACTGCCTCCTCACCACCTCATCCATGGAGAGCCATGTGTAAGTGCAGGTGCAAGTCAAGCCATTGTCTCTAAGAGCCATGCGTGTGTTGTTAAGTGCTCTACTTAGGCTCATCAAGATGACATATGCTCATAGCCTAGTGGACTCAAAGAATTAAGTCCTTATGGACCTGAAAAGCCTTAACCCTAAGTCCTATAAGGTTCCTCTTAAAGTTAAGTGGATTAAGATCTTTTTCAAGCTCCATTTCTCAATTTAATTCCAGGCTTAGTTTAAATGTCAACTCTCATCCAAGAAAAACTCTATACATATATTTACACAGGATGCTATTTACACATATTTTACAATCATGCCAAATTTTTGAAAAATGTTTTTGAAATCACGGATGATGATGCATGAAGTGTAAGTTTTGCAAAAAGATATTTACACACATTTACACAAGATTTTTGCAAACTTTTGATTTTCAAAACATTTTGGAAAAATTTTGTACTATATACATAATTTTGATACAAAAATATTTACACAAGCTTTACACAAAAGATTTTTGAAATCATTTTTACAAAAATACTTTATACACTAGCTATGTATGTGCAAGGATAAAAGAGGTTTATGTACACAAAAATTTCTTTTAAATTTTTTTTGTGATTTTTAGCCATTTTATTTATTAACACACTCACACAAAGTACGAGTTATGGCTAAAGTATATATGAAATATATACACACCCCCCCTATACTTAGCTCGAACGATGTCCTCAGAGTGATCAAGAGCGATGAAGAAGACATAACTCGTGCTTAGTAAAAGGGAAGTGAAAAGGAATGACTAAGTACCGGAATGAATAAATGAATAGAATGAGAGGAACTCGGTGGTCTCCCCCTATACTTAGGATTAACTAATCCTAAGTATAGCAAGCTGTACATGAAGGGAAAGCCGAGTGAAGAAGATACAGAATCTGCCCCCCCTATACTTAGGGTAAAATATCCCTAAGTATAGGCAGCAAAAACAGGAGCAGAAAGAATGAAAAGAATACTCGCAGATCCGACATTCCCCCCTATACTTAGGGCAAAGCACACCCTAAGTATAGCATAATCACAGGATGAGAAAAGGGATGTGGGACTAAAGAATAGAATGATATGGACAACTGGATCTATACAGACGGAAGAACAGTGAGAATCAGGCGTGAGATGCAAAAGATGTGAGTCAAGAGACCACATCTCACGCAAAATGAATAGAGGCAATAATAACGTCCCGCGGCTCATGATCTAGAAATGGTTTTAGCCGCTGGCCGTTCACTCGGAAGGTACTCTCAGAAGATAACTCAGATATATCAATGCTTCCGTTATCGTGTACCTGTCTGACCAAGTAAGGTCCCTTCCATTTGCTCTGTAGCTTCCCTGGAAATAATCTAAGCCTCGCATCAAACAGCCATACTTTCTGTCCAATCTCAAAATGCTTGTGGCTGATATGAGAATCATGCCACTCCTTCACTTTCTCCTTATAATGTAGGCTGTTTGAGAAAGCTGTATCTCTAAGCTCTTCCAAGGCGGCTAGCTCTGCCCTCCTCTGGTCTCCAATACCATCTGGATCCATCAAAATATCTGTGACTGCCCAAAGTGACTTGTGCCTCAGCTCAACAGGTAGATGGCATGGCTTGCCATAAACGAGGCGAAAGGGAGATGTGCCCAATGGAGTCTTGAAAGACGTCTGATATGCCCACAAGACCGAGTCCAAAAGCTGTGACCAATTCTTTCGATCAGGGCGGACGACTTTCTGTAAAATATTCTTGATCTCCCTATTCGACACCTCAGCTAGACCATTTGTCTGTGGATGGTAAGGTGTGGCAACACGATGGTCTATACTGAACTCGCTAGCAAGGGCCTTCACCTGGTCGTTGACGAAATGAGACCCCCCATCAGAAATCAGAACTCGTGGAACCCCGAACCGCATGATGATGTGCTTCTTCAAAAATCTGCAAACTGTCTTCGTATCAGCGGCTCGGGCGGGGATAGCCTCAACCCAACGACTAACGTAATCTACGGCCAACAGAATGTACTCGAACCCCTGACTCTTAGGGAATGGACCCATGAAATCGATGCCCCATGCGTCAAAAACCTCACAGAAGTGAATGGGCTGCATCGGCATCATATCTCGTTGTCCACAGGTGCCCATCCTCTGACAGTCAGTACACCTCTTCACGAACTCATCAGAGTCCTTGAAGAGTGTAGGCCACCACAAGCCGGATTGGAGCACTTTCTGTGCCGTTCTCCTCCCAGAATGATGTCCTCCTGCCTCAAGCTTGTGGCAGTAAGTGAGAACACTATGATGTTCCTCCTGAGGAATACACCGACGCCAGATGCTATCCCCTCCTTCGTGGTAAAGGATGGGATCCTCCCAATGGTAGGACTTGGCCTTCGCAAGGAAGGTCTCAAGCCTCTGCCTGGGCCAATCTTGTGGGACTTTCCCAGCAACGAGAAAGTTCACAATATCGGCATACCACGGGAGTGAGGTGATAGCAAGGATCGCCTCATCTGGGAAGGTATCATGAATGGGATCAATCTGCTCTGAATCCTCAGGCTGCTCTAATCGGGAGAGATGATCCGCCACCACATTCTTGACTCCAGGCTTATCCTTGATCTCAATGTCGAACTCCTGGAGTAGAAGGATCCATCTAGTAAGTCTGGCTTTGGCATCCTTCTTTGACATGAGGTACCTGATGGCGGTGTGGTCAGTATACAAAGTCACTCTAGATCCAATGATGTACGATCTGAACTTATCTAGGGCAAACACTACTGCTAGCATCTCCTTCTCTGTGACCGTATAATTCCGCTGGGCGGAATCCAATGTGCGGCTAGCATAGTGTATGGCAAACGGAACTCCATCCCTCCTTTGTCCTAGCACGGCCCCTACGGCAAAATCAGAGGCGTCCGTCATGATCTCAAACGGGAGAGACCAATCGGGTGGCTGAAGGACAGGAGCCTCAATAACACATTGCTGGAGAGTTTCAAAGGACGAAAGACACTTGTCATCGACAAGGAACTCGGTGTCTTTCGTCAAGAGGTCAGTCAACGGTCGGGCAATCTTGCTGAAATCATGAATGAATCTCCTATAAAAACCAACGTGCCCCAGAAATGACCGTAGCTGCTTCAAATTAGACGGCGGTGTGAGTTTTCTAATGACATCAACCTTGGCCGGATCAACCTCCATGCCTCTGTTGGAGATGATGTGGCCAAGCACCGTCCCTTGAGTCACCATGAAGTGACTCTTCTCCCAAGACAGAACCAAGCGGGTATCAATACATCGCTGGAGCACTCGGTCTAGGCAGTCAAGACAGGAATCGAATCCATCGCCGTAAACCGAGAAGTCGTCCATGAAGACCTCCAAACATTCCCCTACCATGTCCGAAAAGATCGACAGCATGCATCTCTGAAAAGTCGCAGGGGCGTTGCATAGCCCAAATGGCATGCGTCGAAAGGCGTATGTACCGAAGGGACAGGTAAAGGTGGTCTTCTCCTGATCCTCAGGAGCGATGGCCACCTGATTGTAGCCCGAGTACCCATCCAGGAAGCAGTAATGGCTCTTCCCTGCCAGTCTCTCTATGATCTGATCAATAAAAGGCAGGGGGAAATGGTCCTTCTTGGTGGCCTGGTTGAGTCTCCTGTAGTCAACGCAGACCCTCCAAGAGGTAGGTACTCGTGTAGCAATCTCCTCTCCCGACTCACTGATCACAGTCGTGATGCCCGTCTTCTTGGGCACCACATGCAAGGGGCTAACCCACTTGGAGTCGGAAATGGGATAAATAAAATCTGCACTCCACCATTTTGATATTTCCTTCATGACAACTTCCCTCAGGTTGGGGTTCAGTCGCCGCTGGAACTCACGCGACGGCTTTGCCCCTTCCTCGAGATAGATATGGTGGGAGCACAACGAAGGACTAATCCCATGGAGATCTGCTACACTCCATCCAATTGCCTTGCGGTTCTTTTCAAGAACCTCCATCAGACGGGATTCTTGTTCTCCAGTCAGATCGGCAGAGATGATGACTGGGTACATCTCAGACTCTCCCGCAAGGAATCGATACTTCAGCGAAGTAGGGAGCGGCTTTAGCTCTGGACAGCTGGGTGCTGGCAAATCTGGTTTCTGAAGAAGATGTGTGTATGCTGACAATTCTGCCAAATTTGCCTGGGAAAATGATAAAGAACTCTCACAAATTGGATCTGGAGAAGGCGGGTCCTCTGCATTGTCTCTGATATGCTCTGCCTCTACCTCCTCCTCATCTGTAGGCTCAGGTGGATCCAGATCTGGCATCTGATCATCACAATCTGCCCAATCAGACTCTGAATCCGAGGGATCTGTATCAACTGCGGTGGCATCAGTACCACCGTAGAGCAAGGTGGCCTCAGTACCACCTTCACTGAAAATCGTGTCGCGATCAAGGTCCGACTCTGCTGACTCAATAGTATCCTGAACTAGGGCTGTGCTCTCCAGACCATCCTCTACTATCATCTCTGCATCAGCTGTATCTGAATATGAGAGGATGGTCTGCGCTGCAGGATCTGCCCAAGCTGCCTCATCATCTGTGATCACAAAATCACAGTCCTGGTGGATGTCTGGCTCTGCGTCTGTCAGCTGCTCTGAATCTGTACTACCCTCTGAGCGGGATCTATCTCTGGCTCTGTGGGCCTTAACCGTCTCTATTTGTATACTCTCGCCCTGGACGCGAAAGAATACCTTCCCACTGTCATGGTCAGTCACCGCCTTGGCTGTGGCCAAGAACGGGCGACCGAGGATGATGGGGGAATCGGTCAACGAGTCAGGGGTCTCCATGTCCAGCACTACAAAGTCCACGGGGAATTGCAAACCCTGAATCGTGACGACAACGTCTCGCAATAACCCCTTTGGCCTCTTGACAGACCGATCAGCAAACTGAAGGTATGTCCTGCTCTGTCTAAGAGTGCCCAACTCTAAGTGGTCGAGAAGGGCTACCGGAAGAAGGTTGATCGACGATCCGCTATCTAATAGAGTACGGTCGAACCTCTGCTCACTAATCTGACATCTGACATACGGGGCTCCTAAATCTGGCCTCTTGGTCGGCAGATGGTTCTGGATCGCGTAACACGTGGCTTTGGTCAACACATGAATCTTTGTGGTTTTATTCCTCTTCTTCCTCCTGACTGTGGTCCTGTCTCTCAAGGATCGCTGAAGAAGAGGGATGTGCTGCAAAGCCTCATTGAGGGTCAGCTGGATGTGAAATCGGTCTATCATGCCCTGGCTGAACTCCTCCTGCTCTCTCTTTTTTGGATCTTTTTCTTTTTTCTTCCCCTTCCCCAACTCAAGGGCTCTAGGAAAGGGGATCACAGGGTCCTTCTCAGATGAAGGACTAGGAATAGGCCTAGACGGTTCGATGACCGGATCCTCACAAACATCATTCACCACAGTGGGATCAGAAGAAACTAAACCTTTTCCTTTATTCGAATTAGAGTTCTGAGATACATTCATGCGAGGAAAAACAACATTTCTATCAGAATAAATGTTGGTGGCCTCAGTACCACCTCTAGCTGGCTCTACAACTAGACGTCTTGCGGCTTCAGTACCGCAGGCTGGCTCGGCTCTGCTGGTGGCGTCAGTACCACCTTCTCGATATGGTGAAGCGGCGGCCTCAGTACCGCCGGTGGAATCAGCATCTCTGGTGGCATCAGGACCACCGTCATCATCATGTGCGGCTTCAGTACCGCACTCCTCTTCCTCATCTGGCGCTCTAGATGGATCCTCGCGTTGTCGCTCAGATGAGGCGCCGCCTGCTGGTCTTCTACCGCTCCTAAGTGTGACAAAATCAGCATCAAATAGATCCGACGAGATATCATCAAATGAGTCACTAGAAGTGGTAGGCTCAGTGTGAACTACCTGCTCAGACTTCCTCTTCAAGCTATTCGGATTAGGCTCGATCTGTGCAGGGATGGCAGCCTTCCCTCTCATCAGGTCCCGCATTTCCTGGCGGAACTCGTCCATCTCCCGTCTAAATGTAGCCTGCTGCTCTGTGAAGATGCGGGCTAGATCATCCATGGCGGGGCTCTCATGGGAGCCCGACGGGTTGCCTCTCTGGTAATGAGGCTGCTGGACCTGGTGCTGCTGCGGCTGAGAGGGGTAAGAGGAAGGATGCTGCTGCTGGTGAGCCTGCTGCTCACGTCTCCAATTCTGTCCCTGCTGCTGGTAGGGACGAGGTACGAAGGACGATGGCTGGTGTGGCTGGTATGCTGGGGGCTGCTGGTGATCTCTCTGCTGGGAGTACTGCCCTCCCTGACCGGCTGGCTGCTGTTGGGACTGGTTACCCCCATTCCCCCACCTGAATCCGGGATGATCTCTTCGGATTCCAGGTTGAGGGCGGTCATACCAAATCCCGTTGACATCCATCAACGGTTCCGCATCGTAAGGGGCTGGTGGGAGTACATCCAGAGGCTGATCCGGCTGATATACCACCATCTGTAAGTCTGGAGATGGTGGTGACTGGTAAGAGGGCTGCTGCTGCTGGTACGGCTCCGCCTGCACAAGGTGAACTTGTCTAGGCTGCTGCAAGGAGCTGGAGCGCTGGGACGAGCTGCGGCTGCCACCGGAATCGCCTCGCGATTGAAGACGGGGCTGAGAAGCCGTCTGTGCCTCTTGAAGACACAAGAGATGGGTCTTCATGTCGCTCAGAGTTTGTGCCATCTGCTCCATCTGAGTTATGCCCTGGCACTGCTTCTTCTCTATTATTTCCATGCGGTCCAACTTCTCGCTGATAATCCCCATGTCCGCAGCGGCCGACTCTGCCTGTGCGGCTGCAACTGTGGACGAACTGGAAGGACCTGCATCAACCCGTGCTATCCGCTGGTACTGCACGGGTCCTGGCGGCTGCTGAACTCTCTGTGTATACAACCGAGTCTGGGACATCACCATGTAATTTTCGGCCATCTCCTCATAGATGGCCCAGACTTGGTTGTGGTCCTTGGCAAAGTAGGACCCGCCGCAAGAAGCATTCACCAGACCCTGAAGCTCTGGCGTCATCCCACTAAAGAAGCTCTGAACTAGGTTTGGCTTCGAAATGTCGTGGTGTGGGCATCTATCCAGAAGCTCTCTGAACCTCTCCCATGCCTCGTGAAATTGCTCGTTAGGGAGCATGGAGAAGTTGTTGATCAGGGCCCTCGCTGCATTCGTCCGCCCGAGTGGATAGTACTTGTTCAAGTACTCGGTGCGGAGCTGCTCCCAGGTGTAAACAAACTTCCCTAGATGCTTCAGCCAGGCGGCTGCTCTATCTGCCAGTGAAAAAGGGAAGGCCATCATCCGAATCGTATCTTGGTCCACACGACGGTCGTGGACAGTGCTGCAGATCATCAAAAACTCCTGGAGATGGAGGTGGGGTTCCTCAGTGGCGAGTCCGTGAAAATGAGGAAGCATCTGCAGGGTGTTCGGAGGGAACTTGAAATCCCCCACGATAGCAGGTATCACCACCCACTGGTGCATCAGTGTAGATCCGGGGTTGTGTAACTCCCGCATCGGTCTTGCTGCGGCGGCGGCTGCCGCTGCTGCGGCAGCTGCTGCTGCGGCTGCTGCTGCGGCTGCTGCCTCTGCAGCAGCGTCAGGAATGTCCTCAGGCTCGCTCTGATCTCTCTCTTCTCGGAGTCGCTCCAACTCCCTCCTCATCTCTATCATGAATGCCCCCTGATCGCGTAACTGCTGCTGAACTGTCTCTAATGATGCGATCAGGGTGGAGTTAATCGCTCCCTGGTCTAATACAAAATGTTCGGGCTGGCGATCATCTGAACTGCCGGCTCCGGCCATAGTGACGTCTGCAAAATCAGATGAGCCCAACTCAGGTTCTATCAAATTAATTCGTCTTTCCTCGGGCTCATGTCTCTCAGTAGCAAAAGAAAGGGGATCGAGGGGGAACAGGGTGGAATCGAACTCGGGCCCGGAGAGCTGGTCTCGACTCTCACGGGCCAACCTAGATGGTGGAGTAGACGCGCCTGAAAGCGGTGCAGCCAGAGGCTGCCTAAGAGATCGTCTACCCATCATCTTGATCTGGCGAGTTGGGCGGATGGGATCTGGAGAAAATATGATCGCAAAGCAAACCCCCGGTTCACCAACGCAACACAATCTGAAGACCGTGAAAGATCGGTCAATTTATCTTGTCAATTTTATTTGGTGAACACGCAAGATATCAGAGCGCTTACGTGACCTGTTAGGATACCCGATGCTACTCCAACCGACTGGCCCGCACGGAAGAGTCGGTAGTCAGCTAGAAATAGCACCGGAGGGTTCTACCTAGGGTACGGGTCACTCTCTCGCGCATCCAAACCATACAAGGAGGGGGTTGCTCTCCCCAAGACAAATTTTTAATGTGAGTGTCTTTTAGGGTCAATAATGTTATCCAGTCCCAATTTTTTTGTTTTCTTTTTAATTTTTTTTCAAAATAAATACAAGCGGCCTAACGATTTTTCCGATTCTCCTGATGATTAAGCCAAAAACAGAGGGAGAAGACGAAAAAGCCGATGCGCGAAGAAATCAATGATGCATGCAGAGATAGAAATGCGTACCTTGTCTCCAGCACTCTACATGCAAGTGATCCGCGCAGAATTTTAAAGGCCGGAAATAAAACTACCTACATGATGCAACGGGAAAAAACCGAGTCCTAGATGAGCAACTTCTATCGCAGAACCGTCTAACTCAGTTACTCGCCTTCGATCCAAAGAGTCCGGTCTTGGCTTACCCCTCCTCTTCTCGACAGGTCGAGTTCAGGAGTAGCGCTTGTGGGGCAGGCTCGCGGCACGTAGGCTCTCAGGAAAGCAACTAAGTTATTTTTATTATTTATTATTAGTAGGTCCAATTAACGATCTATAGGAACAGATAGGCAGTTAAGTGTGGGGACCCTTCTAATTACGGCACAAGCAAGAGAAATTCCTAAATCTAGGGGCTCGAGAAAAACCGCGTAAACACCGGGAAAAGGCAGCTAGCTATTAAAACCGTAGAAAAAAAAAGCCGCGAAAATCCAAATGGGTCCCCCGAGTACACCGGTACTCGGCGAAACAGACCCACTAAGTTACAAGTGTCCACAAGTCCAAAGTCTAAGTTATTACAACAAATATTGTTCTCTCTCTCTCTCAGAAATAAAAATTCCTTCTTCTCTCTCTCTTCCTCCTGCACGGGTCCTCTAAAAAGAAGCTCCAAGTCGTCCAAGCAGTACCTCGCACAAAAATCAAAGAGAGAAGGTCAGAAAACAATAATAATATAGAGAGAGACAAAAATAGAAAAATGACTACAAAGCCGTGCTCCCCGGCAACGGCGTCATTCTGATGACGAGCCTGACAATCGGGTTAAGTAATGGAAATAAAATGGTCGTTGTGACCCAAATCACCAAGCGCGGTCAATCGAGAAAAATTGATAAAAACCACTCGGAAAATCAAGAAATTCAATGTAAGCGGTCTTCGCTATTCTTTTTACCTGGTATAGCGATCCAGGGTCGAACACAAGGAGCACGATTGAAAAAACTAAGTAGTCAAATTTCAGAGAAGCTAATTTTTAGTGGTTTTTGATTTTTTTATAATTTTTTTTTTTAGAATTTTTAATATGTGAAGGAAAATAAAGAAAGTATAAACAAGCACACTTAAGTAATTTATTTAACACATCAAAAATCAAGCAAAAATTCCAGAAAAATTGTTTTTATGTTTGTTAAGTTTTTAAATGTTTTTGGTGAATTTTTGATATTTTTCTAATGGGTAAATTATTTTCTAAAAATCTAACAGTGCTAAAAATGAAAGGTACTGTCCAGCAAGGCTTTAGACCCAAAAATAAAATATTTATGGATCTCAACAAGCCCTGAGGTAATTTTCCTGTAATCTAGAAAGAATAAGGAAAATTTGGGCACCTAAATTATTGTTTTTGGATTTTTTTGTTATTTATTATAATTTTTATGAGTTTTTAGGGGTTTTTAGATTTTTAGGGTTTTTACGCAATGAAAAATAGCCAAAATTGGCTAGAAAATCAAACAGCAAGCAAACAACAGTATCTAATTTTTTTAGAATTTTTAAAAGTGTTTTGATATTTTTTTAGGGTTTTTGAATCTAAACAGTAGCAAAAATATGGGTTTTTGAATTTTTAAAAATAGCTAATGAAATCAAAAATGTCCTCACAAATTCACAAAAATTCTACACCATGGCAGGAGCCATGTGTCAAATTCTCATCGAATTTGGAGGTGATTTGATATTTTATTCAAAATCCACAAGGGGGCACTGTGCATAGGGACCAAAGTGCAAATACCCAAAGTTCTGGGGGTCCTGGTGCAAAATACCCAGCAAAACACGCGCGAGGCGCGTGCCTGGGGCACTCAGGGACCTAAATGTAATAAAAATAAGTTCCGAAGACTTATTGGTAACAAGTACCAAAAGTCCAGGGGCTTATCTGCAAATAACCCAAAAATATCGCACATGTGGAAATTAAATCACGCACAGGGGCATAAATGCAAATAAGTAAAAGATTTTATTCAATCCGTAACATCCAGAACTACAGGGCTGATATTGCAATTAACCCAATAAAGTTCACGTGACGAAGCACGTGGTCCACGTAGACAGGGGTATAAGTGCAAATAAAATAAGTACGAGGTCCTTATTGCAAGTATCCCAGAAAATAAACAACGTAATTTAAAAATTACAGGACTAAATTGAAATAAAACAAACAGAGGGGCCTAAGATGAATTTACCCCTTTTATTATCATCGACGGCTCGATAGGCGCCACGTGGAAGATCCAACGGCTCGGGACGGCGGGCGCTCTTCTTCGGTGTCTCTTGGGCTCGATCGACGGCTGAGGCGAGGCCACGTGGGTGATCTGACGGCTAGGGCTCAGGTGCCTCTCTCCTCTGCTACCAACGGTCCAGATGAGATCCTCTGGATGATCAACGGTCGCGGCTCCTCGAAAGATGGACGGCTGAGATCAAGACTGGAGCGGAGGCCTCATCGGACGGCGGCTGAAGATCCTGGAAGAACAAGTCGCCGGCGACTTTCGCCGGGCTGGTGCGTGCGCTAGGATCCTCTGGAGAGCCTTCTAGAGGTCGGAGAAGAATCGCGGAAGGCTCCCGCGTCTGCTGGTGGTCTCCGACGAGCGCACCGAGCTCCGAGGAGCTCGGTCGAAGGCGGCGGAGCCGGGTCTCCTGGCTGAATGGCGAAGGGTCTCATATGACCCTTGTCTTGACCTGAAAAGCGAACCAGAAGACTCACGGGTCGAGGGCAAATTGCCTCGACCCGGTTGGGCGGAGTGAAGGTGCGTGATGCGTCGGAATGGAGAGCTCCGGCGAGGGTGGTCGGCGGAGGAGCTCGATTCCCAGATCCGGTGCGATCTGGGTTGGATGAAGGGGTGAAGAAGATGCGGAGAGGTCTGGTGAAGATGAAGGTCGGGTCGGATGGTCGAGATATTACGCGAGATGACCGGAATCAGGGGAATACGTCGGAGATACGATTTGGGCGAAATCAGAAATTAAACGAAATGGACGAGCTAATCGACTACCTGGGTGGAGCGGAAGACTATGCTGGAGTGTGGCTAACTCCCGGTCGTAGCCTCGAAGGGCGTCAAGGCCTGAGGCTCGAGCTCCGTTCAGACGTCGGAGCACGGCGGCGCAAGGCAGCCGGATCGATGGTCCAAGCACCTCCTCCTCACTGCAACAAGGGCCAACGCGAGCTGTCACCTCGGTGGTTACGATGGAGGTCACGGGAGTGAAGATAGGGAGCCAAAGATGAGGCGCGGAGGCGGCGGAGGTCGGGATATATATGGAGACAGGGCCGATTAGGGTTAGGCGATGACGGCTAAGGAAGGCGGGGATTTCATGGCGAAAGATCCGGTGAGGGAGATGGATGATCGGCGAAGAATCCGGGCACGGGGTTTGCGTGGGTGACAGCCTGGAGACGCGTGGAAAAATCGGCGAAGGTGGGGCGGCGCGCGTCTTCCAGAAAAGGAAGGAGTCCGCGGGGGAGTTGACCGGGGTCAACAATCCCCCGTGGACCAATCAGGAGCTGCCAATTATTGAAATTTTTGTTTATTTATTTTAAGGTAGAAAATGGCCGAATTAAGAAAAACTCAAAACATGAAATATTTTTCTTTTATTTTTTTCTATTTTTTGGTGATTTTTAATGAATTTTTGGAAATAAAAATAGGGTAGCTATATATATAGGGATATGTACACTATATAGATTTAATTTTTGATTTTTTATTTGTTATTTTTATGTATTTTTTATGCCCATTTTATATTTTATTTATTTACATCATAAAATAAAGAACAAAATGGTATTTTTATTTTATTTTAATTATTTATATTCATAGTTTAAATAAATAGTTATATACATTTATATACATGGTATATACACTGTATTTTTGTATTTTTAATTTTTGTTGTTTTTATTTGATTTCTTTTTATTTGATTTATTTACAAAATATACCTTAGAGTATTCACAAAAAGTTTTGAAAATAAATTCATTTATTTATAGGATTAAATAAATAAAGGATGATGGTCTATACACATGGTGAAAGGGCATTTTTGAATTTTTGATTTTTAAATTTTTATTTTGTTTTTAATAGTTTCTAAATATACACAAAATATGTACAAGCATATTTTTGGGTGAGGAAAATATAATTTTATTTATTTACAGAAGTATATACACATGAGCTCCTATCTCTCCCTACTTTGTCTTTTATGCGGTCAGGCCCATGCTGAGCCCTCCCTTGGGTCAAGTTGCTCAATATTTATTCTAAATATTTCCCTCTTTTTCTTTTTACTCTTTATTCTTTTATTTTTGCACAAAAACATGCTAATTACAGGTTTTTACACAATGCATGCTTTTGGTAATTATTTGTATTTACACATATCTACATGTATTTGCAAAGGTTTTTTGTAGCTAAAATATAAGAATAAAGAGTGATGAATGGGTATTCATCAGGCTGATCGGACGGTGAAGGAGGATGCAGGAAGAACACTCCGCCGGCGAGCTTCGCCGGCCTCGTGCGCCTGCAGTCGTTCTCCTCAGCTGCTGCTAAGTATCGGAACAGATCCGCGGTGACGTCCCGCAGCTGGTGAAGACCTCAGATGACCCGGCCGAGCCCTGGAGGGGCTCCGGCGAGGTCGGCGGCGACGGGCTTCTGGCCTGGATGTAAGGGAGGCTCAGATGCCTCCTTTTGACCTGCAAAAGACACCAGAAGCTTCGCGGGTCGAGGGCAAAGTGCCTCGACCCGAAGAAGCGAAGTGAACGTGGACTGTGGGTCGGGGCGGATGAGCTCCGGCGAGCGGAGGATGGTGGAGCTCGACTCCCAGCTCCGGGGCGAGCTGGGTTGAATGAAAGAGCGAAGAACGTGCGTCGGAGGATGGCGAAGATGTGTGTGGGTTCCGATGATCGATAAAGTGCGCGATATGGCCGGAATCAGGGGAACTCGTCGGAGATGCGATTTGGGCGAAATGAAAAATTAAGCTAAATGGAAGGGCTAATCGGCTACCTGGATGATGCGGGAGACTGTGCTGGAGCTTGGCTAGCTCCTGGTCGTAGCCTCGAAGGGTGTCAAGGCCTGAGGCTCGAGCTCCTGCACGCGGCGGAGCAACGGCGGCGCGAAGCTGCCGGATCGATGGTCGGGGCACCCTCTCCTCACTGCAACAGGGGCAAACGCGAGCTGTCACCTCGGTGATTGCTCTGGAGGTCACGGGAATGAAAGTGGCGAGCCAAAGATGAGGCGCGGAGGCGGCGGAGGTCGGGATATATATGGAGACAGGGCCGATTAGGGTTGAGTGGAGGCAGCTATGGAAGGCGTGGATCCCACGGCGAAGGATCCGGCGAGGATGTCGGATGAACGGCGAAGAATCCGGGTGCGGGGTTCGCGGGGGCGACAGGCTGGAGATGCATGGAGAAATCGACGAAGTCGGGTCGGGCGCGAGTCGACGCAAAAGGAAAGAGTCCGCGGGGGAGTTGACCGGGGTCAACAATCCCCCGTGGACCAATCAGGAGCTGCCACGTTTTTAATTTTTTTGTTTATTTAATTTAAGGTAGAAAAAGGCCGAATTAAGAAAAACTCAAAACATGAAATGTTTTTCTTTTATTTTTTTCTATTTTTTGGTGATTTTTAATTAATTTTTGGAAATAAAAATAGGGTAGCTATAGGTATATGTACACTATATAGATTTTAATTTTTGATTTTTTATTTGTTATTTTTATGTATTTTCATGCCCATTTTATATTTTATTTATTTACATCATAAAATAAAGAACAAAATGGTATTTTTATTTTATTTTAATTATTTATATACAAGGGTGAAATAAATAGTTGTATACATTTATATACATGGTATCTATACAATGTATTTTTGTATTTTTTTAATTTTGTAATTTTTATTTGATTTTTGTTTTGTTTCTTGTTATTTTATGTATGTACAATATGTAACATAGAATATTTACAAAAAGTTTAGAAAATAATTTTATTTATTTATAGGGTTAAATAAATAAAGGATGATGGTCTATATACATGGTGAAAGGGCATTTTTTGGAATTTTGATTTTTAAATTTTTATTTTGTTTTTAATAGTTTCTAAATATATACAAAATGTATACAAGCATATTTTTGGGTGAGGAAAATATAATTTTATTTATTTACAAAAGTATGTACACATGAGCTCCTATCTCCCTCTACTTTGGCTTTTATGCGGTCAGGCCCATGCTGAGCCCTCCCTTGGGTTAGGTTGCTCAATATTTATTCTAAATATTTCCCTCTTTTTCTTTTTACTCTTTATTCTTTTATTTTTGCACAAAAACATGCTAATTACAGGTTTTTACACAATGCATGCTTTTGGTAATTATTTGTATTTACACATATCTACATGTATTTGCAAAGGTTTTTGTAGCTAAAATAGGAGAATAAAGAGTGATGAATGGGTATTCATCACCCCCTATGCTTTAACTTTGCTAGTCCCTTAGCAAACACTTATTTGAAAAAGAAGTGAAAAAGAAAGAAAAAGAAAAAGAAAAAGAGGATGTACATGGATCAAGGTTGAATTATTAAACTTTCCTTTATTAACTTGAAATATGGAGCTCGATCAGATCTTTGGATTATTAATGTGTCGGAACCTTATTTGGACTTAAGCTTAAAACTCAACAGTCTCCAAGTTCCACCAATCTATGGGCAAGACTCCTTAATAAACCAGATCAGAACAAGTCTACATACACAAACTCTAATGACCATGAATCTTTCCATGCGGTGTAAGTGATATGTGGCTCCCCACCTCAGAAGTAACAAAGAAACAGCCTCCCTCAACCTGGTAACTCTAATGCCTCGGTCTAGCAACTCTTTCCTCGAGAAGCGGGGTATTCCCTTCTAAGTTCAAGTGCAACCGGCTCAAGAAGAGGGGGTAGAAGTATAGAGTTTTGGAAGCTTAGCCAGTGTAGCTAAGTCTTCCGCTGCAAGCTTCATGAGATGTACCATTGATACCATAAGCTTTTGCTTTATTTGATTATGTACACTCCGGTGGGGTTATTAAATTTTCAATCCGACCCACCACTTTTTTGGAGTTCTTTTTGCATTTTTTGCATATTTATTTTTATTTTTATTTTCAAGTGCTTCTGTACAACATATCTACATGGTGCAGCATAGATAAGAAATTTTCCTCTTGAGCTAGTAGACTATCCCTCTTTTGAAGCTTTATTGCAACCCACAGCTTCTGTCTTTAGCCTTCATCACCACTAGACCAAGTTGAGGTGCACTTCCTTCACTATAAGAAGAAGAGAGGTTCCGCCTAGAAGTACTACCCTCATATGCTACCCCAAGCCAAAGGAAACTGCCTCCTCACCACCTCATCCGTGGAGAGCCATGTGTAAGTGCAGGTGCAAGTCAAGCCATTGTCTCTAAGAGTCATGCGTGTGTTGTTAAGTGCTCTACTTAGGCTCATCAAGATGACATATGCTCATGGCCTAGTGGACTCAAAGAATTAAGTCCTTATGGACCTGAAAAGCCTTAACCCTAAGTCCTATAAGGTTCCTCTTAAAGTTAAGTGGATTAAGATCTTTTTCAAGCTCCATTTCTCAATTTAATTCCAGGCTTAGTTTAAATGTCAACTCTTATCCAGGAAAAACTATATACATATATGTACACAAGATGCTTTTTACAAATGTTTTACAACTATGCAAAATTTTTGAAAAATGTTTTGAAATCATGAATAAATGATGCATGAGGTGCAAGTTTTGCAAAGAGATATTTACAAACATTTACACAAGATTTTTGCAAACTTTTGATTTTCAAAACATTTTGGCAAAATTTTGTACTATATACTTAATTTTGATACAAAATATTTACACAAGCTTTACACAAAAGATTTTTGAAATCATTTTTACAAAAATACTTTGTACACTAGCTATGTATGTGCAAGATAAAAGAGGTTTATGTATATGAAAAATTTTTAAATTTTTGTGATTTTTTTAGCCATTTTATTTATTAACACACTCACACAAAGTACGAGTTATGGCTAAAGTATATATGAAATATATACACACCCCCCCTATACTTAGCTCAAACGATGTCCTCAGAGTGATCAAGAGCGATGAAGAAGACATAACTCGTGCTTAGTAAAAGGGAAGTGAAAAGGAATGGCTAAGTACAGGAATGAATAAATGAATAGAATGAGAGGAACTCGGTGGTCTCCCCCTATACTTAGGATTAACTAATCCTAAGTATAGCAAGCTGTACATGAAGGGAAAGCCGAGTGAAGAAGATACAGAATCTGCCCCCCCTATACTTAGGGTAAAATATCCCTAAGTATAGGCAGCAAAAATAGGAGCAGAAAGAATGAAAAGAATACTCGCAGGTCCGACATTCCCCCCTATACTTAGGGTAAAGTACACCCTAAGTATAGCATAATCACATGATGCGAAAAGGGATGTGGGACTAAAGAATAGAATGATATGTACAACTGGATCTATACAGACGGAAGAACAGTGAGAATCAGGCGTGAGATGCAAAAGATGTGAGTCAAGAGACCACATCTCACGCAAAATGAATAGCGGCAATAATAACGTCCTGCGGCTCATGATCTAGAAATGGCTTGAGCCGCTGGCCGTTCACTCGAAAGGTACTCTCAGAAGATAACTCAGATATATCAATGCTACCGTTATCGTGTACCTTTCTGACCAAGTAAGGTCCCTTCCATTTGCTCTGTAGCTTTCCTGGAAATAATCATAGCCTTGCATCAAACAACCATACTTTCTGTCCAATCTCAAAATGCTTGTGGCTGATATGAGAATCATGCCACTCCTTCACTTTCTCTTTATAATGTAGGCTGTTTGAGAAAGCTGTATCTCTAAGCTCTTCCAGGGCGGCTAACTCTGCCCTCCTCTGGTCTCCTACACCATCTGGATCCATAAGGATATCTGTAACTGCCCAAAGTGACTTGTGCCTCAGCTCAACTGGTAGATGGCATGGCTTGCCATAAACGAGGCGAAAGGGAGATGTACCCAATGGAGTCTTGAAAGATGTCCGATATGCCCACAAGACCGAGTCCAAAAGCTGTGACCAATTCTTTCGGTCAGGGCAGACGACTTTCTGCAAAATATTCTTGATCTCCCTATTCGACACCTCAGCTAGACCATTCGTCTGTGGATGGTAAGGTGTGGCAACACGATGGTCTATGCTGAACTCGCTAGCAAGTGCCTTTACCTGGTCGTTGACGAAATGAGATCCCCCATCAGAAATCAGAACTCGTGGAACCCCGAACCGCGTGATGATATTTTTTCTCAAGAATCTGCAAACTGTCCTCGCATCAGCGGCTCGGGCGGGGATAGCCTCAACCCAACGACTAACATAATCTACGGCCAACAGAATGTACTCAAATCCCTGACTCTTAGGGAATGGACCCATGAAATCGATGCCCCATGCGTCAAAAACCTCACAGAAGTGAATGGGCTGCATCGGCATCATATCACGCTGTCCACAAGTGCCCATCCTCTGACAGTCAGTACACCTCTTCACGAACTCATCAGAGTCCATGAAGAGGGTAGGCCACCACAAGCCGGATTGGAGCACTTTCTGTGCCGTTCTTCTCCCAGAATGATGTCCTCCTGCCTCAAGCTTGTGGCAGTAAGTGAGGACACTATGATGCTCCTCCTGAGGAATACACCGACGCCAGATGCTATCCCCTCCTTCGTGGTAAAGGATGGGATCCTCCCAGTGGTAGGACTTGGCCTTCGCAAGGAAGGTTTCAAGCCTCTGCCTGGGCCAATCTTGTGGGACTTTCCCAGCAACAAGAAAGTTCACAATATCGGCATACCACGGGAGTGAGGCGATAGCAAGGATCGCCTCATCTGGGAAGGTATCTTGAATAGGATCAATCTGCTCAGAATCCTCAGGCTGCTCTAATCGGGAAAGATGATCCGCCACCACATTCTTGACTCCAGGCTTATCCTTGATCTCAATGTCGAACTCCTGGAGTAGAAGGATCCATCTAGTAAGTCTGGCCTTGGCATCCTTCTTTGACATGAGGTACCTGATGGCGGTGTGGTCAGTAAACAAAGTCACTCTAGATCCAATGATATACGATCTGAACTTATCTAGGGCAAACACTACGGCTAGCATCTCTTTCTCTGTGACCGTATAATTCCGCTGGGCGGAATCCAATGTGCGGCTAGCATAGTGTATGGCAAATGGAACTCCATCCCTCCTCTGTCCCAGCACTGCCCCCACGGCAAAATCGGAGGCGTCCGTCATGATCTCGAATGGGAGAGACCAATCGGGTGGCTGAAGGACAGGAACCTCAATAACACACTGCTGGAGAGTCTCAAAGGACGAAAGACACTTGTCATCGACAAGGAACTCGGTGTCTTTCGTCAAGAGATCAGTCAACGGTCAGGCGATCTTGCTGAAATCATGAATGAATCTCCTATAAAAACCAACGTGCCCCAGAAATGACCGTAGCTGCTTCAAATTGGACGGCGGTGCGAGTTTTCTAATGACGTCAACCTTGGCCGGATCAACCTCCATGCCCCTGTTGGAGATGATGTGGCCAAGCACCGTCCCTTGAGTCACCATGAAGTGACTCTTCTCCCAAGACAGAACTAAGCGGGTAGCAATACATCGCTGGAGCACTTGGTCTAGGCAGTCAAGACAGGAATCGAATCCGTCGCCGTAAACTGAGAAGTCGTCCATGAAGACCTCCAAACACTCCCCTACCATGTCCGAAAAGATCGACAGCATGCATCTCTGAAAAGTCGCGGGGGCGTTGCATAGCCCAAATGGCATGCGTCGAAAGGCGTATGTACCGAAGGGACAGGTAAAGGTGGTCTTCTCCTGATCCTCAGGAGCGATGGCCACCTGATTGTAGCCCGAGTACCCATCCAGGAAGCAATAATGGCTCTTCCCTGCCAGTCTCTCTATGATCTGATCAATAAAAGGCAGGGGGAAATGGTCCTTCTTGGTGGCCTGGTTGAGTCTCCTGTAGTCAACGCAGACCCGCCAAGAGGTGGGTACTCGTGTAGCAATCTCCTCTCCCGACTCACTGATCACAGTCGTGATGCCCGTCTTCTTGGGCACCACATGCAAGGGGCTAACCCACTTGGAGTCAGAAATGGGATAAATAAAATCTGCACTCCACCATTTTGATATTTCCTTCATGACAACCTCTCGTAGGTTGGGGTTCAGTCGCCGCTGGAACTCATGCGACGGCTTTGTCCCTTCCTCGAGATAGATATGGTGGGTGCACAACGAGGGACTAATCCCATGGAGATCTGCTACGCTCCATCCAATTGCCTTGCGGTTCTTTTCAAGAACCCCCATCAGACGGGATTCTTGTTCTCCAGTCAGATCGGCAGAGATGATGACTGGGTACATCTCAGACTCTCCCGCAAGGAATCGATACTTCAGCGAAGTAGGGAGCGGCTTTAGCTCTGGACAGCTGGGTGCTGGCAAATCTGGCTTCTGAAGAAGATGTGTGTATGCGGACAATTCTGCCAAATCTGCCTGGGAAAATGATAAAGAACTCTCACAAACTTGATCTGGAGAAGGCGGGTCCTCTGCATTGTCTCTGATCTGCTCTGCCTCTACCTCCTCCTCATCTGTAGGCTCAGGTGGATCCAGGTCTGGTATCTGATCATCACAATCTGCCCAATCAGATTCTGAATCCGAGGGATCTGTATCAACTGCGGTGGCATCAGTACCACCGTAGAGCAGGGTGGCCTCAGTACCACCTCCTCGATAGGGTGAAGTGGCGGCCTCAGTACCGCCGGTGGAATCAGCATCTCTGGTGGCATCAGTACCACCGTCATCATCATGTGCGGCTTCAGTACCACTCTCCTCTTCCTCATCTGGCGCTCTAGATGGATCCTCGCGTTGTCGCTCAGATGAGGCGCCGCCTGCTGGTCTTCTACCGCTCCTAAGTGTGACAAAATCAGCATCAAATAGATCCGACGATATATCATCAAATGAGTTACTATGAGTGGTAGGCTCAGTGTGAACTACCTGCTCAGACTTCCTCTTCAAGTTATTCGGATTAGGCTCAATCTGTGCAGGGATGGTGGCCTTCCCTCTCATCAGGTCCCGCATCTCCTGGCGGAACTCGTCCATCTCCCGTCTAAATGTAGCCTGCTGCTCTGTGAAGATGCGGGCTAGATCATCCAAGGCGGGGCTCTCATGGGAGCTCGACGGGTTGCCTCTCTGGTAATGAGGCTGCTGGACCTGGTGCTGCTGCGGCTGAGAGGGGTAAGAGGAAGGATGCTGCTGCTGATGAGCCTGCTGCTCACGTCTCCAATTCTGTCCCTGCTGCTGGTAGGGACGAGGTACGAAGGACGATGGCTGGTGTGGCTGGTATGCTGGGGGTTGTTGGTGATCTCTCTGCTGGGAGTACTGCCCTCCCTGACCGGCTGGCTGCTGTTGGGACTGGTTACCCCCATTCCCCCACCTGAATCCGGGATGGTCTCTTCGGATTCCAGGTTGAGGACGGTCATACCAAATCCCGTTGACATCCATCAACGGTTCCGCATCGTAATGGGCTGGTGGGAGTACATCCAGAGGCTGATCCGGCTGATATACCACCATCTGTAAGTCTGGAGATGGTGGTGACTGGTGAGAGGGCTGCTGCTGCTGGTACGGCTCCGCCTGTACAAGGTGAACTTGTCTAGGCTGCTGCAAGGAGCTGGAGCGCTGGGACGAGCTGCGGCTGCCGCCGGAATCGCCCCGCGACTGAAGACGGGGCTGAGAAGCCGTTTGTGCCTCTTGAAGACACAAGAGATGGGTCTTCACGTCGCTCAGAGTTTGTGCCATCTGCTCCATCTGAGTTATGCCCTGGCACTGCTTCTTCTCTATTATTTCCATGCGGTCCAACTTCTCGCTGATAATCCCCATGTCCGCAGCGGCCGACTCTGCCTGTGCGGCTGCAACTGCGGACGAACTGGATGGACCTGCATCAACCCGTGCTATCCGCTGGTATTGCACGGGTCCTGGCGGCTGCTGAGATCTCTGCGTGTACAACCGAGTCTGAGACATCACCATATAATTTTCGGCCATCTCCTCGTAAATGGCCCAGACTTGGTTGTGGTCCTTGGCAAAGTAGGACCCGCCGCAAGAAGCATTCACCAGACCCTGAAGCTCTGGCGTCATCCCACTAAAGAAGCTCTGAACTAGGTTCGGCTTGGAAATGTCGTGGTGTGGGCATCTATCCAGAAGCTCTCTGAACCTCTCCCATGCCTCGTGAAACTTCTCGTTAGGGAGCATGGAGAAGTTGTTGATCAGGGCCCTCGCTGCATTCGTCCGCCCGAGTGGATAGTACTTGTTCAAGTACTCGGTGCGGAGCTGCTCCCAGGTGTATACAAACTTCCCTAAATGCTTCAGCCAGGCGGCTGCTCTATCTGCCAGTGAAAAAGGGAAGGCCATCATCCGAATCGTATCCTGGTCCACATGACGGTCGTGGACAGTGCTGCAGATAATCAAAAACTCCTGGAGATGGAGGTGGGGCTCCTCGGTGGCAAGTCCGTGAAAATGAGGAAGCATCTGCAGGGTATTCGGAGGGAACTTGAAATCCCCCACGATAGTAGGTACCACCGCCCAATGGTGCATCAGTGTAGATCCGGGGTTGTGTAACTCCCGCATCGTTCTCGGTGGTCCTGCTCCGGCGGCGGCTGCCGCTGCGGCAGCCGCTGCGGCAGCCGCTGCTGCGGCTGCTGCCTCTGCATCAGCATCAGGAATGTCCTCAGGCTCGCTCGGCTCGTCTCGCTCTGCTCGGAGTCGCTCCAACTCCCTTCTCATATCAATCATAAAAGCCCCCTGATCGCGTAGCTGCTGCTGTACTGTCTCTAATGATGCGATCAGGGTGGAGTTGATCGCTCCCTGGTCTAATACAAAATGTTCGGGTTGGCGATCATCTGAACTGCCGGCTCCGGCCATAGTGACGTCTGCAAAATCAGATGAGCCCAACTCAGGTTCTGTCAAATTAATTCGTCTTTCCTCGGGCTCATGTCTCTCAGTAGCAAAAGAAAGGGGATCGAGGGGGAACAGGGTGGAATCGAACTCGGGCTCGGAGAGCTGGTCTCGACTCTCACGGGCCAACCTAGATGGTGAAGTAGACGCGCCTGAAAGCGGTGCAGCCAGAGGCTGCCTAAGAGATCGTCTACCCATCATCTTGATCTGGCGAGTTGGGCGGATGGGATCTGAAGAAAATATGATCGCAAAGCAAACCCCCGGTTCACCAATGCAACACAATCTGAAGACCGTGAAAGCTCGGTCAATTTATCTTGTCAATTTTATTGGGTGAACACACAGAATATCAGAGCGATTACGTGACCTGCTGGGATACCCGATACTCTCTCAACTGACTGTCCTGCACAGAAGAGTCGGTAATCAGTCAAGATGAGCACCGGAGGGCTTTACCTAGTGTTCGGGTCACTCTCTCGCACAATCAAACCAAACAATGAGGGGGTTGCTCTCCCCAAGACAATTTTTTAGGTGAAGTGTCTTTTAGGGTCAATAGTGTTATCCAGTCCCAATTTTTTTGTTTTTCTTTTTAATTTTTTTCAAAATAAATATACGCGGCCTAACGAATTTTCCGATTCTCCTGATGATTAAGCCAAAAACAGAGGGAGAAAACGAAAAAGCCGATGCGCGAAGAAATCAATGATGCATGCAGAGAAAGAAATGCGTACCTTGTCTCCAGCACTCTACATGCAAGTGATCCGCGCAGAATTTAAAGACAGAATTAAACTACCTAAATGGTGCAGCGAGGAAAAACCGAGTCCTAGATGAGCAATTCCTAGTGCAGAACCGTCTAACTCAGTCACTCGCCCTTGATCCAAAGAGTCCGGTCTTGGCCCACCCCTCCTCTTCTCGACAGGTCGAGTTCAGGAGTAGCGCTTCCGGGGCAGGCTCGCGGCACGTAGGCTCTCAGGAAAGCGACCAAGTTATTTTTATTATTTATTATTAGTAGGTCCAATTAACGATCTATAGGAACAGATAAGCAATTAAGTGTGGGGACCCTACTAATTACGGCACAAGCAAGAGAAATTCCTAAATCTAGGGGTTCGAGAAAAACCGCGTAAACACCGGAAAAGGCAGCTAGCTATCAAAACCGCAGAAAAAGCCGCGAAAATCCAAATGGGTCCCCCGAGCACACCGGTACTCGGCGAAACAGACCCGCTAAGTTACAAGTGTCCACAAATGTCCAAGTTCTAAATTATTACAAACAATATTGGTCTTTCTCAAAATAAGAATTCCTTCTTCTTCTCCCTGCTCTTCTTCTTCCCGTGCGGGTTTTCAAAAACAAACTCCGAGTTGTCCACGCAGTACCTCGCACAGAAATCAAAGAGAGAGAGAGTGTCAGAAAACAATAATAATATAGAGAGACAATTTGGAGAAATGACTACAAAGCCGTGCTCCCCGGCAACGGCGCCATTGTGATAACCGCCCGAACAACTAAGGTAAAGGTAAAGAAATGGTCGTTGCGACCTCAATCACTCGGGCTAAGTATATCAAGAAAAATCAACCACTCAGAACATGTAAAACTAATCGAGCACAAAAGAGAGCGGTCCTGCTATGAGATTAACCTGGTGTAGCACCCAGGGTCGAACACAAGGAGCACAGATTGGCCTTGCGGCCTACGATGTAGTTAGAAATCCGAGAGAGTATTTTTTAGTGTTTTTAAGGGTTTTTATATTTTTTTAGGATTTTTGGAATATAAAGAAAACCGGAAAAGCACACAAACAATTAACTTGAACAATTTATTTAATGCATTAAAAAGCAAGCAAAAATTCAGACAAAAATATTTTCATGTGTTTTATATTTTTTTATGTTTTTGGTGAATTTTTGAGATTTTTTTGATGTTTATTTTATTTCCTAAAAATCAAACAGTGCGAAAAGCAAGGGGTACTGTCCAGCCAGGCCCAAAACCCAAAGATAAAATATCTAAGGATCTCAAAGGGACCTGGAGGTAATTTTCCTGTATACTAGAGAAAACAAGGAAAATTTGAGCACCAAAATTATTGTTTTTGAGTTTTTAAATTATTTATTATGATTTTTAGGAGTTTTGAGGTGTTTTTAAGTTTTTAGGGTTTTTACTCCATGAAAAATAGCCAAAATTGGCTAGAAAATCAAGGAACACAAAATAAACAGTGACTAATTTTTATGGAATTTTTAAAAGGGTTTTGATATTTTTTTGGGGTTTTTGACTCTAAACAGTAGCAAAAATAAGGGTTTTTGAATTTTTAAGAATAGCAAATGAAATAAAAAATGTCCTCAAAAATTCATAAAAATTCTACACCATGGCAGGAGCCATGTGTCAAATTTTCGTTGGATTTGGTGGTGGTTTGATATTTTATTCAAAAATAAAGGAGGGGCACTATGCACAGGGACCTAAGTGCAAATACCCAAAGTTCTGGGGGGTCTGGTGCAAAATACCCAGCAAAACACGTGCCAAGCACGTGCCTGGGGCACTCAGGGACCCAAATGTAAGAAAAAATAAGTTCCAAGGGCTTATTGGTAACAAGTACCAAAAGTCCAGGGGCTTATCTGCAAATAACCCAAAAAAATATCGCACATGGGGAATTAAATCACGCACAGGGGCATAAATGCAAATAAAGAAAACTTTTTATCCAATCCATAACATCCAGAACTACAGGGTTTATATTGCAAATAACCCAATAAAGTTCACGTGACGAAGCACGTGGTCCACGTAGACAGGGGTATAAGTGCAAATAAAGTAAGTACGAGGTCCTTAATGCAAATATCCCAGAAAATAATCAACTTAATTTAAAAATTACAGGACTAAAATGAAATAAAACAAACAGAGGGGCCTAAGATGAATTTACCCCTTTTATTATTATCGACGGCTCGATAGGTGCCACGTGGAGGATCCGACGGCTCTGGATGGGTGGCGCTCTTCTTCTTCAGCTCTTGGGCCAGATCGACGGTGCAGAGGTGGCAACGTGGGTGATCGGTCGGCTCAGGCGCTGGGGGCCTCTCTCCTCTGTGCTGATGGTTCGGATCAGCCCCTCGAGATAATCAACGGCTGCTGCTCCTCAGTGGATGGACGACCAGGATCGAGACTGGAGCGGCGGGGCTGATCGGACGGTGAAGGAGGATGCAGGAAGAACACTCCGCCGGAGAGCTTCGCCGGCCTCGTGCGCCTGCAGTCGTTCTCCTCAGCTGCTGCTAAGTATCGGAACAGATCCGCGGTGACGTCCCGCAGCTGGTGAAGACCTCAGATGACCCGGCCGAGCCCTGGAGGGGCTCCGGCGAGGTCGGCGGCGACGGGCTTCTGGCCTGGATGTAAGGGAGGCTCAGATGCCCTCCTTTTGACCTGCAAAAGACACCAGAAGCTTCGCGGGTCGAGGGCAAAGTGCCTCGACCCGAAGAAGCGAAGTGAACGTGGACTGTGGGTCGGGGCGGATGAGCTCCGGCGAGCGGAGGATGGTGGAGCTCGACTCCCAGCTCCGGGGCGAGCTGGGTTGAATGAAAGAGCGAAGAACGTGCGTCGGAGGATGGCGAAGGTGTGTGTGGGTTCCGATGATCGATAAAGTGCGCGATATGGCCGGAATCAGGGGAACTCGTCGGAGATGCGATTTGGGCGAAATGAAAAATTAAGCTAAATGGAAGGGCTAATCGGCTACCTGGATGATGCGGGAGACTGTGCTGGAGCTTGGCTAGCTCCTGGTCGTAGCCTCGAAGGGCGTCAAGGCCTGAGGCTCGAGCTCCTGCACGCGGCGGAGCAACGGCGGCGCGAAGCTGCCGGATCAATGGTCGGGGCACCCTCTCCTCACTGCAACAGGGGCAAACGCGAGCTGTCACCTCGGTGATTGCTCTGGAGGTCACGGGAATGAAAGTGGCGAGCCAAAGATGAGGCGCGGAGGCGGCGGAGGTCGGGATATATATGGAGACAGGGCCGATTAGGGTTGAGTGGAGGCAGCTATGGAAGGCGTGGATCCCACGGCGAAGGATCCGGCGAGGATGTCGGATGAACGGCGAAGAATCCGGGTGCGGGGTTCGCGGGGGCGACAGGCTGGAGATGCGTGGAGAAATCGACGAAGTCGGGTCGGGCGCGAGTCGACGCAAAAGGAAAGAGTCCGCGGGGGAGTTGACCGGGGTCAACAATCCCCCGTGGACCAATCAGGAGCTGCCACGTTTTTATTTTTTTTTGTTTATTTAATTTAAGGTAGAAAAAGGCCGAATTAAGAAAAACTCAAAACATGAAATATTTTTCTTTTATTTTTTTCTATTTTTTGGTGATTTTTAATTAATTTTTGGAAATAAAAATAGGGTAGCTATAGGTATATGTACACTATATAGATTTTAATTTTTGATTTTTTATTTGTTATTTTTATGTATTTTCATGCCCATTTTATATTTTATTTATTTACATCATAAAATAAAGAACAAAATGGTATTTTTATTTTATTTTAATTATTTATATACAAGGGTGAAATAAATAGTTGTATACATTTATATACATGGTATCTATACAATGTATTTTTGTATTTTTTTTAATTTTTTAATTTTTATTTGATTTTTGTTTTGTTTCTTGTTATTTTATGTATGTACAATATGTAACATAGAATATTTACAAAAAGTTTAGAAAATAATTTTATTTATTTATAGGGTTAAATAAATAAAGGATGATGGTCTATATACATGGTGAAAGGGCATTTTTTGGAATTTTGAATTTTAAATTTTTATTTTGTTTTTAATAGTTTCTAAATATATACAAAATGTATACAAGCATATTTTTGGGTGAGGAAAATATAATTTTATTTATTTACAAAAGTATGTACACATGAGCTCCTATCTCCCTCTACTTTGGCTTTTATGCGGTCAGGCCCATGCTGAGCCCTCCCTTGGGTTAGGTTGCTCAATATTTATTCTAAATATTTCCCTCTTTTTCTTTTTACTCTTTATTCTTTTATTTTTGCACAAAAACATGCTAATTACAGGTTTTTACACAATGCATGCTTTTGGTAATTATTTGTATTTACACATATCTACATGTATTTGCAAAGGTTTTTGTAGCTAAAATAGGAGAATAAAGAGTGATGAATGGGTATTCATCAGGCGCCAAGATCCGTGGGGCTTGTGGTCCTGGGGGAGAGTTGATAGGGGTCAACAATCCCATGTGGACCAATGGAAAATTTCCATTGGAAAATTATTTAAAAATTCATCTAAAATAGTAAATGATTTTATTTCGAAAAATTTTCAACATGAAAAATGTTTATTATTTTTCAAAATATTTTTTAGTTACTTTTATTTATTTGTTTGAAAAATATTAATGTATATACATAGTATTATATTATATACAGCTATATGTACCTATGTATTTTTTATTTTTATTTTTAGTTGTTTATTTTTGTACAATTATCCCTATTTTTTATTTTATTTATTTACATCTTAAAATATGGGATTCAAAATAATTTTTATTTAATTTTTATTGTGTATTTACAAGGGTAAAATAAATATATTCAGATACATATATACATGGTATATACAAGGGGAAGAGAGAGAATTTATTTTTGTCTTATTTTTACTTTTCTTATTTTTATTTTATTTTTATAAATATGTAAACATTATGAGGGACACATAAATATTTTTGTTTGATGAAATATATACATAAAAGGGGGAATACTTACACAAAGATGAATGGTCCTATCTCTCTCTACTTGTTTTATTTTGCGGTCAGGCCCATATTGAGCCTCCCATGGGTTTGGGTCACTCAATATTTATTCTAAATATTTCCCTCTTTTTCTTTATTTCTTTATTTCTTTATTTTTATGCAAAAACATGCTAATTATGGTTATTTACATGAAGCATGCATTTTGACAATACCTTCTATTTACAAACATTTACATGGCATTTTACGAAGGTTTCTAGCTAAAATAAAGGAATAAAGAGTGATGAATGGTGATTCATCAGGAAAGCACGGCTAGGTGATTGGCATTGAGGCGAGTAGATAGACTTGTGTAGAGGAGACGAGGGAGGCACACAACTCTGGTGAAGTCGATGAGGAGCGAGGGTAGAGATCAGTCGATGATCGACGGGGCAGAGCAATATATAATGGAAGAAGATGAACGGGTGGAAAGGGGAAGTACCTGGCAAAGAAGGCTCAACGGTGATAGAATAGGCCGAAGCTAGGCAATCGTTGAGGAGAGAGCTGCTACGAGGAGGGATCCTAGGATCACGGTAAGTTCGAGGCGATCGGAGATGCTGTCACTGTTTCCCATGGTGGTTGTCCCTATGATGATGCAAAGGTGGATGAAGAAGCTTTATGCGATGGCGGTTGAGCTTTATAGGTTAGGAGGGTGGTGACCATTACAAGGAGGCGGTCGTAACGACCGACGAAGGGTAGTGAAGGCCGTTGGGGGTCGTAACGGTAGAGGTGAGGAGGGGGCGACGGAGCAGTAGTTACAAGAGGAGGCGTTGCGAGATGAAGGTGGCATGTGGGAGAGATCATGTGCGGGGCACGTGACCAGGCCGGAGGGAGGAGAGAGAAGTGGGTGGGTTGCCTGTATAAATAATGCAAATATTATTTATACATGTATGAATGCTAATGATGATCTATTAGTGATGAATCCACGATTTATCGCCTTTATTCTTTTAGCTTTATTTTCTTAGTCAAACACCTGTAAATACCCACTAATTTCATAATTTTACCATTTTGCATGCATTTGTTAAAATTGCATTTTTAACACTTTTTGTACATAAATAAAAGAATAAAGAAGAAAAGAAAAAGAAAAGAAAAATAAAGGATGTATTTATACAATAAATGCAGACTGACCCTAACCCCAAGAGAAGGTCAAGACTTGACCTGATCGAACATGAATAAAGTAGGGGAGATAGGGTCTTCTGTTAGAAAAACCAAAAATATCTTGTAAATATTTTTCATGTATATTTGTAAAAATCTTACATTATTTTATTTGTAAATAATTTGACCTCAAACTAATTATTTTTGTAAACAAAAGTTGTAAATGAAAATGTGTTGTAAATAAGAAAAAAATAAGTGTAAAATAAAATAATGTACATAATGCAAATAATCGCACTCAGAAAAGCCGCAAAGAAATCATAGAAACACCAATTCCGGCTCCATACGAGCTCAAATCGAACCAAACCCACTTTCATTATACTATAAATTATATTATCTTTCAAATGGCTATGGTTACCTAATTTTTGGAGTTACGGTTGAAAAGTCAGTTTTCTGGGGTATTTTGTGCAGTTTAACCAATACTTGTTGTATATATTTTACTCATATTTATTTTTGTATATAATGTGCATATTTGTAAATATTATTTTCATTAAAATAAAATAAAAAATATAAAAAAATTGAAAATATTTTATAAAAATTATTTCCTTATTTGTACCTATGTATATTGTATTATATGTGTATAATATGTGTATACAACTAACTTCCTCAAATAAAAATCACCAAAAAAATTAATTATCTCACATTAATTAATTTATTTAATCTAATTCCTAAATTTATATTTAATTATTTGATTTAGTGGATTTATGTGAATTAATTGAGTTTATATACTTACCATGTATATAGGATTTTATTCTACACCTTATATGGCCACCATTAAGGTGGCTAATTGATTTTCAATTAATTCATTAATTTATTTAATTTATTTATTCTAAATTTCGCAATTAACTATTTAATTAATTTATAAATTTAATTATTTTATTAATTCGCCCAATAAACACATTCCTTATATGTGGATATTTTCCATTTTTTATTTTTCTCTCTTTTTAATGGGCTCCTCCTCCCTCATTTCCTTTTGATCAATCTTTGGTGGAGAGGAGCCCGATCTCTGAGAGCATTCTTGTTGAAGAAGGGTGCCTAGCCTCCGAGTCGTCCGGTGACAGCATGTCGGTCCTTGTCGAGGCCATCATGGCATTTGCGAACCCCAAGGTGAGATCCAATTTATTTCCTGTCTTTTACTAGATAAATCGTAATTGTAATCTTTGCTTAGGTTTTATTAGTTTTTAGATAGTAAAAATCCCAAAAATTTCACCACACACCTTTCCGCATCGAAAATGATTTTAACCTCATTTCGTATTCCTTCCATTTCATTTCTATCTGAAATAATCTATCACCTCTGGTCACACGGTGACCGAAGCCACGATCTATTCCATCATATCGCGAGATCCGCCCATTCACACATCCTATTTTTGTATAAATAAAATAAAAAAATCATATTTGTTTTATTTCTAACCTTTTTTTTGCAGGAATAAATAAAAACAATAAAAAAATAGTTATTGTTTTTTTCTCTCACAATTTGTTTTGCAGGAAAACCAAAAAAGAAAATAAACAAAAATCTTCTTTTTCTTCTGTTGTTTACATTTTCTGTTTAAAAAATATATAATTTTTATTTTTTAACATTTCTGTACATAGAAATAAAAACAAAAAAATAAAACAATAAAAAATATCATCAAGCAACGGGGCCGTCAGCCCCGCCGATCCTTGCACGAAAGCCCTTACCTTTGCTTTTATTGATTGATATTTTCTTAAGTGGTTTAAAATACAAATTTTTCTCGTTGACCGATTGGAGTGGTTGAGAATGACGACATAATTGTGATATTATTTATCCATCTCGACCGCGTCAGATTTCAAGTCATCAGAAGGCGCTGTTGCCGGGGAGCACGGCTTTGTAGTCATTTTTCTATTTTGTTTCTCTATATTATAATTGTTTTCTGACCTTCTCTCTCTGATTTTTGTGCGAGGTACTGCTTGGACGACTTGGAGTTTATTTTTTGAGGATCCGCACAGGAGGAAGAGCAGGGAATTGAAGAAGAATTGTTTTTTGAGAGAACAATATTTTTATTGTAATAATTTAGGACTTTGGACCTGTACACTTGGACATTTTTTTCGAGGTCTGTTTCGCCAAGTGCCGGTGCACTCGGGGGACCTCACTGCTGTTTTCCGAGTTTTTTATTTAACGGCCATAACTTGCTACTTGATTTTCGTAGTTTTAGCCCCTTGACGTAGGAATTTTGATTTATTGTGACGTAAATTTGTAAGGCCCAACACCTAATAGAATATCTGTTCCTATAGAACGTTTGGACCTTACTAAAAATTAAAATTAAAAAGTTCTTCACAATCAATAGAAGCTGCTCGTCTAAGGCCGATTTCCATGTGCATCATATAGTTAGTTTACTTTCTGTATTTAATTTATGCGCGGATCATATTGCATGTAGAGTGCTGGAGTAAGGTACACATTTTTCTATCTCTGCATGCATCATCATTTTTGACCGTGCATAGGCTTTTTCGACTTCCTCCCCCTGTTTCTTAGACGCAAATCAATCAAAGAGGAAATCAAAAAACTCGTTAGGTGTTATTTTTGAAAAAATCCAAAAAAAAAGAAAACCAAAAAAATTAAAAATTGGGATTGCTAATTGAACTTGACCATTAAAATTAAACGTAATTGACCACTCCATTGTATTGGGAGAGCAATCCCCTCATTGTTTGCGCTTTTACTCACTCGCGTACACACTAAGGAATAGTGCCCAAATCCTATTCAAGCCTCCTGAGTGTTTGTACAACTTTTTTTGATCACCTAACTCTAAAATTGAAAAGATAAAAGACCAAATCTCACGATCTTCACATTGTGTAGATGATGAATCCACGATTCATCATCTCAATATCTTGATCTTAGCAAAATCCCCGAGTAAAAGCTCATAAAAATGTCCATAAAATCAATAAATTAACAAAATGATTCTTGTAAATAAAACTCACTAATTATTGTATATTAGATTGTACAAAATAAATTACACATAAAAAGCCGCAAAATCAAAGGAGTTTTATACATGTAAATAGCCCGAAACTTTATATATTTTTAATAACTTCATATCAACTCCTTTTTGACTAATTCTTTCTCCAACATGTTCATATCAATGTATATAAAAATATAAAAATACAAAACAAATTTTACCTCAAATAAATACTCCTAGATCCCAATGGGAAAAAGCCGTAAAGACCAACTTCCAAGCTAAATTCCCGCTCCGTATGAACTCCAAATTCACCAAACTCACTTTTAAAGTTCAAGTTAGAAAATTATCTATCCAATGGAAGTGGTTTCATTAAAATCGGAGCTCATTTGCAAAAGTTGGGTTTTGGGACCTAGATGTACATTGTATACCTTATATATATTCATTCTTTCTTTAATTTTTATTGTATCTTTCATAATTGCTAAAAATACAAAAAATATCATGATTGTGTTGTATTTTAATTATATTATTTTATAGTATTTTTCTGTTGTCAATATCTCTTACTAAAAATACAAAAAAAATACAAATTAGAAAAGTAAACAAAAATTGTACATAGTGTTTTGTCTTCTTTTGTAAATTCTCCACTATTTGTCTTCTCTCTTTATTTTATTGTATTTAAAGTGGCCAACTCTATTTATCTATTTATTTATTATTTAAATTTCATTCTCTACAATAACCACCAATTCAACTCCATTATTCCACCATTTTTTCCCAACTTCCCATTCAACTCCATTAATAATACAACTTCCCATTCAACTCCACCACTTTAATAACCTCCCATTCCATCATCTTTATATACATGTCATTCTCCTCATTTTTGCCATTGATCCATCTTTATGTGAGGAGAGCCTAGTTCCCTGAGTTGAATCGGTGACAGTGACGCAACCACGGTCGAGCGACGACGGCCCTTTCTCTGGTGTGATCCGTTGGCTTTTTGGCCAACATCGCAGCCGCAACCACGCGCTGCTCGAGCTCATCGCACGCCGACGATTTGAGCGAAGACCGTGCTCACGAGAGCACTCCATAGGCGACCGTATCATCGTAGGTAAATTTTCCCTTCATTTTAGTTCATTTTGTCTTTTCACAATTTTTTTAGCATACCACATATCATCCTTTCCACCACCATCATCACATTTTTTCTCCCATTTGTTTAACTTATCATCATCACCATCATCAATTTTTTTACCATCATGTTCATTCCCTGTTTAAAAAAATTAAAAAAAATATAAAAATCTAAAACAAAAAAAAGCACAGCAGCAAAAAAACATAAAAAAATTTAAAAAAATTAAAAAAAAGAGAGGAAGGAGCAGCGGCTGCCGCCGCCCCCTCCCCTTCTCCTCCGCCACCACCACCAGCCGACGGCCTCCCCGCTGCCGCACCTCTCCACCGCGCCCCTCCGGCCGCCTCCAGCCGCAAGGATCGCCAGCGCCTCCGCCGCCCGCGCGTGGGCCGCCGCGTGCGCGCGGCGCCAGCGCCGCTCCGCGCCCATCACGACCTCCTCCAGCCGCAAGGATCGCCAGCGCCTCCTCCGCCCGCGCCCCCCGTTCTCTCCGCCAGCGCGTCGCCTGCCTCCTCCGTGCGTCGGCGAGCGTGTCGCACGTCTGCCCTCCGCCGCGCCAACCGCCGGCCGAGCCTCCCCTCAAGTTGGGTTCACCACCTGCGCACAATCCAGGGAGAAGAAAGGTGCTTTTCAATTTTTTTTTTATTTGTAAAAATTGCATATATATCTTTTCATGTTTCTCTAATTACAAACTAGTCCCTGAACATAATTTGCATTGTATTTTTCAATTTCCAGTTTGCACGGATAACCCTGTGTTTCACTCTTAATTTGGACCTCATTTATGCATCTTTTTATTCAATGAAAAATGTGTTGATGTTGAGCAACTAATTCTATACCTCGTGGATATTTATTTATATTTTTGTGAGATATGGGTAATTAATTAAAATTGTCAAACTGAAATTTTGCATAGTTTACCCATTTTGTGCCATTAAATTAATATCTCACACGCAATTGCTATAAAATTCCACAAAAATTATATGTGATGCCTTGAAGTCTGTTGAACTTACTTTCCAAATTTCATCTAAAATAGAGATGTCTTGTGCCTGAAATAAATTGTAGAGTGTTTTTAGTATTTGATTTTTAATTAAATCCACGTATATCCTTTTTGCGAAATTTCAAGTCTCCTGGATTCTACATGAAAATATCTTTTAGGGATAATTCGCAATCTGATTAACTTACTATTATGGATTTAATAGAAATTATTTACTCATTGTTGCTCTGTTTTCACTAAAAAATCCATAAAAAATTCATATTTTGTCAAAAAAATTCAAAAATTTTACTGTAGCTTCCTTGCATTATGTTTGCATTCCAGTAAAATTTTCATCATTTTTGCTTACTGCTTATGTGAGAAATTGCGAAAAAACCCATAAAAAGTGTGCATTTTCCTTGTTGCATTTTAACCCCTAAAATTCTAAAAAAATGTGTTTTGTGTTCATCGTTGGATTAGGATGCTAGGAAAAATATAATTTGGCTGAATTGGATTAATTTAACATTAAAATTAATTTGGCCTTGTTGTGTGTTTTCTTAGTGTTTTAATTCAACCGCATCTTGCATTGATATTTCTTTTTGCATTAAAAAATATAAAAAAAATACCGCTTGGAAATCTAGATCTTTAATTTGTAAATTAACCCCAAAGTCGTTCCTTTGCTTCCCTGAGTTCGACCCCGGACTTGCCCGGGATATAAATTAAGCCGAGACACTCTTCACGGAGATCCTTCTCTCGGTTCTGACCGAATCGCTAAGTACACGTGCTACAACGTACACGAATTAAATATCGTATTTAGCGAACGTCAGTAGAGTTGGTGAATTGAGGGTTTGCTTTGTGTTTTGTATGTCTTTGGTGTGAGTCGGTTACAATCATCTTCCTGAATCATTAGCAGACACCTTTCCTCCCTCCCTTCTATCTCTCTCTTCGTTCCTGCCTTCTCTTTCTTTCACTCCCTTCTATCCCTCCCTCCCTCCCTTCATTTTCCTCGCTTCATGATGGGTCGCCTTCCATTCCAGCCGAATTTTGTGGTTTCGACATTTCATACCCATCATTCCCATCTACTCTCTTGGGAGGTCGGAACTCCGTCCGATTTCCTATCTTCTCCCTACCCACCCTCCCATTGGGGACATGCTGTGAGTGAAGCCCGAAGAGTTCAGATTGACCATATACGAGACACGGGCGTTCACCTTGTTGAGATGAGAGTGCATCCCATAGGCGATCATATGGTAAAGATGAGAGCTTTAGATGACTTCTATCCTAGGACAATGGATGAGTACACAGATCATGAAGCACAATCCACTTCTACTTTGAAACCCTTCGTCCTGGATTTAGAGTTAATTGATCTACTGCCCAAGTTTTTAGGGGATGTGCACGAGGAACCGTATTTACATATCGAAGAGTTTGAGGATATTTGCGGATCACGATCATATTCTGATATAACTTCTGAGGACATGATGTTGATCACCTTCCCATTTACACTTCAGAGTAGAGCCAAGAGTTGGCACAGACGATTGGGAAGGAAGATTGCTACGTGGGGAGATTTACGATCGTTATTTTTGGAGAAATTTTACCCCCAGCGTAGAGCAGAGATGATGCGTCTTGTATTCGTGATTTTTCAGTTAACCCCCAGAAGCCATTGATAGATTCATGGTTGAGATTACGAGAACTTTTGAGGCGATTTTCGGATCATGGATTTTCGATGACTGACCTTATCCACATCGCCATGAGGGGGAGGACCGTAGAGCAGATTGCATATGTCACTACCTCGTACGGTGGTTCACACCACAGTCCTGACCTAGATTTAGTTGAGACCATCTTGGATACACTTTCAGACATCCCATATTCACAAGATGATTTATTCGGGACAACACACGAGGGATAGGTGACACCTGTTGAGTGTGTGACACATCATGCCGATCTTGACAGCACACACAAATCAGAGGATATGGATGCTACTGCTTCTTACTTGATGGATGTGTTGACTACCACTCTGAGTTCCGAGAGTCGGACATTGGTCAAGTTTACATTGGATTTACAATCAGATTTTGAGCCAGTCCCGCACTTTCACATCGAGTATTCTTGGATTCTAGATCTGCTAGCATCCCAAGAAATAGACAAGGAGCCCACATCTCAGCCATCTTTTGAGTCATTCCAGTGTCCGTACCCAATTGACTCAGTGTATAGTCTTCAGAAAATCTTCTCAAATTCAGAGATATACTTGGATGCATCTCAGCAGAGAGCTTGATGAGGGACCGATTTTTGATTTGACAGACCTTGATAGTCCCATATTTGACTCTTGTGTCCTCCCATTCGATGAGGTCGAGACATTTTTGGAGGACAAGATATTTGACAGCATAGATCCCAAGTTCCCTGATGATTCGGCATTACTCCTCGAGGGTTATCCGCGGGAGGATGCCACAGACCCTGTATACTAGGTTTCACTTTCTGGGAGTGCATCTGATCTGTCAGATCACGAGACCGAGTATTTTGATTTTTCTGATAATGAGTTTGCGGTTTCTCTCCTCGATGACCCTCGCGAGGATGATCCGATCTTTGAGGTATTCGATGATTTCACTGATTTGTCTACATTATATGCATCAGATATCAGCTTTTTTAGTGAGTCTCGTGATCTTCATCTTCCGTATCTTTATGAGACTGTGATTAACGTGGAGGATTCACTGAGAGATCCTTCCTTCTCCACGTTTGATTTCTTCGGCTCCATCCTTTCACTCCATACAGATCTTGAGCTGACGATTTCTTTTGTGCTACCGGAGCCTGATTTCATCTGCCCATATCTTTACCCGGTAGCAGACACCCGCCTTATTGATTACCTGGGTGTCATCATTTCCTCTGTTGAGTTCGTTGTTGTTCTCCCACCAAGATTGCAACGACAGTACGGTATTCGCCTCACAGATGCCGTTCTAAACCTTGATACGGCGTTATCCTAAAATTTGCACCCAGCTAGGGGCGAAAACTCTAGCGCTTGTTGAGAGGCACCTCAACATCTATCACATCTGTATAAATCCACTCTGTCTATATCACACATTCTCACACCCCTTCTCCATCTCGTGATCATTCCATACTTAGGGTGTACTTTACCCTAAGTATAGGGGGGTGTCAGACCTGTGATTATTTATCTTATTCTTTTTTACCTCTCTTTTGATGCCTATACTTAGGGATATTTTACCCTAAGTATAGGGGGTTAAACTCAGTGCATTCTATTCCTCGGTTTTCCCCTTGTGTGCAGTCTTCTATACTTAGGATTACTTGATCCTAAGTATAGGGGGATCACCGACTTCTATTGATTTTATTCTTTTATTCGTCGATGTAGTATACTATTCTTTTCACTTTTCTATATTTAGCACGAGTTATGTCTTTCTTTCCATCTCTTTGATCATGAGGACATAGTTCGAGCTAAGTATAGGGAGATGTCGTATATATTGTATATATACTTTATTCATAACTCGTACTTTCATATTTTTAATACGGCTAAAATACTGTGTAAATACTTTAAAAAAACTTAAAAAAGGAGAGATGCGGAAATTTCCTCAAAAATTTTTCTTGTGCATACTGATTAACAAGTCAGGTTAAAATATTTTGAAAAATGTTTGAAAAATATTCTCTATCTTTGTAAAAATATTGTGGATTGTAAACATTTTTCTTTTTGTGTGAAAAAATGATTTTGTAAAAATATTTGCAAATGTTTGGAAAAATGGTTGAAAACTTATTTTGAAAATCTATATATACTATTTGAAAAATGTTTGCAAAAATGTTTTCAAATGATTGTAAATGATTGTAAAATTGTGTGAAAAATTAATTTGGACTATAGTTTTCAAAATTATTTGTAAATTTTTTTCAAATTAATTTGAGGAATATATGCATCGTAAAAATTCAAAAAAATCCAAAAATTTAAAAAGAATCCAATTGTGTATATACTTGTATAAATTACTTAAGTTGTAAATCCTTTCTTATGACTCTTGTAAATAATTGACTCATTTCTTTGTAAATATATGTATATAATCCCTAACCCTTATCTAAAAAAAGAAACGTGTATATACTTGTATATATTTCTGACTATTTGTATTAAAAAACATTTGCATGTGCATCATTTTAAAAAATCCATAAAAAATTCAAAATTTTGAAAATTGTTTCACAAAAAGATTTTGCTATTTTTTCTTTGCATTGTACATATTTTCTTACATTGGCATGTGCATTTTTCAGGATAGTTTTGACAATTAAACTAAGTATGGAATAAATTTAGAGAATGGAGCTTAGTTGGACCTTAATCCACTTAATTTCAGAGGAACCTTATAAGATTTGGAGTTAAGACTTTTCAGGTCCTAGTGACTTAATTCTTTGAGTCCATAAGACTATGTTCACATGTCGTCTTGATAAGTCTAAGTAGAATATTTAACAACACATGCATGATTCTTTCAGACCGTGGCTTACCTTGGACAATGCACTCTACACGTAGCTCTTCATGGAGGAGGTAGTGAGGGGGCATAATCTTTTGGCTTGGGGTAGCATACGAGGGTAGTACATCTAAGCGAACCTCTCGTCCTCCTCTAGGGAGGGAAGTGCGTCTCAACCTGGTTTGGTGATGTTGAGGTCTAATGACAGGAGCTGTGGGGTTGCAATAATGCTTCAAAAGAGGGATAGTCTACTGGCTCAAGAGGAAAAACTCCTTATGTACATGCTGCACCTTGTATATATTTTCAAAAAAAAAGGAAAAAATGCAAAATCTCCAAAAGTGAACATGCTTGATTGAAAAGTGAAATGCATGCCGGAGTGTATATACAAGTAAAAAAAGGAATAAGAGCTTCAAAGACAAATATTTGTGAGCTTGTAGCGGGTGACATGGCTACACTGATCATGCATCCAAGGATAGGTAACTACACTGGTTACCGTCCATTCTCTTCTCCATCCCCTCTTCTTGAGCTGGTTGTACTCGAACTTAGAAGGGAATATCCTCGCTCCTCGAGGAAAGAGTTGCTAGACTGGGGGATTAGAGTTATCTTGTTGAGCGAGGCTGTTTCTTTGTTACTTCTGAAATGAGAAGCTATATTCACTTACACCGTACAAGTAAGATTTCATAGTCACAAGAATTTGTGTACGTAGACTTGTTCTTATCTGACTGTTGAGGAGACCTGAATAGGAGTCTTGTGGAACTTAGAGTCTGTTAGGTTTTAAATCCATATCCCATTAAGGTTCCGACACACTAATAATCCAAAGGTCCGACAGAGCTCCAAACTACATTTTTATGAAGATAAGTTTAAATTTCAACATTGTTCTAACTTCATTCCTTTTTCTTTTCTTTATTTTTATTTTCACTTAGTTTTCAAATAAGTGTTTGCTAAGGGACTAGCAAAGGTAAAGTATAGGGGAATGATGAATCCACGATTCATCGCCTTTATTCTTTTATTTTAGCTTTATTTTCTTAGTCAAACACCTGTAAATACCCACTAATTTCATAATTTTACCATTTTGCATGCATTTGTTAAAATTGCATCTTTAACACTTTTTGTACATAAATAAAAGAATAAAGAAGAAAAGAAAAGGAAAAGGAAAATAAAGGATGTATTTATGCAATAAATGCAGACTGACCCTAACCCCGAGAGAAGGTCAAGACTTGACCTGATTGACCAGGAATAAAGTAGGGGGAGATAGGGTCTTCTGTTAGAAAAACCAAAAATATCTTGTAAATATTTTTCATGTATATTTGTAAAAATCTTACATTATTTTATTTATAAATAATTTGACCTCAAACTAATTATTTTTGTAAACAAAAGTTATAAATAAAAATGTGTTGTAAATAAGAAAAAAATAAGTGTAAAATAAAATAATGTACATAATGCAAATAATCGCACTCAAAAAAGCCGCAAAGAAATCATTGAAACACAAATTCCAGTTCCATACGAGATTAAATCAAACCAAACCCATTTCCATTATACTATAAATTAAATTATCTTTCAAATGGCTGTGGTTTCATAATTTTTAGAGTTACGGTTGAAAAGTCGGTTTTCTAGGGTGTTTTGTGCAGTTTAACCAATACTTGTTGTATATATTTTACTCATATTTATTTTTGTATATAATGTGCATATTTGTAAATATTATTTTCATTAAAATAAAATAAAAATAAAAATAATTAGAAAAATCTTTTATAAAAATTATTCCCTTATTTGTACCTATGTATATTGTATTATATGTGTATAATATGTGTATACAACTAACTTCCTCAAATAAAAATAACCAAAAAAATTAATTATCTCACATTAATTAATTTATTTAATCTAATTCCGAAATTTATATTTAATTATTTGATTTATGGATTTATGTGAATTAATTGAGTTTATATACTTACCATGTATATAAGATTTTATTCTACACCTTATATGGCCACCATTAGGGTGGCTAATTGATTTTCAATTAATTCGTTAATTTATTTAATTTATTTATTCTGAATTTCGTAATTATTTATTTAATTAATTTATTAATTTAATTATTTTATTAATTCACCCAATAAACACTTTCCTTATATGTGAATATTTTCCATTTTTTATTTTTCTCTCTTTTTAATGGGCTCCTCCTCCCACATTTCATTTTGATCAATCTTTGGTGGAGAGGAGCCCGATCTCCGAGAGCATTCTTGTTGAAGAAGGGTGCCTAGCCTCCGAGCTGTCCGGTGATAGCGTGTCGGTCCTTGTCGAGGCCATCATGGCATTTCCGAACCCCAAGGTGAGATCCAATTTATTTCCTATCTTTTACTAGATAAATCGTAGTTGTAATCTTTGCTTAGGTTTTATTAGTTTTTAAATATTAAAAATCCCAAAAATTTCACCACGCACCTTTCCGCATCGAAAATAATTTTTCACCTCATTTCGTATTCCTTCCATTTCATTTCTATCTCACATAATCTATCACCTCTTGTCACACGGTGACCGGAGCCACGGATCTATTCCATCATATCGCGAGATCTGCCCATTCACACATCCTATTTTTGTATAAATAAAATAAAAAATCATATAATTGTTTTTCTTGTTCATCTCACATTTGTTTTTGCAGGAAGAACTAAAAAAATAAAATAATTATTTTTCTATCCCTAATATTTGTTTTGCATGTAAAGAAAATAATAAAAAAATTTATTTTTGTCTCTAACATCTGTTTTGCAAGAAAATCAAAATAATAAAAAATATAAAAAACTAAATAAATAACATTTTTTTACTTCTATTTACATTTTCTGCCATAAAAAATTAAAAAATAAAAAATAAATTTATACATTTTCAACCAATCTTTTCCTACAGGATACATAAAAATAAAAAAATTAAAAAATAAACAAATTCTGGCATGCCCGTTCGTGCGCACCACCAGCACCATTTTTTATGTCATTTCACATTGTCTAAATTTTTCATTATTTTTTATTGTCATTTTATATATTTTAAAAATAAAAATAGTATTATTTTGTTTGCCTGAAATTTGAAAATTCATAAAAATTCGAAAATTGCTTAAAAATTCAAAAAAATTACTGTAAATGTCTTTTGGTGTCTTTTAATTTCTGACCAAGTATTGTGCATTATCCATTTATAAAACTCCAAAAAATTGCAAAATACGAAAACTCTTACAAAAATTGTAGAAAATCTAGAAAAATCCAAAAATAGTAATTTTAGTTCCTGATTGTAGATATTGTCTTGTAGTTTATATTAAAAATAATCTCCAGGAGCTTTGAGCATTTAAAAGATTTTTAACTTGAAAAATACTCCTGCTTGTTAACTGTGTTCCTTATTTTTGCATTGTTTGATTTTTAGAAAATCACAAAGACATCATAAAAATCCGAAAAAATTACCAAAAATATTTTAAAATATATAAAACACAAAAACATTTTTTCTGGAATTTTCTGAACATTTTTTACTACTTTGAAAAATACAAAAAGTGTGTGGGTTGTGTGTTTTATCACTTGTGTATATTGTGCCTTATTCGAAAAAAATACAAAAAAATATAAAAATAAAAACCACTAAAAATTGTTTCTGAAATTTGACTACTCAGATTTTAAATCGTGCTCCTTGTGTTTGACCTTGGTCGCTATACCAGGTAAAAAGAATAGCGAAAACCGCTTACATTGCTTTCATTGATTTATCTTTTATCAAGTGGTTTAAATATATTTTTCTCGTTGACCGAACCGCGCGATTGAGAACAACGACAATCTGTGATTTATTATTTTATCCCATCTTAACCGTTCGGATTTCGTGTCATCAATTAGTTATTAAATGCATATGAATTTTGGGGAACAGAGCTCAATTAACCAATTTTAGCATGATGAATACGAGATTCATCAAGAGGGGCATGTCGAGGGTGGCTTGGAGGGGATGATGGGGGCGTAGGTAGAGGGATGGGCAGGGTAATGCTTAGAGGATTGGGAGGAACCGAGCTTGGCACAAAGGCTTAGGGAGCATGGAGGCTTGGAGGATCAAAGGTTTCATTGGTTAGGAGTAAGTGAGGTTGGTGAAGTTTGGCTCGAGGGCTGGGTAATTCGAGGGGTTTTCGTAGATGATTTGGTGGACGTAGTGGTAGGGTACGACTCAAAGAGATTTATCGCGGCTGGGTGGAAGGGAGTGGAGGCAGGGGGTATGCAATCGTCCGCACTGAGGGATTTGTAACTAGTTCCACAGAAGGCGATGTGGTCTAGAAGAGAGAGTTCCTCAGGGCGGTAGTCAGAAGGGGTGGTCGGGGCTTACCGGATAGTGGAGATACAAGGTATAGTTACCCCCTTTGAGAAGAGGGATGTGCTGAAGTCGACTATAAGGAAGAGAAGGGCGAGGTTATGTTGGAGATAGAGCGGCCAGAGCTTTCATCTCAGATACAAGAAGATGGCATAAGCTGCTTTCTTGGAATGTGAGGGGCATGGGCATGTCTGAAAAGCGCCTTGGTGTAGGGAAGTTGATCCAAGATGCAAAAGTTGGTATCTACATGTTGTAGGAAACAAATATGTCTCACAACATTGTTGAGGTTTGTCTTTATATCGGCGTTGAGAGTACGTTTTTGGTGGCGGAGATGGAGGCATAAGGAGCGGCAGGAGGCCTGCTCAATGGGGTGGAGGAAGGATGCTTTTGAGGCGGTTGTTGAATGGAGGTCATCATTCTCTCTCACAGTTTGCATTAGGCATCATGCAAACAACTTATCATTTATGGTGACTAATGTGTGTGGTGCTGGGTAGCCCCATTAGGAACCCACTATTGAGCTCCTGGCGACAACATGAATTGCTCCAACCCTTCTCGGTGCGGATAAAGCAACGTATGTGGCGATCCAGGTGTTGCCGAGCTCCTCTGGCGACACCATGTCCGCTTCTTGACTTCGATCAAGTTGAGATGATAGGTGTAGAACTTTTCCTTACATTTCATTCCGTTAGTTTGAAGTAGCTTTTAATTTATCAATTAGCTTGTAGGTTAGAGTAATTTTAGGATCTAAGATCGTTGGAGCTTCAAGCTCTATCTCTAATTACACCGTCTTTTGACTGTTGTTTGACCCATTTTCAGATCACTTTTAAACATTATCATGTTCTCCACATTCGCCAATGTTATCTCTTTCATCATACACGGATCGAGTGGGAGACAAAGCTTCATCCCCTGCCTTTACCGCAGCTCCACCGACACACTTCCCCTCACGCATCCAGCTTCAATAGATGGACGAGGGGATAGCCTTCTGTCCCCATGAACGTTTTGTGCAGGTGAGCGACCAGGAAGACCACCTGGAGCACGATCCCATAGCGAGAATAGGCGATCAAGGTAGCGGAAGCTCCAGGGCCCCTCTGATGGGCCCCTAACCTCTTTAAAGGTACCTACAAGTATGGAAGGCTTCCAGGACACTGTAGGACCCGTCAATGAGTTGTTTGGAGGCTGAATGGAGGAGATATAGAAGATCAAAGCTTGCTGGAGTCTAGTTCTTAAGGTGTTCTTCATTAACCCTCCGGAATCATTGGATCAAGAAGGTGACCCACATCCAATCTGGATTGTTCACACATTCGACGAAGCAAAGAGCTCATCGACCGTTCATCTCGCTACGTGGAGTCTCCCCAGCCCTTCGATCAAACACACTTAATGGGTAAATTATTAAGTGCCCCTCCTTTTTTATACATTTTATTTTAGTCATGTGAAAATTTAAAGACATTTAATATTTTGTGTAAAAATTGCATCTGGGCCCTGCATTAATTGTAAATTACAACCATGTCTAGTGCCATCTCACTTCACATGGCAGCCCACATGAGGTTGCAAAATTGCACTAAACCCCTCCCAGGTCCTTTTATTCCGTCTTCGTTTATAAAATTTGTATAATCGTTCAAAACGTTGGGTATTTTTGCATCGCAACCCCCTTACATTATTTATATTGAAAAAAGCCCTACTAGTATTGTAAATTAATTTATATCTTTTATTTTTTATTAAATAGATATTATTCTTTCAAAATTGTGAAAAAATAACAGTAAATGACCCATCTGATGTTTATTCATGCCATAATTTTTATTTAGCATTTTACTTGTATTATCCATTTATTAAACATCATTTTGGTGTTATTTATACTCTATTTAGATAGAAAATATAAAAAATTATAAAACCATTGTTAAAAAATCCTAAAAATTGATATTACTATATAATATAACTCTAAACAAAAAATCACAAAAAATAAAAAAGGAAAATCCTAGGGGTCTGTTTGGTTGCTGGGTTGGGGTGGGTTGGGGTAACCTGATTGGAATCGTAGCTGTTTGGGATGGTTATGAGGGTTGGAGAGGGTTAGAATAAAGAATGTGATGTGATATCACTATGATTTACGATAGAATTCCATCCCATGAAAAGAGGGGGGTAAACCGGGTTACCCTGGGGTAACCAGGGTAATCCGGTTACCAAACCAACCCTAAAAGGTGAAAAACCCTCTTAGCCCTTTAAAAATTTGTAAAAATTATATAAAATCAAAAAATAGTTTTCTTATGTATACTATTATTTATATCATATACTATGTATTAAAAATATTTTTGAGAAATTTTGCACATATTATCTATTTTTAAATCTCAAAACAACTCAACCTATATATTAGCTTCTTGTTTTCTTAAAAATACCTCAAATTTAGCAAAATTCATCAAAAAATCACAAAATAGATTAAAGTATAAAAAAGATAGAATATTTTATTTTGAAAATTTGAATATTTACCGCTATATTTATAAATATAAAACCTTATATAGTATATATATATAAAGATATAGTTATATACATATACATATTAATATTAATATTATTATAAATACATAAAAATATATTTTAATATCTTCCAAAAATAAAAAAGGATTGTACTTAATTTGATTTTCTTGATTTTATATATTTAAATCTTATATACTTTTTATATTATACATATATATATACACTTAGGATATATTTCCAATGAGGTGCACCTTTCCTGGGTGCTTGGAAAGCCCATCATCCTAACCATATGCAATCAATCCAATGGTTGTCATTAATAGCTCGTTATTCATATATTTTTTAATGTTGAAAAACCCATTATGGTCATTTTAACATATTCTAAATTTAGAATGTAACAAATATCTTCACAATTATCTCCTCTTTCCTCTCTCTCTCTCTTCCTCTCTCTCTCCCACCGTCTCTCTCGTTCTCGATCTCGATTGCCGCACGAGGTTCCTCTCCTCCATCTCTCTCTCTCTCTCTCTCTCTCTCTCTCTCTCGACAGCAGCATGAGGGGAGGAGGTTGCTGCTCGTCGCTGATGGTGTGCAAGACCGTGGATGCAATGTGCTGCTCTACGGTGGTCGGTGATGGCATTCTCCAAGGTTTTTTTTCTTGTATGTAATAAAGGCAGCGTTGTGTGGGGATGATGGCTACGCGTAGAGGAGGTGGATCATGGAGGAGATCGTGAATGGAGGTGTGTGGGCGGAGGAGGACGTGCATGGAGAAGGTGGGTCGTGGAGGAGAAGGGTGGAGGAGGTGCGGGTAGAGTAAGGATGCTGGATATGGAGGGCGTGCCCAGCTTTTTACAATCAGAGATCCTTTTTTGCAATCTCGGGTATTTTTTTACAATCTCAGATCATATTTTACAATATCATATAATATGTTTATAAATTTCGGTCTGTTTTTTTTACATTTATTTATATTCTGTAAAATGGCAAAAACTATTTATGAGACTCTGATATATGTTCGAGAGGGGGATTTTACAATCTCAGACCAGAATTTACAAATACAAAGACATTTCCTACATATATGAGATCTTTTTTTACAAAGACATTACCAAATTTACAATTACAACAATAATTGTATTACTAACTGTGATGTTATTCTACAATACAGGATGCAAATTTACAATGTGGATTCAAATTTTACAAAGATGTTTGGCATTCTGCAGGGCGCGAAAGTACTGTACATTTTTGTGAAAAACACACATAATTGTGGGTGTGGATTTACAATCTTCATACATATTTTACAAAATGTGCATGGACTTTACAATAGTGTTATCAAAATTACAATTATAATAATATAACTATTACTAATTGTGATTTTATTTTACAATGTAGGATACAGTTCTACAATATCAACGGTATTTTATAAAGAGATCTCCTATTCTGCATTGCGCGAAAATGCTACCACGTTGGCGAAACTTCATTAACTAAAAGACAACAAAAAATACCAAATCAGATGCGCTAAAAATGGAAAAATACAAGGAAGAAATAAATTTCAAATTCAAAATTAAATTCAAATTTGAAACGAAAATGTATGGACTAAAATACCCTTTTGTATGAAGAACTACTAGATTGAGATCTAATGGATCTCGGGATGGGCTTTCCATGCACCCAGGAAAGGTGCACCTCATTGGAAGGGCCCTCTATATACTTATATATACACTTATTACATAAAAAAGAAAAAAATTAAAAATCAAAAAAATAAAAAGGAAATAAATATTATAAAATTAAAACATCAAAATACTATAAAATTATAAACCTATAAAATCTGATTATAACTAAAAAACCCCATAAACAATTAAAAGTAGAAAAAAGCACACAGACATTTGTTGTTTATCTTTAGACAATAAATACCCAATCCATGTAGCTCTATGTGATTCGACACTCTACATTTATTCAATATACGACCCTCTACATTTATTCAATATATACATATTTTGTAGAGTTAAAATAAATATAAAATTTGACTTACGTATTTTCATAGATTTATCTTAGATTGTATGTTGATTGGATTGGTGACATTTCAAGTGCCGAGAGAGTAATCATCGCAGAGATTGTCGGACCCGACTTGTCGAGCACACCGTAGACCCTCCACGAATGGACATTCTCTTTGATTCACCAACATGCCCATATTCCTCACATACTTGCATATACGTCTAAATACCTCCATACACTCTTACATTCATGCCAACATTGCTTCATATAATCCTACATACCCACATACATATCCATATTCCTCACACACTTGCATACATGCACGCCCAAATACCTCCATACATGCTTAAATACATGCATACCCAACATATTTCCTTAAATCAAACTTGTATCCCAACATTTTACCATGGATTCCATCATACATAACTTCCTGCACATATGCATGCTCATATGTAACAAATGGTAGAGAACTACATTTATAGCCTCCTACTCATGCATATCCACGTTCATATCCATATCTTACACGTATGCATACCCACATATATCCCGTACGCTTACATATCACATACATACACACATACATATATGCATACATGTTTACCCATGATCAAGTGTTTAGAATTTGCTTTCTCTTTTTTGTCACATTTGTTAGGCTGTTTAATTATCTTGAGAATTTATAAAATGTTGAACTATGCGAGAGCGACACCGCTCAAATGTAACAACACCTAAGATAATTTGATTTCGATATGGGCCAATTTGATATATTGTCCTAACATATCCTACCCCCACTCATGTTTCTACAAAATAGAGATCGAGTCACAAGATTTCTTGAAGGGTGTTTCTGAGCTAGTGAAGGTAAGACCCATGAGTTGTGAAAAAATAAAAAATATAACACATGATAGGGGTATCATTCCCCAAAATGTGTTGCACATGCCTCCCTTTGTTCATGGTGACATTAACCTAGTGTGGAAGGACACACGTGAGTGAATAAGATTTTGTGTGATTAAGTGCAATACCCTAAAATGCAATCTATATGCTTGGCCTATCTAACAACCACATAGTATACAATTATTTACCATTAAAAATAACTATTACCTAACAAATGGAATTACATTAATCATTAACATCAAGCACATGAATATTCAAAATATATATTACCCTAACACTCACACACATACACACAAATACTTCAAGACACATGCACATACAAATTACATTTCTAATTCACATATGACAACAAAATCATATATTACAGCAAATCACATTATAAATTCTATTTAGTAAATTATTCAATGAGACAATATCTCTTAGGCATTTCAACAAACACCTATAGTGCATTTCTAATAAATATACATACTCATTGCAAATCAAAACAAAAACTAAACTTTTACATGAAAAAAATTAAAGGACAAGAGATATACCTAAGTAACATGAGGATGAGATGGGGAAGATGCTCGTCGGTGATCAGAGATGGAAGAGGAAGACCTTTTCAACAAGAGTCAAGACTCCACTTCTCCACAAGGGCCAAGGATGGGGATGCAGTAGAGGATGAGATGGTAGATAGAGGAGGAGAGAGAAGTTCATGGATGAAGGGAGGAGGATATCTTAGTGGTGAGGGAGGAGGTCGAGTGGTGAGGGAGGGCGAGAGCTAGGGCAAGAAGAGGAGTCGGGTGGAAATGAGAAAGGGCATCGGTCCTATTGTTTTGTTTATCGCAGTATGCGACTATAATAGGCGACCACACTGTGATCGCATACTGAAATGCCATATATCACCTCCCTCAAACTTGTGGTCGCATATTTTGTTACGTGACCACTAGTTGAGTTAAAGTGTCCGCATTAGCTGTTGTGATAATAGAATGACTACTGGTGGTCACAAGGTCATGTCAGTAAATCAACAGATTTCTTGTAATGATAGGATTTGACATGTGAGCCATGTGTGAATCATTTCTACAACAAATGTTAATATCAATAAAAGTTATTGATTTTCACTCCTCTTCTAATATTAATGAATGCATGTACTTATAAGATCCATAAGTACCATTAAGGTCATGTACCATGATCCTCTTGATAATCATACAGGTTTTGATCCATTGGTTGGATCATGGAGGTTGGCGTTGAGATGATATCTAACGAGTTAGATTGGACCCATATAGCACCATCAAACAATTGCCAAGAAAGGATCTCCAGCCTGAGAAGAAAATGACAATCTTTACTCCAAAGGTTGTTACCTTACCGACATATTGATGCAGGTTGCATAGGTGATGAATATCCATTCATCTACCTTTATTCTTCCATTTTGCATTCAAATACTTATTAAAACACATGTAAATATAACTAACTCTTCCAAAATTAACACTCACTATTTATCTATAAATCGTGTCCAATTATTTGTATTTAAATACAAAAAAGAAGAATAAAAAAATAAAATAAATAAAGTATCAAAGATACTAAGTGACTCAAAACCTCGAGACCAGGTCAATATTTACTTGGTCAACAAGGAATAAACTATGGGGAGATAAGGGTCTACACTGTACATAAAAACCCCCATTTTAATTCAATAAAATATCCATTATTGCACTATTTTATTATTCATTACATACACCTGAAATAAATATTTCTTCAATATGAAACTCTTATATATTATATATAGAAAATTATAAAAATAATTGCAGATGAAAATAATGCACATTGAAATTGGGACACACAAACGAAAAAGCTATAAACCGAAGTTTACAGACAAATATCTTCTTCATACAAGCTCAAAATTCATCGAACTCACCTAAATTGTATTTAAAATTAAATTATCAATCTAATGAAAGTGGCTTCATTTAAAATGGAGTTAAGATGCAAAAGCGAGCTTTCTGGGGTCCCATTTCATTCATATAAATTATACTTTATATTTTTACTCCTTTATATTTTTAAATATTTATATATATGATGGATCTGCATTTCTTTGTCTTTATTCATTTATTTTAATGCTGGCTTTGACCCTGAGAGAAGGTCAAGAATTGCCCCGATCGACAAGGATTAAAGTAGGAGGAGATACAGCCTTCACCAAAATAATAAAGGAAAAATTTCATCCATGTATATTCATCGTCATTCATCTTGTACATAATATATAGAATGCATATATATCCTATTCTATTTTATTTATCACCTAAATCACCTCAAATAAAAATGTTTTCTTCTTGGAAATTGTACATAAAAATAGTTGTAAATATTTAAAATAATTGCAAGAAGAGAACGTGTACACAGATAAAATAATAAGACTTTAAAAAAGCTGCAGAGTTAAACTTGTCAGATTAGTACCAAAATTATTTTGAAAAAAATCAAAAAAAACTTCATTGTTTGTTTTATTTTGTTTTAATTTTGTACAAAATTTGTTTGAAAATTCTTCTTAAAAACAAAAAAATCACAGAACACTAAAAACACTAAAAAATTCTTATAAAATCACACAAAATTACAAAATACATAAACTGACTTTTAAGAAATCTTGAAAATTACCTTCTTTTGTGTGCATATTTTCACTAATTTTGATTTCATTTCCTATGTTAAAAACCCAAAAATGTCTATTTGGTTTTCTATTTGTTTAATTTCCTATTTTCAATTGGTTTGAGAACCTTACAATCTAAAAATCATCAAAAATTAACAAAACAATATAAAATATCAAAAGCACAAAAAAATTTATTTGATTTTCTAAATATTTTAATTATATTTTAAAAATACACAAAGAGTGTTCTCTTTATTTAGTTTTATTATTTTTATTATTTTTTTAAAAATTTAAAATTTGTAAATTAAAAATCATAAAAAATACAATATCAGAAAACATAAAAAATACAAAAATAAAAAACTCATAAAATACATAAAGCTAAAAATTCCATAAAACCCTAAGAGTTGAAAAATAAAAATATTCCTTTTTTATTTTTTTGATTTTTCTTTGATTTAAATAACCATCTGGAATTGTAGCCTCCTTGATTGCGATCATTTATGCTGTACATGTAAATAAATAGCAAAATTCTCTTTCTCACATTTGGTTGTTTTTCTGTGTTTGAGAATTAAAATAATCTTTGTTGAGGGGCTTTTAGGGTTATATCAACACTTGATTTCTCATTAATAAAATAAATGCCTAAAGTTCTCTTGTTCAACAACATATTATTTTAAACTTGTAAAAATATATACATAAAATAAAACCATTAAAAATATATTAAAATAATACAATAAAATATATAAGTATATTGTACCTATAATGTATATACACATATTTATTTATTAAATCAAAAAATATAAGTATGTAAACATGTACTTAATTATATTATAAATTAAAAAAAATCTGTACATATAATAATAAAATTTAAAAAATAAAACAAAATAAAAAGAAAAGACATAGAATATAGGTAAATATACCAATGTATATACTTATAAAAAATAACACATAATAAATCAGGTTGTACAAATAAATAAAATGCCATAAAATAACATACAAAATAAGAAATAGTTGTCCTATTTTATCTTTTAATTAATACAAGCATTTATTATTTTTAATCAAATTAATAATAAAATTGTTTCCTATTTTTTCCTCATTCGACTGACGTGGCCCAATGACAGCACTCCAAAAGATGACCTCTTGTCAATTGTCTGGCCTTCAACGCCTGACCTGTTAGAGCTCACGAGACACCCAATTTCTCCCTTTTTCTACACCACCTCCATGCTTCTTTGGCCCTCGAGCCCTTCACAATTTCTCTTCCCCGTACCCCCACCTATCTTTCTAGCCCCTTAGGTTCCACCAACCATCGCCATCCTTCACACCATCTTCCTCCTAGTCCATTGGATCCCATGCTTATAAATAAGTCATCCGTCTTCCTTTTTTAGTTTGGTCCTCCTTCATGTCTGTAACCCCAAAGGGAGCCTTCTGGAGTTGGTTCTTGGTTACAACGAGAGACCCCATCCCTATCGACGTAGATAAAGGACCTAGGATCAATCGAAACCATCGGTAGAGGTTTTCCTCCTGATGAATTTACTCTTTAACTTCATCGCCATATTCGAGCTGCTTTCCATGCATTTCTAGTGTACATTTATTTCCAACATCTCAGTTTAGCTTTTATTTCATGCAATTAGTTCATAGATTAGCATAATTTTCAATTTTTAAGTTCGTAGCTAGGATCTTAGAGATCCTGCCACTGTCTCGCTATCATGACCCCTATTTCAACTCACACTCACCTCACCTCCATTTCACTCCCCGCCGTATTCTACATCGTTGTGACCCCTTCGTCGCCTATGACTTTCTAAAAATTAGAGAGAATGAATCTCCTCCTCTGTCCATCGTCGGAGCTTCATCACCTCCCTCATCACATGTGCTTGAGGCTTTAATTTTGAGTCAAGGAAGTTCTCCTCAAGCCTGCACAAATTTTTTATGCAGGAACTAGGCTCAATAGAGCCACTTGGGAGCGTAAGCAAAGTTGGACTTGGTTCCCAGCTTTCGAAAACTAAGAAGCCTCAAGATCCCCATCACTATAATCTGGAATCCATTGAAGGATTCCTGCAGGCGTAGAACGATCCCATACACGTGTGGAGCTGATAAGAATCGAGGGAGCATGCTAGAGCTACACGTATCAACCGATCGAAGTTCAGGGAAGAACACGTTCTTCCATGTTCTCATAAAAAATATAATATATTATATTATATAACATATCCAAAAATCCCTAAAAATTGCAAAATATAAAACTTCAAAGTCACAACCTTAAAATCTTATAAAAAAAAACTAGCTGAAATTATAGAAAAATTCAAAAATATATCTCTATATTTATGAATTTTTATATAATATATATTATATATTAAAGTAGTTTTAAGTTATTTTTGGACTCATTTTTATATAATAAACATAAAATAAGTTTTTCTAATCAATACACTATTTTGAACATTTTGTTACTTTAAAAATACATAAAAATTATAAAAAAAATACCAAAAAAGAGAAATTATAAAAACATAAATATTTTATTTCATTATTTTAAGTTTTATTTATGTATATTTAAAAATATAAGATATAATATCATTATTAATATGTGATCATATACATTTATTTTAAAAGTTAAAAAGAAATTAAAAATTTGCAAAATTAAAAAGGAAATAAAAAATTAGAAATATAATATAAAATTTAAAAATATATAAAATTAATATAATTTAAAAACCCACATAAAGAATAAAAAAGATATAAAGTATAATAAATATTATTAATAATTAGTAATAATTATTAATAATTAACATGCCTACCAATTTGCTCCCCAGAGTTCGACCTGCTTGTCACTGTACACACATTTTGTAGAGATATAATAAATTTAACTCCACACTCTTTACATTTGTTGCATATCTATACTTGTGGGTTAATTATTGTTGATTATCGATTAGCTCAGGTGTCGTGTGTCGTAAGATCGACCGATACATCGATTATCGAATCCGACTTGTCCAACATCGTAGGCCCTCTAAGACTATAGCTTGGTATCATGAATATGATAATTTCAATAATAGGAATATAGATTCAGAGGTGTCTGATAAGTTAAGTCAAAGAGTTGACTTAACGAGATCGAGACAACCAAGACCTATGTTGTATGTTGTCATGATATAGGCAACGTCTATACATTCATGAGCTGGTGTGCATACAAGAGCATATGATCAATGCAATATCTCAAAGGGATCATATGGGTTCACTAGTTAACCGAAAGATATGATCTCATTCATGAGATATTGGGACCAACCAAATTCCATCGACGGTCATCCTGCTTAATTTGGAAGCATGACCAAATTTGTAGTTGTGACATATACTTTTGGAAAGCATATGATCGATACCAACTCCCATTGATCGAATGAGAAACTTAATTATAAAACCCTAGAGAAGACCGTTCAAATGTGATATGAACTTCGGGTTTATTCTAGGTCTTTGAGTTTGCAGAAAGAACCAGTATTGGGAATACTCGAGGGTTATGTGATCTTAACCAATTGTATAACCATGACACTTATATTATAAGGGAGTGATAAAACAAGTATTTTAATGATTTCACTTAGCAGACTAGTTATTTAATCTTAGTCCAAAGGCTGGACATTGATCGAAATATGATTCAGATGCAATGAGAAGATTAGATATTTTTTTGAATTGATTAGACATCTTTAAGCAGTCTTCTACATCTGTATATGCGATTAGATCTTAGTATCCAAGTCATTATACATAGAATATACAATCACCATGTCCTTATTGATGAATACCCATTCATTCACCTTTATTCCTTTATTTTATCTTTAAGTACCTGGATAAATACATGTAAATGGATCTAACTAAATTAACACACTAACTATTGTATGTAATTAGTACATTAATACATGTATGCAAATATAAGATAAATGAATAAAGAAAAGAAAAGACAAATAAAGGACGTATTGTAAATGTTGACTGACCCTAACCTTGAGACTAAGTCAATATTGACTTGGTTGATAGGGAATAAAATAGGGGAAGGTTAGGGAAAATTAATACAGAAAAAAAGACATAGACATCTAGAAATCCTAGGTGCACGATATATTAAATATAGCCAAAACTTACACTATTTTAGACACACTCTTAGAGACATCAAATGAAGACATTTCCAAATAAAACTTGTACATAAAAATTCATAAAAAAATATAAAAATAAGGGCAAATAAAAATCATGCACTGCGTACATAATACACACAGATGAAAAAGCTGCAAATAGAATTTCAAAGACCAATATCTCCTCCATATGAACTCAAAACTTATCAAACTCACTTTCATTGTATTTCAAATTAAATCGTCTATCTAATAAAGTGATTTCATTAAAAATGAAGTTAAAATACAAAAAATGGCTCTCTATGGTACTCTTGTACTATATAATTGTATATTAATAAAATCTATTTCCATTCCTTCTATTTTTTCTTTCTATAATTGCAAATAATTTTATATATTATATAACATATTAAAAACATATACAAAAAAACATCTAAACTAATTCCAAATAAATAATGTATTGAAATACGTAGGTATACTATATTTATAAAGTATACATACACACAATTATCTATGTATATAAATAAAATCATAAAAATAATATAAAATTTTTACATATGTATTTATTTATACTGTAAATAAATAAAATATGTAAATAGGGTAATAAATATTAAAATATAAATAAAAATAAAACACACAAAACATATGTATATTTACTTATAAATTATAATTATACTGGTAAAAATTAACATATAATAAATAAGTGGATGAAAAAGTGATTGGAGATGCCGCTCCTTGGTCCGCGACGTGGATAAGAATGGTGGAGCATGGTTCCCATGGCTTGGAGCTTCACTTTGGTCATGGCATCTCCAGAGCTCTTGAAGTTCTATCGAGTTAGGTTTGGTAATTTTATTCTCACATTTTCTTCTAGCATTTCGATTCAATATTTTATTTGTTGTTCCAATTATATTTTAGAGTAATTTCTAAGATCACAGTATGTCGGAGCTCTAGAGCTTCAGCCAATGTTTCTCATGTTCGACTCACAGTCCAGCCACCTGATGCCATCACGACACCCTTCACCTTCTCCACCTCTCGAGGCATCCCATTCACCTCGACTCCTTGCTAATCGAGCTTCCCATCTCCTTCCACCACCCATCGCCGGAGATGCTCTGCACAGCTTTATTCCACTCCATTTCAACCTAATAAACTGAAAAAGAGCTTCGCCCCTTTTTCCTCACGTGCAGGTTGCAGTGCCTAAGAATCTTGTCTGGAGGCTAATCGATAAGTGAGGAAGTTTCCTAGTGCAGGTGTTCTTCTCCGACTTCCAGGCTCATCGATGGCGCATGTACCTTATTGGCACCTCCAATCAATGCAGGAGGATCACAACTCCATTTTGAGACATTCAGGAGCTCTCTAGGTGACTTAAGGCATGAGCCATATTCAGATCGAAGCAACCACACTCTTGATTGTTCTTCCCTGTTCATCCAGATCGAAGCATCTTGGATGGGAGGAGGACAACTGTGCAACAACGAGAGAGAGGAGATAGCAACAAGAGGGATGATGGATATTATTTAGAAATTCGATGAGTTATATATAGGGGCGGAAATGTAAGCTTCAAATAAATCCCGTTAAGTTTGACAAAGAAAGTTTGATGGAAGTTAACACAGATTATGGCATGTAATAGTTAACACTAATCCAAATTCTACATAAAATTTGTAATTATAAAGAGTTCAATGCATAATTACGAGAGTAGATTTTATGGGTGTAAAAATCCCGAAATGTATGCCATCCGGAGTTCAAAAAATATTTCAATCATGGCAACAACTTTTCTTGCATCATTATCAATGTTCTGTCAGCCTTTTCAATATATTCCCTCTCCAAACTTTTGCAACGTTGAATTATATAGAATTAAAGGTATTAAGGTTAATTTTTAATTAATATGCAGAAACACATATGACATTGCCAACAGATATTCACAAGAATCACAACGGTGATCTCCACGACAAAACTAACTATAACTGCGAAGTAACGAACTGTCACTCAAATTACATAACCAAACCAGTCCGGAGACTGATCCATTAGCACTCCGGGCGCCTCCTCCCGTCGCCTTCCGCTCTCCTTCGTGGAGATAGCCCTCGCAGGAATCCCTGATACAGTTGTCCATGGAGACACTTCTTGCAGCACGAGCGACCCACTGCTGACCCTTGCCCCCTCCCCAACCCTCACATTACCGAGTATTGTCGCACCGGCACCGATGAGGACGCCACTACCAATCTTGGGATGGCGGTCGCCAGCAACCTTCCTTGTGCCACCGAGGGTGACATGATGGAGGATCGATACGTCGTCACCAATGACGGAGGTCTCGCCGATGATGATGCTGGCTGCACTGTCAAGGTGGACTCCTTTGCCGATTGCAGCAGCAGGGTGGATGTCGACAGCGAAGGACTCGGCGATGACAGCCTGAAGGGCAAGCGCAAGAGGCCGGCGGTCGTCCTTCCAGAGTATGTTGGAAATCCTGTAGGCCTGGACGCACATAAATCGATTCAAATTTAGCTTGTAACTGAACCGTTGGCATAAATTATAACAAGTGATAAAAACCCGTTTTATCATGTAAGAAGAGGAAAATAAGGTCTCTTCTTTAGGATTTTTAATTTTTAGAAATTGTAATGATACTTTGATTCCTATCTATTTAATATTACAGTGCAGTCTTCATTACAATACTACATTCGGATGTATGCCCTTTTTTTAAAAGGTCGGAGAACCAAATGTTCAAATCTAACAATTACTCATATTAAAAATCCAAAATGCATGCAGAAGCATCAAGGCACACCTGCAATGCGAGGAATCCTTTGTGGTTGAGGAGGCAGTGGTGGTAAGAGGTGCAGGATGGATCGCGGCTACGGGAGGCCATGAGGTCAGCGACCGTCGCGATGCGTACCTCGGTGTGCAAGGTGAGCACCTCGATAAAGAGGCCGTAGAGGTGCACGGAGGTGAGGGTGGCGGTAGCAAGCTTCACTGCGAGGTGGAAAGACAGCAACTGGTGCAATGACGAGTGTGAGAGCACCGCAGAGGTGAGGAAGCTTGCGACGTTGGGCTCCTCCTCGGCATCGCGATTAGCCTCCATTTTGATCTGGACCCACAGCCGCACCTCATCCTCGTCGGCCACCTCATGCCAACCACGCTGCTCCAAATCCATCGGTGATGGCGCACGCTTAATACGCAGTTGATGCTGGAGATCTAACGATCTTTAGACTTATAAGCTCCAATGTTCCAGACTGGGGACTCAATTCTTTGCACGGAGACAACATTTGTAATTGAAGTCGACAGGAATTACATGTGGAAAATTACTGGAAAGGCAATGGCCTAAAAATCTATGTATGTCTCTCGTTTAGGGAAACAAGAATCCGACTCCCAAGTTGCTGCCGAAGGAATGATGGAAGAAGGGGGTTTTCTCCAGATTGGTTGACCAACGTGGTTGGACGCACGTTCATGCATATACTTAGAATACGCAATATTATATATATATATATATATATATATATATATATGAGGAAAATGGGGCTGCCCATATATATAGGCAGACATTGTATAGTACTGTGTATTGTCACTGGGCAGAGACCATCCAACTTGACGTCCGGATTCATTCTGAACATCTTGACGTATGCACAGGAGTTTTTCTTATGGAATTTCTAGGTATGGTCCGGGAAGTTATATTATTCCATCTAAAGCGACAATCAATTGGGAATTTTCTTAGAAGGACACGGAACATTACGTAAATTAAACGAAACCAGTCAACGTTAATACACAACAAAATTTTTTTCATTGAACATAAGAAACGGTGTCTAGCAAGCGTCATAACTACATATATGCCCCTCAGTTAATTCTAAACGAAATTTAGTTTGAACTATCTTTTTTGGTTTGACAAGGTCCTCTGATTTTGCAAATACCTTTTGGAATTATTCCCCCATAAATTCCGTTACATATAGCTTTGAGTCCTCTTTTTAGTAGGTTAAGCAATATATAAGAGCCAACTAAATCTAGAGGAGAAATTTCATGACATGGAGTCTTCACAGAGTCCCAGGAGTTGAGTTATATTATTGGCAATCGAGATTTAGGCCTGGCAAGTAGCTACCTTGTAAGTTGTAGAGTCTCCCCTGGGTACCTACATGACTGCTAAATCAACGTATCAGCATCACTGATGTTGCGACAAGCGGAAACAAACAAGTACAAACACACACAAGCAAACAGCATGTACACGGATTTACAAGGTATATCTATCTAGACCATGTCGTTGGATTGTGGCTATAGTTTTTACTATTTGTGGAGAAACTAAAAACAGAGGGTACTATATAAACTATATGAAGTTTATATAGTACTCCTTATACAAACAGATGTCAGAAACAAGATCCAAGTGGAGGGTGCAAAGAAACAATTCTTCGACTGGGTTCAATAGAAAAGATAATTAGAATTCACGTGGAAATGGTTATTCAACTGAAATCGTTAGAACATATAGTTCAGATCAAATGCATAGCAAAAATTTCCACCTTGAATATAATCCTATGAAAAGCTTTGCCATTGCCAGCCCCTCATTGAGGTTATAGACTAATGTCGACATTAAGCAAGTTTAGATACTTACTCCCATGAATTGTCTTTGAGAATATATCAGCTGGATTACTTGTTGTGCCAACCTTATTCACCTTGATCCTCTTCTCAGAACATATGAAGTGGTACCTAGCATCAATATGATTGATACTCTCATGATGCACCAGATTCTTTATTAGGCATATTATACAAAGAATCCCACAATATGTGATAGCTTGTTCCAGTTGTAGATAAAGATCTTCAATTTAGCCATTCACCTAGGATGCACTCCTTTGTAGCTTCTCAAAGCTATATACTATGTCTCTACGATAGACAAAGTAATTGATGGTTGTAGGGTAGCCCTTTCCAATTAATGATTGAACTTCCAAACGTAAAGACATAGCATGTCATTGATTTCCTTCCATGAACATCTGCAACATATTTGAATCTATATATGATAATCAAACATCATATTTGAATCTATATATGATAATCAAACATTATGAATTACTTATATTAATGAGGTCAATGCCAGGTGCTCCTTCCAAATATCAAAAAAATTCGCAATGGATGTGATAACAATGCTCACAACATCAGCAATATCTAATCTTGTGTATACCATTGTACACATAAGAATCCCAACTTCATTGATATATGGAATTTGGAATGCGTGCTCCTTCTTTGCATTCAAATGAGGAGAAAAAGATAGTGAAATATGGATATTTATAAAAAGATGGAGTAGTCAAGGTCTTTGAAGTAGACAACCCAAATCTCATCAATACTTTATCAATGTAGTTCTTCTAAGATAAGAAAAATTTTCCTTCTGCATGATCATTGATGACCTACTTTGTTGCACCGAGATCCATCACATCAAATTGTGAACTAAAAATCTTCTCTATATCATTTAAGGCACTTATCTTCATGGAAGCAATCAATATCTTGTTGATGTAGAGCAACCGATAGATTAAGGACCCGTTGATGCATTTATGATTCATTTCCTTTATTTTTCATTTTGTTTAAAATCCTTGATAAAATACGTGTAAATAACAATTAATTCTCACTTATAAAAACATTCTTTATTAATTGTTATTGTATGTTTAACACTTATTTCATCCAAAATTAAAGAATAAAGAGAAAAAGGAAAATAAAAGAAAGAAGGATGTAAATATGTAGATGTGTACATATTTATCCTAATCCCGAGACCATGTCAATATTGAATTGGGAAATGATGTAAATAAATGGGGGAAGATAAGGATCTTAATATAGAAAAGCATAATAAAATATATATCACAAATATACATATGCACATTATTCACCATGCACATATATTCATCTATTTTGTTTCTCATTCATATAACTCTAAATGTAAATATTTTCTATTTTAAAGTTATTTATAATAAGAGAAAAAGGAGGTTGTTCTATGTAATGGCCAAGTTGGCTATTATACGGAGCAGTTTCCCCTATTTTTTATTTTTTTTAAAGTTTATTCATGTATATTCATCTATATATCCCTCCTACATGTCATTCAAATTTCTGAGAAACAGAGACTCCCAAGCCCTTGACGAATCCACGATTCATCGCCTTTATTCTTTTATTTTAGCTTTATTTTCTTAGTCAAACACCTGTAAATACCAACTAAGTCTATTATTTTACCATTTTGCATGCATTTTTTAAAATTGCATTTTTAACACTTTTTGTACATAAATAAAAGAATAAAGAAGAAAAAAAATAAAAGAAAAATAAAGGATGTATTTATGCAATAAATGCAGACTGACCCTAACCCCGAGAGAATGTCAATACTTGACCTAATCGATCAGGAATAAAGTAGGGGGGTATAGGGTCTTCTGTCAAAAATCCAAAAATAATTTGTACATAAATTCCTTGTATATTTGTATAAAACTTGTACTATTTTATTTGTACATAATTTGACCTCAAATTAATTATTTTTGTAAACAAAAGTTGTAAATAAAGATGTGTTGTAAATAAAAAAATATTTGCAAAGTAAAATAATGTACATATTACAAATAATCATCCTCAGAAAAAACCGCGATGCGACCATTGAAATACCAATTCCGGCTCTGTATGAACTCAAATTGAACCAAATTCACTTCCATTATAATATAAATTAAATTGTCTTTTAAATGACTATGATTTCAAAATTTTTGGAGTTACGGTTGAAAAGTTGGTTTTCTGGGGTATTTTGTGCAGCTTTTCCATATACTTGTTGTATATATTTTATTCATATTTATTTTTATATATAATATAAATATTATTATAAATATTATTTTCATTAAAAATAAAAACAAAAAATATAAATAATAAAATTAAACAAAAATGTGTTGTATAAATCATTTCCTTATGTGTACATGTGTATAATGTATTATATATACATAATATTTGTATACAACTAACTTCCTTATATAAAAATCACCAAAAAAAATATCTAACATTATTTAATTAATTTAATTTAATTATGAAATTTGTATTTAATTATTTAATTTATATACTTACCATATATATAAGATTTGATTTTATACCTTTAATAGCCACCATTAAGGTGGCTAATTAACTTTTGTAAATTAATTATTTTAATTATTTGATTTAATTTCGAATTTCATTTTTATTTAATTTATTTATTAATTATAATATTTATTTAAATAACCACTAATTACATTCCTTAAGTGTATATACCTTGCTTTTTCATTTTTTTCCTTTTTAATGGGTTCCTCATCCTCATTCACTCCTTAGTCAATCTTTGATGGAGATGATCCCGATCTCCGAGAGCATTCTTGTTGAAGAAGGGTGCCTAGCCTTCGAGCCGTGCGGTGACAGCGCGTCGGCCCTCATTGAGGCCATCATGGCATTTCCGAACGTCGAGGTGAGATCTAATTTTATTTCTCCTATTTTTCCCGTAGCTAAATCGTAGGTTTATTTTCTACTTAGACATAGTTAATCTTTAGATGCTAAAAATCATCACAAAAATATTCGTCACATATTTTTCGTCCGACGCCGGAATTTCCACCTCATTTCGCGTTCCTCTCATTTCACAGTCCACCTCACGCAACCTTCTACCTCTGACCACGTACGATGGTCGGAGATACAGATCTTTCTTCCATATCACAAGATCCGCTCATTCACATCCTCTATTTTGTTCATAAATAAATAAATTTTCTATTTATCTCACATTTGTTTTTGCAGGAAGAATAAAAAAAGTATTTGTATTTTCACTCTAACGTTTGTTTTGCAGGAAAACTAAAAAAAATATTTTATTTCCTCTTTACACATATAAAAAAAGTTTTTTTATTTCTCTGCTTGCTGTATACATAAAAAATATCAAAAACACCAAAAAAAGGAAATAAGTATGTCATGGCCAGCGGTCGCCCCACCAGCGCACGGCGCAGCCGCCGCGACTCCGTCGACCGCCCTCCGCGGCCCGCGCCCCGCCCCCTTGGCTACCTCCCCCGGCCTCGAGTCACGCCTCCACGAACAACTGCCATCTCCAGCCGGGCGCTCTCCTCCAACACCGCAGCCCCCGTGCGCAGGACGCACGCTCGTCGCGCGCGCAAGCCTCCGGGACCCGCGAGCCCCTTAGCCAGTCGCCTTCTCCGCTCCCGCACACCACCCTTCCACAGTGCATGGGCCCCCTCCTCTCAACGTGCCGCCCTTCCACCGCAGCCCGCTTCCCCACCGCGCGCGGTGATGAATCCATGATTCATCATCTCAATATCTTGATCTTAGCAAAATTCTCGAGTAAAATTCCAGAAAAATGTACATAAATTCATTAAATTAACAAAATATCTCTTGTAAATAAAACACACTAATTAATGTATATTAGATTGTATAAAAATAAATTACACATAAAAAGCCGCAAAAATAAAGGAGATTTATACATGTAAATAGCCCAAAAACTTCATGTATTTTTAATAAACTCATTTCAACTCCTTTTTGACTATTCTTTCTCCAACTTGTTCATATCAATGTATATAAAAATACAAAAATACAAAACAAATTTTAGCTCAAATAAATGCTCATAGATCCCAATAGGAAAAAGCCGTAAAGACCAACTTCCAAGCTAAATTCCCGCTTCGTATGAACTCCAAGTTCACCAAACTCACTTTTAAAGTTCAAGTCAGAAAATTATCTATCCAACGGAAGTGGTTTCATTAAAATCGGAGCTCATTTGCAAAAGTTGGGTTTTGGGGACCTAGATGTACATTGTATATTATGTATATGTTCATTCTTTCTTCATTTTTTATTTTTCCTTTCTTAATTATTAAAATAAAAAAAATATATAATGGTGGTGTTGTATTTTTATTGTAGTATTTTATTGTATTTTCTTATTGTACATAGCTATTATTAAAAAGATAAAAAATTACAAATTAGAAAAGTAAACAAAAATTGTACATGGTGTTTTGTCTTCTTTTGTAAATTCTCTACCATTTGTCTTCTCTTTTTATTTTACTGTATTTGAAGTAGCCTACTTTTTATTTTCTTTTATTTAATCACATTCTCTACAATAACTTCCATTCTACCACCAACCTCCATTAACCTCCAAGTCTTCATCAATCTCCATTCAACACCATTATTCATCTAACTTCCCATTCAACCCCATCACTAATTTAACCTCCCATTCAACACCACCACCATTCTAACTTCCCTTTCTCTTATCTTTATATTCATTTGTACATCCTCATTTTCCCTATCCACCATTCTTATAGAATAAGGAGAGAGCTTGGAGTGTTTTGTTGGTGACAACGGCGGAGCGTCTTCCTCAAGCGACGACCTCCTTCAGGTGAGATCCGCGGAGCTCCGTCCGCGTCACGAGTTCCCCATCGAGCTCGCTCAGCTTCTCCGATTTTTATTTTGCCAATCGGATCGAAGCGACGACAGGAGTCCAGCGTAGCTGCTCCGCCAATCCGGCGAAGAATCAGGTAAGCGTTCCTCATCACTTCTCTTATTATTTTATTTGATCTAATATCTTGTTTTCTTGTGGTCTTGGTCACTATTTTTTATATCACATCATTTCTTCACCACCCCATTTCCACCACTTATCAGTTTTTCCATTTATATATTCATATTTGTTTCCTTTTTGAAAACATAAAAAAAATTTAAAAATTTAAAACAAAAAATCTCTTTTATCATAGCAGAAAAAGGAAAAAATAAAAAAAATAAAAAAAACAGGAGCGGCTCGGCCGTCCCCCCACCTTCAACGCTGGCCGCCCCTCTCTCTCATTGGTTGCCACCCCCTCCTTCCACGGCAGTCGGCTCGGCCACCACCTCCAGCGGCGCTTCTCTCTCCTCCGCGCAGTCCCGCGCGACCGGTCGCACCACCGCCGGCCGCCCTTCCTCCGCTATCGTGCGCGGATCCCCCACGCTCCGCCTAGCAACCGCCCGTCGTCGCCGCAGCCTCCTCCGCCCACCGCCGAGCTCCACCGCCTCTTGCGCGAGGTGCGTGCCGACCTTCTCGCGGCCGCGCTCGGCCGCCCGCCTCCGCCGACGACCTCCCCCCTTTGGGTACCTCCACCTGCGCACAAGGAAGAAGAAGAGGTCTACTTTTCTTTCAATTTTTTAATGTAAATATTGCATTATGTATATTTTATGTTTTCGTAATTACAAACAGGTCCCTGTACATATTTTGTTGTAAATATGATTTTCTAAATTTGCATAGATAAACCTCTGTTGGTATTTTAATTTGGAACTCATTTAGACATCATTTTATTCAATGAAAAATATTTTGATGTTGAGCAACTAATTCTCTGCCACGTGGATACTTATTTATATTTTTAGGGTCTTTGGGTAATTAATTAAAATTGTCTTACCGGAATTCTGCATATTTTACCCATTTCATGCTATTAAATTCATATCTCGCATATAGTTGCTCTAAAAATTCTACAAAAATTAGAGATGATGCCTTGATATGTGTTTAACGTACTACCCAAATTTCATCCAAAGTGGAGATGTCTTGTGCCTGAAATAAATTGTACAGTGAATTTAGTATTTGATTTTTAATTAAATCCACATACATCATTTTTGCAAAATTTTAAGTCTCCTATATGCCACATGAAAATATCTACTTGAGATAATTCGCACTCTGATTAATTTTATAATGTGGATTTATTAGAAATTATTTACTTACTGTCACTCTGTTTGAACTAAAAATACATAAAAAATTCATATTTTATCAAAAAATTTCAAAAATATTACTGTAGCTTCCTTGCATTATGTTTTCATTTCAGTACATTTTTCGTATTTTTTGCTTACTGCTTGTGTGATAAATTACGAAAAAACCCATAAAAAGTGTGCATTTTTACTTATTGCATTTTAACCCCTAAAATTACAAAAAATGTGTTTTGTTTTCATCTCTGGATTAGGACTCTAGGAAAAATATAATTTGGCTAAATTGGACTAATTTGACGTTAAAATTAATTTTGCCTTGTTGTATGTTTTCTAAGTGTCATAATTCACCCGCATTTGCATTTGCATTTGTTCTTGCATTAAAAAAATCTAAAAAAATACCACTTGGAAATCTAGATCTTTATTTTCAAATTAAACCCAAGTTGTTCCTTTGCCTCCCTGTGTTCGACCCCGGACTTGCCCGGGATATAAATTAAAGCCGAGACACTCTTCACGGAGATCCTTCTCTCGGTTCTGACCGAATCGCTAAGTACACGTACCACAATGAACACGAATTATTCATCGTATTTAGCGACTCGTCAGATGGCGCCGTTGTCGGGGAGGCAAATGACTTAGGGACTAATTTTAAAATTTGGATTAAAGATTTTCACTTACTCGGGTAGTCTGACCCCCGAGCCACCTTGTATTTAGTCCATTTCCTTTCAATTATTTGTCTTCATATTTTTGTATATATTTTATTGTTTATCTCTCTAATATAAATCTTATTTTCCTTACGAGGGCACGGTGGACTTGGAGTGCATCGGAGGTCGACGAACGCGACGCACGCCGACTGCTGAAGAGCAAGAGAATTAATTTATCTTCGAGAGAAATTTTGTAAATGTTTGTAATAATTTAGGTAATTCGCACTTTCCAGCGGCTCTTGTTTGAGAGTTCGTGCTTGTAACTGGACTGGACATTGGACCCGCTCGTGGTCGTGTGGTTGATTGGCGTAGAATAGGACTTGCACTCGCGGCTCTTAGAGCTTATTTTATTAGAATATCTTTATTGCTTGTGCTCGTAAATTTTTAGGACCACACATCACCTTTAACGAGACGCACTTAGACCGCAGAGCTATTAGTCAAATTTAACTTGTTCATCACTCGCTAATAGAACTACCTATCTAGGAACGGTTTTCTCGTTTGCATTCATATAGTATAAAATTTCAATTCTGCCTTGCATCCCGCATGTAGAGAGCGAGGATCACTGTAAGTCTTCTGAACTGGGCATGCATCATTGATTTCATTATTTGCATCGGCTTTTCTCGACTCCCTCCCTTGGTTATTGAAACTTAGGTTAAAAGGAAATCGGGACTAATCGTTAGGCGTGCTTTATTTGGTGGACTAATGATGAATCCACGATTCATCGCCTTTATTCTTTTATTTTAGCTTCATTTTCTTAGTCAAACACATGTAAATACCCATTAATTTCATAATTTTACCATTTTGCATGCATTTGTTAAAATTGCATTTTTAACACTTTTTGTACATAAATAAAAGAATAAAGAAGAAAAGAAAAAGGAAAAGAAAAATAAAGGATGTAGTTATGCAATAAATACAGACTGACCCAAACCCCGAGAGAAGGTCAAGACTTGACCTGATCGACCAGGAATAAAGTAGGGGGAGATAGGGTCGTTTGTCAGAAAAATCAAAAATATCTTGTAAATATTTTTCATGTATATTTATACAAAACTTACATTATTTTATCTGTACATAATGTGATCTCAAACTAATTATTTTTGTAAATAAAAGTTGTAAATAAAATTGTGTTGTAAATAATAAAAATATTTGTAAAATAAAATATTGTATATATTGCAAATAATTACACCTAGAAAAAGCCACAAAGTGATAATTGAAACATCAATTCCGGCTCCACACAAGCTCAAATTGAACCAAACTCACTTCCATCATACTATAAATTAAATTATCTTTCAAATGGCTGTGGTTTCATTATTTTTGGAGTTACGGTTAAAAAGTCAGTTTTCTGGGGTGTTTTGTGCAGTTTTCCTATATATTTGATGAACATATTTATTTATATTTATTTTTATACATAATATATATTGTAAATATTGTTTTCATTAAAAAAATTAAAAAAAATAAAAATTAAAAAAATCTTTTATAAAAATTATTTCCTTATTTGCACCTATGTACATTATATTATATGTATATAATATATGTATACAACTAACTTCCTTAAATAAAAAAGGCACCAAAAAATAAAATATCTAACTTTAATTAATTAATTTAATTTAATTACGAATTTTGTATTTATATTTAATTATTTAATTCTTTATTTGATTTGATAACTTACCTTTTATGTAAAGATTTGATTTTGTGCCTTAAATAGCCACCATTAAGGTGGCTAATTGATTTTTGGAAATTATTTAATTTATTTATTTTAATTAATTACGAAATTCATTTTTAATTAATTGTTTATTTTATTTATTCAATTATTTTATTTAATTAACCAATAAACACTTTCCTCATTTGTGAATATCTTCCATTTTTGATTTTTTTCTCTTTTTAATGGGCTCCTCCTCCCTCATTCACACTTGATCAATCTTTGGCAGAGAGGAGCCCGGTTTCCGAGAGGTTTCTTGTTGAAGAGGGTCCTAGCCTCCGATCCAGTCGGTGACAGAGATTTGTGCTTCGTCGAGGCCATCATGGCTTGTCTGATCCCCGAGGTGAGATCCACTTTTACTTGTCTTTTTCTCTAGGTAATCATAGATTTAGATCTTAGCGTAGGAGTAGGGAGTAATTTTTAGATTAAAAATCTCAAAAATTTCCACCACATATTTTCCGCCTCCGACACCGATTTTTCATCTCATCTCGCTATCCCTCCATATTCACGTTCTACCTCACACGACCTGTCACCTCCGACCACGCACGGTGACCGGAGCCTCGGATCTATCTTCCATTTCGCGGATCCGAATCCATTCACTTATCCTATTTATGTGTATAAATAAACAACATAAAATTATTTTTCTTGTTTGTCTCACATCTGTTTTTGCAGGAAAATACAAAAAAAATAATTTCTTTTTATTATCTCTAACATTTGTTTTGCAGGTATAATAAAAAGAAAATAAAAAAATTTTGCTTTTGTATCTAACGGTTGTTTTGCAGGTAAAATAAATAAATAAAAAAATTTTTATTTCTATCTCTAACTCTTGTTTTGCAGGAAAACATAACAAAAAAACATAAATAAAAAAAATAATAAAAAAATCTTTTTTCTTTTATTTACATTTGCTGTTTAAAAGAAAAAAAACAAAAAAATATATTTTTTTCAACCTTTATCCTGCAGGTTACAGAACAGCAAATACAAATAAAACATAAAAAAAAAATAAATAAATAAAAAATTTTGCAGCAGCAGGTCGTCACCCCCACCGTCGCACCTTCCGCCACCAAGCCCGAGGCCGCCTTCCTCCCGGCCTGCTCCTTCCCTCCGCGAGGCGGCGGCGCCGCCATACGACCTCCGCCTGCACCTCTCCACCGCTCCTGCCCCCTTCGCCTCACGAACGGCGCCATTCTGATGACACGAAATCCGGCACGGTCGAGATGGATAAAATAATTCACAATTGTTGTAGTTGTTCTCAACCACTCGAATCGGTCATCGAGAAAAATGATTAAACAAACCACTCGGAAAAGATAGAAATCGATGAAAAGCGGTCTTTTCGCTATTCTTTTTACCTGGTATAGCGACCAGGGTCGAACACAAGGAGCACGATTTAAAAACTAAATAGTCAAATTTCGGAAATCAATTTTTAGTGGTTTTTCAATTTTATATTTTTTTTATTTTTAAAAGAAGCACAAACGGAGAAAAGTGATAAAACAAAACACACACAATCTTTTTGTATTTTTCAAAATAATTAAAAATATACATAAAAGTCCAAAGAAAATGTTTTTGTGATTTTTATATTTTAAAATGTTTTTGGTAATTTTTTCGCAATTTTCTGATATTTTTGTGTTTTTCTAAAAATGCAACAATGCAAAATAAAGCAAATAGTACACTGACAGGAGTATTTTACAAGTTAAAAAGCTTTTAAGGTTCAAAACTCCTGAGGATTATTTTTAGCAAAAACTAGAGAACAATATCTACAATTGGAGACTGAAATCACAATTTTTAGATTTTTCTAGAATTGTCTACAATTTTCATAAGAGTTTTCGTATTTTGCAATTTTTTTGGAGTTTTATAAATGTAAAAAGCACAAAAATTGGTCTGAAAATAAAGCACACCAAAATACACCTATAGTATTTTTTGGGAATTTTTAGACTAATTTGCGAATTTTTATGAATTTTGTATTTTCGGGCAGAGAAAAATACACAGTTTTTTTATTTTTTAAATATAACAAATGACAATAAAATTCGATGAAAACTTTATACAATGGCAAGCACTACAGCATTACACAAATTTTTGCAAAATTTTTAGCACAAGATAAACATTTATTTGATCACAAAAGTAACATGCAAAGTTCAAATCTAAAATGCAGGGACTGAATTGAAAACATTTGAAAGTTTTTGAACTTTATATCGAACAAAGTAAATTTCAGGATGAAGGATGTAATTTACCCAAAAATGGACTTTCCAGATCTCCGGGCACGTTTGTAAATTTTGAAACCTTCAGGGAAGATAATGCAAGTTTTCTGAATTATTTAATACCCTTAGGGTTTTCTTCCTTCGTTCTTTCCAATGGGGAGAAGGCAAGGGAGGTCGCCGCTGCCTCTAGGAGATCAACGAGGAGGGACGCGGGCGGCCGAAGGCAGGAGGTAGCGGCGGGGAAGGGGATCGACCGAGGAGAGGCGGTGGGGCGCAGGTGGTGATTCGGGCGGAGACCGGCGACGAACGGCCAGCCCCGTGACCCTCTCCGTCCGCCTGCGCCGCGCAGGACCCCCTCAGCCGCGGGAGCTCCGGCCCGCTCCTCCGCGTGCGCCGCTTGCGACGCCGCCTCGCGCGGAATCTCCAGAACCTCGGTGTCGCCCCCATCCTCGCCGCCGATCTCCCAAAGGTCGCGCGCTGCCACCTGCAGCGCGGTGCCCTATGCGTGGCCGCGCCTCCGCCCGGTCCAGATCCGTCGACGCCGGTCTCCGCCCGAATCACCACCTGCGCCCCACCGCCTCTCCTCGGTCGATCCCCTTCCCCGCCGCTACCTCCTGCCTTCGGCCGCCCGCGTCCCTCCGCGTTGATCTCCTAGAGGCGGCGGCGGCCTCCCTTGCCTTCTCCCCATTGGAAAGAACGAAGGAAGAAAACCCTAAGGGTATTAAATAATTCAGAAAACTTGCATTATCTTCCCTGAAGGTTTCAAAATTTACAAACGTGCCCAGAGATCTGGAAAGTCCATTTTTGGGTAAATTACATCCTTCATCCTGAAATTTACTTTGTTCGATATAAAGTTCAAAAACTTTCGAATGTTTTCAATTCAGTCCCTGCATTTTAGATTTGAACTTTGCATGTTACTTTTGTGATCAAATAAATGTTTATCTTGTGCTAAAAATTTTGCAAAAATTTGTGTAATGCTGTAGTGCTTGCCATTGTATAAAGTTTTCATCGAATTTTGTTGTCATTTGTTATATTTAAAAAATAAAAAAACTGTGTATTTTTCTCTGCCCGAAAATACAAAATTCATAAAAATTCGCAAATTAGTCTAAAAATTCCCAAAAAATACTATAGGTGTATTTTGGTGTGCTTTATTTTCAGACCAATTTTTGTGCTTTTTACATTTATAAAAATCCAAAAAAATTGCAAAATACGAAAACTCTTATGAAAATTGTAGACAATTCTAGAAAAATCTAAAAATTGTGATTTCAGTCTCCAATTGTAGATATTGTTCTCTAGTTTTTGCTAAAAATAATCCTCGGGAGTTTTGAACCTTAAAAGCTTTTTAACTTGTAAAATACTCCTGTCAGTGCACTATTTACTTTATTTTGCATTGTTGCATTTTTAGAAAAACACAAAAATATCAGAAAATTGCGAAAAAAATTACCAAAAACATTTTAAAATATAAAAATCACAAAAACATTTTCTTTGGACTTTTCTGTATATTTTTAATTATTTTGAAAAATACAAAAAGATTGTGTGTGTTTTGTTTTATCACTTTTCTCCGTTTGTGCTTCTTTTAAAAATAAAAAAAATATAAAATTGAAAAACCACTAAAAATTGATTTCCGAAATTTGACTATTTAGTTTTTAAATCGTGCTCCTTGTGTTCGACCCTGGTCGCTATACCAGGTAAAAAGAATAGCGAAAGGACCGCTTTTCATCGATTTCTATCTTTTCCGAGTGGTTTGTTTAATCATTTTTCTCGATGACCGATTCGAGTGGTTGAGAACAACGACAACAATTGTGAATTATTTTATCCATCTCGATCGCGCCGGATTTCGTGTCATCAGAATGGCGCCGTTGTCGGGGAGCACGGCTTTGTAGTCATTTTTCTATCTTGTCTCTCTATATCATAATTGCTTTCTGACCTTCTCTCTTTGATTTTTGTGCGAGGTACTGCTTGGACGACTTGGAGTTTACTATTTGGAGGACCCGCACAAGAAGAAGAGCAGGGAGGAGAAGAAGATTTTTTATTTGAGAGAACAATTATTCTTGTAATAATTTAGGATTCTAAACTTGTGGACTTGGACTTTTCTCGGGGTCTGTTTCGCCAAGTGCCGGTGCACTTGGGGGACCTCACTGCTATTTTCCGTGTTTTTGATTTCACGCCATAACTTGCTATTTGATTCTCGCAGTTTTAGCCCTTAGACATAGGATTTTTTGTTGATTGTGACGTAAAATTTCTAAGGCCCAACACCTAATAGAATATCTGTTCCTATAGAACGTAATTGGACCTTACTAAAATTAATTGAAAAAGTTAGTCTAATTGGATTTGAGACAACGTGCCGTGAGGAGTCACATACGCAGGACCCGTTGTGGCGGGCACCGAGTGACTCCCAAGATCGGACTCCGGAGTCGATTCGGTTAACTAACTATTGTTCTTCACGATCAATAGAAGTTGCTTGTCTAAGGCCGATTTCTTCGTGCATCATATATTTAGTTTATATTCTGTCTTTAATTTTATGCGCGGATTATATTGCATGTAGAGTGCTGGAGTAAGGTACGTATTTTCTATCTCTGCATGCATCATTGTGTTTGACCGTGCATCGGCTTTTTCGACTTCCTCCCCCTGTTTTTGGACTCAAATTAATCAAAGAGGAAATCGGAAAGCTCGTTAGGCGTTTATTCTTGAAAATATCCAAAAAATCACAAAATCAAAAATTAAAAAAATTGGGACTACTAATTGAACTTGACTCTAAAATCAAACGTAATTGATTCACTTCATTGTATTGGGAGAGCAATTCCCTCATTGTTTGCGCTTTTACTCGCTCACGTACACACTAAGGAGTAGTGCCCAAATCCTATTCAAGCCTCCTAAGTGTTTGTACAACTTTCGTTGATCACCTTAACTCTAAAATTGAAAAGATAAAGGACCGAATCTCACGGTCTTCACTTTGTGTTGAGTTGGTGAACTGGGGGTTTGCTTTGTGTTTTGTATGTCTTTGGTGAGAGTCGGTTACAATCATCTTCCTCTATCATTAGCAGTCACCTTCTGTCTCTAACCCACCCTCCCTCCCTTCTATCTCTCTCTTCGTTGCTGCCTTTTCTTTCTTTCACTCCCTTCTATCCCTCCATCCCTCCCTTCAGTTTCCTCTCATCACGATGGGCCACTTTCCATTCCAGCCGAATTTTACGGCTTCTTCATTTCACGCCCATCACTCACGTTCACTCTCTCGAGAGGTCGGAACCCCATCCGACTTCTCATCTTCTCCCTACCCACCCTCCTATTTGGGACGTGCTGTGAGTGACACCCACAGAGAGCAGATTGACCAAACACGAGACATGGGTGTTCACATTACTGAGATGAGAGTGCATCCCATAGGCAATCGAATGGGGCAGTTGCGAGCTTTAGATGACTTGTATCCTAGGACATTGGATGAGTACACAGATCATGAAGTCCAGTCCGCTTCTACCTTGAGACCCTTTGTTCTGGATTTAGAGTTAATTGATCTACTGCCTAAGTTTTTTGGGGAAATGCACGAGGAACCTTATTTGCATATTGATGAATTTGAGGATTTTTGTGTATCACGATCATATTTGGATATCACTTCTGAGGACATGATGCTTATTACCTTCCCATTTACACTTCAGAGTAGAGCCAAGAGTTGGCATAGACGATTGGGAAGGAAGATTGCTACATGGGGAGATTTACGATCATTATTTTTGAAGAAATTTTACCCCCAGTGTAGAGCAGAGATGATGCGGTCATGTATTCGTGAATTTTCTGTTAACCCCCAAAGGCCGTTGAGAGATTCATGGTTGAGGTTACGAGAACTTTTGAGGCGATTTCCAGATCATGGATTTTCGATGACTGACCTTATCCATATCGCCATGAGGGGGAGGACCGCAGAGCAAATATCATATGTCATTACCTCGTGTAGTGGTTCACACCATTGTCCCGACTTGGATTTTGTTGAGACCATCTTGGATACACTTTCTGATCTTGCATATACACCAGATGATTTATTTGGGACAACACATGACGGAGAGATGACAACTGTTGAGTGTGTGACACACCATGCTGATCTTGATAGCACACACAAATCAGAGGATATGGATGCTACTACTTCTCATTTGATGGATGTGTTGCCTACTGTTGTGAGTTCCCAGAGCCGGACATTGGTTGATGACCAATTGGATTTACAATCAGATTTTGAGCCAGTCCCGCTCTATCACGTAGAAGATTCGTCGATTCTAGATCTGCTAGGATCCCAAGAGATAGAGGAGGAACCCACATCTCATCCATCCTCTGATTCTTTCCGGTATGCATACATAGTTGATACAGTGTCTTGTCTTCAGGAGATCTTCTCAGATTCGGAGATACATTTGGATTCATCTCAGCATAGAGAGTTTGATGAGGGACCGAATTTGGATTTTAGAGAACTTGATAGTCCCGTACTTGAGCCATGTGTCCTCCCATTTGATGAGGTCTATACATTTTTAGAGGACATGACATTTGACAGCGTTGATCCCAACTTCCCTGATGATTCGGCATTACTCCCTGAGGGTTATCTGCGGGAGGATGCCATGGACCATATAAACTCGGTTTCACTTTCTGGGAGTGCATCCGATCTGTCGGATCACGAGACCGAGTATTTTGATATTTCTGATAATGAATTTGATGATTCTCTCCTCGACGACCCTCGCGAGGATGACCCGATCTTTGAGGTATTCGATGATTTCACTGACTTGTCTACATTCCATGCATCGGATATCCGCCTTTATAGTGAGTCTCCAAATCATGATCTTCCATATCTATTTGAGACGGTGATTGACGTGGAGGATTCACTGACTGATCCTTCTTTCTCTACATTTGACTTCTTCGGTTCTGCCCTTTCACTCCATACAGATCTTGAGCCGACGATTTCTTTTGTGCTACCGGAGCCTGACTTCATCTGCACATATCTTTACCCGGTAGCAAACACCCGCCTGACTGTTTATCTGGGTGTTATCATTTACTCTCTTAACTCTGTTGACCTCGTTGTTTTTCTCCCACCGAGACTGCAACGACAGTACGGTATTCGCCTGACAGATGCCGTCTTGAACCTCGATACGGCGTTGTCCTAGCATTTGCGCCCAGCTAGGGGCGTAAACTCTAGCGCTCGTTGAGAGGCACCTCAACATTGATCACATATGGTTATATCATTCTGTCCATATCATACATTCTTTCTGTCTCACACCCCATCTCCATCTCATGATTATTCCATACTTAGGGTGTACTTTACCCTAAGTATAGGGGGTGTCAGACGTGCGATTATTCTTTTGATTCTTTTTACCTCTGTTTTGCTGCCTATACTTAGGGATATTTTACCCTAAGTATAGGGGAGGTAGAGTTTATATATTCATCTCCTCGGTTTTCCCCTTGTGTACAGTCTTCTATACTTAGGATTACTTGATCCTAAGTATAGGGGGATCACCGATTTCTATTGATTTTATTCTTTTATTCGGCGTTGTAGTATACTAGTCTTCTCACTTTTCTATACGAAGCACGAGTTATGTCTTTATTTCCAGCTCTTTGGTCACTATGAGGACATAGTTCGAGCTAAGTATAGGGGGGTGTCGTATATAATGCATATATACTTTAGCCATAACTCGTACTTTTATATTTTTAATATGGCTAATATACTGTGTAAATACTAAAAAAAGCAATAAAAAGATGCAGAAAGTTCCTCAAAATTTTTTTGAACATACTGACTAATAAGTCAGGTTAAAATATTTTGAAAAATATTTTGAAAGTAGTTTGAAAATTTATTTGAAAAATATTTTGAAAACCATTTGAAAAATGTTTGAAAAATATTTTCAACCTTTGTAAAAAGTTTGCGCCTTGTAAAAATTCCAATCTCAAGGTGAGATCCCAACTTTATTTCCTGTCTTTTTCGTAGGTAAATCGTAGGCTTAGAATTTTACGTAGGAGTAGGGAGTAATTTTTAGATTAAAAATCTCAAAAATTTCCATCACACTTTAATCCACATCCGACACCGATCTACCATCTCATCTCGTGATCCCCGCAGTTCTTTTTCTACCTCACACAACCACACACCTCCGACCACGCACGATGGTCGGAGTCTAGGATCTATCTTCCATTTCGCGCAAGATCCTCCCATTCACCGTTCCCATTTTTGTGTATAAATAAAAAACAATATAAAATATTTTTCCTGTTTGTCTCACATCTATTTTTGCAGGAAGAATTTAAAAAAAATTTATCTTTTGCTATCTCTAACATTTATTTTGCAGGTAAAAGTAAATAAATAAAATTTTTTGTTTTTTTATCTCTCACTACTGTTTTGCAGGAGAACAAAAAATTAAAAATTAAAAAATTAAAAACTTTTTTATCACTGTTTGCATTTCTTATAAAAAATCAAAAAAAACTATACATATTTTTCTAACATTTTCCTGCAGCAAATAAAAATAAAAGTAAAACAAAAAAACAAAAAAAAATTGATTGCAGCAGGCGGCAGTGCCTGCCCAATGCTTCTCACGCCGTTCTCCACTAAGCGGCGGCTCCTCCAGCCGCTGCGCAACCGCGCCCAGATCAGCGGCGCCGCCGCGCCGTTTCCGCCCCGCGCCAAGCCGGCCTCCGCCATCTCCAAGCCCCTCTGCGGCCCCGGCCGTGCCTCCGCCTTGGCCGCGGCGGGCCCGCGTCCTCCTGCTGCCCTCCAACCACCGTCTGCCAGCCAGATCTTCCATCCGCAACGGCGGCGCCGTAGGCTGCCGCCTCCAACCGCCAGCATCCTCCACGTGGTCGGCGGTGGTGGCACCGCTCCCCCGCAGCCCTCCAGCGTAGGCGCCGTCAACCCCGCACCCAGCCCCCTCCTTCAGCCACGCGCGGGCGCGCGGCTCGCCACCGCCCTCCAGACCGTGCAAGCGCGCGACCCATCCGTCCCCGCCGCCCAAGTCTCCGCTGCCTCGGCCAGTGGCGGCGGCCTCTCCTCTCGACTGCCTCGGCCAGTGGCGGCGGCCTCTCCCCACCGCTCTCCAGTTCCCGCGCCTCCACGCGCGACCTTCCAGGCGGCCGCGCCTCCCGCTCCTCCTTCAGCCGATCCCGCCGTCCGACGCCGGCCCTCTCCGCTGCGCGCGACCCGTGTGCTCCCGATCTGAAGGGGGTGGCGGCGGTTGTGACCTCCTGTGCATCTTTTGGGTTGGAAACGAAGAGAGGTGCATCTAGGGCTTGAATAAAAAAAGGGGTAAATTGCAATCTTTAGCCAAAGGTTTTATTTTTATTATTCATTTGGTGCAGAAACAATAGTTATTTACAATTAGGTCCCTGTGCTTCCAGAACTCCAATTGCTTGATATGTTTGATGGAATAAATGTTTTTATGTCTCGAAAAATTCTGCGAAAATTCACATATGCTCCTGATACAGTCTTGAACATTGTATAAAGTTTTCATCAACTTTTTATTGTCATTTGATACATTTAGAAAATCAAAAACCTTGACTTTTTGCTTGCCTATTTTTGAAAATTCATAAAAAAAATATAAAAATTGCTTAAAAATTCCACAAAAATTCCTGTAGATGTGTTTTGACTTGTTTTAACTTCTATCCAGTTTTTGTGCTTTTTCCATATATAAAAATAAAAAAAAATGTGAAATACGAAAAATCTTAAAAAAATTGTAGAAAATTCTAGAAAAATCCAAAAATAGTGATTTCAGTTTCTTTTCGTAGATATTGTTTTCTAGTTTCATTTAAAAATAATCTCGAGGATTTTTGAGTGTTTAAGGAACTTTTAAATTGAAAAATACTCCTGGTTGTGAATAGTCTCGTTGTTTTGTATTCTCTCATTTTTATAAAAATCCAAAAACATCAGAAAATTGCGAAAAAATTACCAAAAACATTTTAAAATATCTAAAACACAAAAACATTTTCAGTGGACTTTTCTGTATATTTTTGACCATTTTGAAAAATACAAAAAGATTGCGTGTGCTTTTATCCCTTGTGAATATTGTGCTTGTTTTAAAAATACAAAAAAAATATAAAATTCAAAAACACTAAAAAATTAGCATTTCTGAAAATTGACTATTTAGTTTTTAAATCGTGCTCCTTGTGTTCGACCCTGGTCGCTATACCAGGTAAAAAGAATAGCGAAAGACCGCTTACATTTCTTGTTTTCTTGATTCATCTTCTCTTAAGTGGTTTCAATTAATTTTCTCGTTGACCGAATTGATCGATTAAGGACAACGACATTGTGATTTATTTTCCACCTTAGTCGCGTCGATTTTCGTGTCATCAACTAATCAAGTGATAACCAAACTTAAAATCGGGACTGCTAATCAGAGTTGATAAAAAATTGACTAAAACTAACAATTATTTTGGGAGAGTAAAACCCTCATTGTATGCTTGGCTAATTGTGATTGTTGAGAGGTGAGGACGCATCCCTAGGATAGTGCCCAAAACCTACTTTTTAGCCTTGCGTAATTGGATTTATATCTTGATTTATCACCTAATTAAAACTGAAAAGATAAACAGTCGGACTTTTGCGACTATCACTGTGTTGAGTAGGTGAACTCAGGGTTTGCGCTTGTGTTTGTTTGTTTGTGTGTTATTTGGTGCACTTGCACGCTTTCTTCCTCGATCCGCTTCATTCTCCCATCTCCCTTCCAAGATGTCAGAATTTTGGTCATCATATCCAAGTCACCCTTCTTCGACCATATTCCGATCATCTCCACCCACTTATTCCTCCTCATACCCATACACCGACCGCAAAGTCAAAACTCCGACTGACTTCTCCACTTCTTCGTCCTTCTCACCTACCCCACATTCTGGCACCCTTGACCCACAACCACCCTGGATTGACTCACTATATTCTCGTCCGCTTGCTGGAATCAAGGAACAAATCGAAGAGCAAGCGACTGCTGAGATGAATCATTGGCATAATCAGTTGACCCCACATACCTCACTTTCACCTCGAGTTGGGACAGAACAACAATTTCCATATACACATCCCGACTTAACCTTAGGGTACAACATGGTCGACCAGACAAACCGAATGGAGAGGTTTTCACCGTACGATCTTCCTGACTTGATTGACCTCAGTGATAGAGCCGACATTGACAAACCTTCATATCACCCATTCGGAGAGCCGACATATACAGGGGATTGGACTCATGAGACCGATCTACATACCCCTTGTCTACTGACTCCACCTTATGAGGCTCCGACCAACATCTGCCATACAGATGGGTCATACTCAACCCAGCATTACACGTCTGAGTCAAGATGTGTTGAGTATAAGATCCCAAGTTCTCAGCAGTATCCTCCAACTGAGCAGACTTCTCTCATGATGTATCATGAGAACTTATTGGAGGATGATATTGGTATACTGATTAACAGTCCAGGTAGGAATGTGGATCATGGATCTTGCGGATTGAATCTTGAAAACCTGGAAGACACCGGATTGACCACACATCATGTACAACTAGAGTCCCTTCTACCTCCCTCTTCTACTAACCACTTTCCCTCCAAACCAAAGTCTGTACATTCTCCTAGTCCTCCTTCATCTATCACAAAGACCAAAAAAATGGAAAAACCAAAAAATACCATAAAAATTGAAAAAGGAAAAGACTTACAAAAATTAGATCCTGCAGTTAGGGAAGCACTTGATAGAAAGTTGATTTTTGAACTTCCCTTGATAATGGCCATTGAACACTTTCCCGACCTTAAAAGATTTGTGAAAAGTAAATTGATGCCTAAAAGGTCGGGCAATAAGAGAACAAGGACTGAGATACATATAGTGTCTATGGCCACATCTTTGATGATAGGGAGAAAAACCAAGAGCCGTAGAGTAAAGCGGTTGCCTAGGTTTGATTGTGAAATCAAAGACACCACATTCACCCATGCAAGAATCGATGATGACTTACCGATTAATATCCTCCCGACCTCCGTGTTTGCCAAACTCAAACTCGGATCTGCCAAGAAGTCAAGAGAGATCATTCAGTTGGCAGATCGGACCATTAAACGGTCGAGAGGAACCATTTCAGTCATCGTCACTTTCCAAGGTGCTCTACTGGAGATAGACTTCACGATCATTGACATTGAGCACCGAGAAGAGTTCACCCAGTCTCCGATCGTTCTTGGGAAGCCATTCTTAGCCTTGGCTAAGGAAACTATAGATTGTGAGACTCGGGAGATCGATTTCTCTGCATTAGGAGCACTCCGACCTCACCCGATCTTTGAGGACACACGATATTCCAAGGTAACCCATAAAGTCGTAGACATTCGTGACCTTCGAGAGGAAGATGAGTTCCACCTCTCTGCTACACCTGAGAAACCGATTGTCCAGACGACCGTTGGTTCAGAGACTCCCTACACCTCCACACTACCCACTTCTTGCATTACCACCACCGTGACACCTTCTCGAAAGGACTCACGATCAGAAGTTGTCCCTGAGTCGGACATGATCATTACTGATTTCCTTGATTATTTAGATGATCTGACTCATGAGCCAATCAATGCCAAGCCAACTGAGAACACTATGCCTTACCAGAGATGTGTGCTGACCCTGCAGGAGTATTACAATGCATATGGTGACTCATCTAATGATGAACCTCTGGTCAGAACCTCACACACACTACATCCAGGACATACACCAAAGGAGACAACTGGGACCAAATTGACCAATATTGATAAATCGATTGTTCCATCCTCTAGTCGGTCATCTGGTAAGAAGAAGAAGAGTATTGATTCCTCGAGGTGTTCCCCCGAACCCCTCAAGGCTTGTCAATCTCCTCTTCCTCTTGATGCTTCAGGTACTAGAAAACCGACTAAGAAGGTTACCTTCGATGTTCCAGAGAAGGAACTTTCTGAGGAGTCCTCATCAGGTCCGGATGAGGTGATCTACATGAGTGAGCTTAGTTTGGCTGTTCTGAAGCCATATTTGAGCAAGCAGCCATGTGTCGACCCTCGTTGGACGTTCCCCACACCTCACTATTATTCCTCTACGAACGATTCTGACAGCGACACATATGTATACTACCCACCCCCTTGCTCCCGCAAGAAGGTCCGTCACAAACCTTCTTGATCCCTGTATAGATTCAATCACTCTTGTACATTCTCCTCTCTTTGTATATTCTCCAGATCACATCAGTTCTCACACTTACTCTTGTCCTATACTTAGGCTTACCAAGAGCCTAAGTATAGGGGGAGCCGATGCCCGCCATGTGTACATACTCATCCATTTCCTCTTGACCTCGTCCGCCTCATTTTTGCTCTTCTTCTACACTTAGGCTGTCCAGAGCCTAAGTATAGGGGGGCGGATCGACTTCTATACTGTTTATTATTTTAGCCATCCTACGCTTAGCACGAGCTATGTCTTTTTCTCGCTTCTTGTGCCATGAGGACATAGCACATGCTAAATACAGGGGGGCGTGTATATAATACATATATACTTTACCCATAGCTCGTACTTTCACGTATTTTTGTATATTTATACAATAATTATGGGGTGGATAAAAAAAACTTTTTCAAAAAAAAGAAGAATTTTTTGTTCTCTTTTCTTATTTGCTCTAAAAAAATTTTTCAAAAAAAAATGTGTCCTTTCTTATTTACCTATATCTTTTCAAAAAAAACCTTTTTCTTACACAAAAAAAAACAAGAAAAACTTTTTCTAAAAAAAATCTTATTTGCCTTTGTTTGTCAAAAAAACCTTTTTGAAAAAAAAACCTTTTTTCTGAAACTTTAAACAAAAAAAACACAAAAAAAACTAACTAATATGTTGGTTTAATCCCTGACACAATTCACTTTCACACAAGACTAGTGATGTTCAAGAACACTTGGTTTATGAGGTCTTGAGATTTTGAGTTAACCAACCTTAGTCATTAGGGTCCTTGACTTAATTATTCACATTTCCCTAGTTTGAAAGATTTGTGTGCTATATTGCATGCTTTGTCTCTACCTTAAGAATATGATCAGCACCTCACATACACGACTGCAGTTATGATGAGATGAGTTGAAATTTCACTTGAGGAACTGGGATGAGGGATTTGAGTTTGGACTTGATTTGATGATGCTCGAGGATGGGATAAAATCAATGAAGGCTTCATGAAACTTGAGTGTCAACATTTTTAGCCAGTATGAGAACATGGTTCTTGTACTATCTCTTGACATTTACCTATGTGCCAGGGTGTGATAAAATAAAGAAATGTTGATCAGTGTGTGCCAACTCTTGGTAAAAGCAGTGGAGCTAACCAAAATACTACAAAGCAATGAAATGTTAAAGAAAAGCTCTCATTCCACAAAGTCAATTATCAAAAGAGCTTCCACCAAAGGCGAGCGCTCCCAACCATTTCAAAGTGTCCACTTGGACCACCGCTATTAGGACCAGGAGTCGGGCTTGCACCAAAAAAGGGCTCTGCATCGTAAATGCTACAAGTCTGGGTGTAGAAGGTATAATAGATACTCAAAAAAGGCACACCCCGGTGTATTCCCAGGAAAACAAGTGCAGACGGCTCCAACTTCTCTTGACGGACGCACTGATCAACACCAAAAAAATGCGTTGAGTAATAAGGCACTTGAGAGGATCCTTGTTCCAATGAGAGGGTGAGAAGAAATGACACAATCCTATGCCCTCCATCAACTGGCCTTCCATCTACACTTTTAAGTCTGACAACTAAAAAGACGGTGGATTGGATGCAAGAAATGATTTATTCCGTAGTGTTGAGGATCGAGTCCTTAGGAGAGTCTCTTGGACTGGAACCTTGGGTGACGTTGTGACTCTACTCTTGTAACTGCGGTCAACACTTAAAGTCATATCCCTACTATATATGTATACAAAGAGAGTCTGATGATTAGGGAAATTGGATACCTTTTGACTAGAGCTTGGTTCAGCTTAGAATTTTAGGATCTCTAAAATCGAGAGTTCTTGAACGGATCAAGTCTTATATTCACATGCACAGTCAGGGGTTAATCCAACTTATTCATTCTTTATTTGCTCGAGGACTAGCAAAGTTTAAGTATAGGGGGGTGATGAATCCACGATTCGTCATCTCAATATCTTGATTTTAGCAAAATCCCCGAGTAAAATTCTAGAAAAATGTACATAAATTCATTAAATTAACAAAATTAGCAAAATACCCATTCATCACTCTTTATTCTTATATTTTAGCTACAAAAACCTTTGCAAATGCATGTAGATATATGTAAATATAAATAATTACCAAAAAGCATGCATTGTGTAAAAACCTATAATTAGCATGTTTTTGTGCAAAAATAAAAGAATAAAGATTAAAAAGAAAAAGAGGGAAATATTTAGAATAAATATTGAGCAACCTAACCCAAGGGAAGGCTCAGCAGGGGCCTGACCGCATAAAAGCCAAAGTAGAGGGAGATAGGGGCTCATGTGTAAATATTTATGTAAATAAATAAAACTATATTTTCCTCACCCAAAAATATGCTTGTAAATACTTGTACATATTTATAAAAATATAAAAACAAAATAAAAAGTTAAAAATCAAAAAGCTCAAAAATACTCCCTTTCATCATGAACATAAACCACACCTACATATTTATTTAGCTTTGTAAATATATAAAAGTAATTTTTATAATTTTTGTAAATAGTCTATGTTATATATTGTAAATAAACAAAATAAAAACAATTAAAAATTAAAACAAAATAAAAATAGAAAAATTAAAAATATATAAAAAAATACATTGTACATATACCATGTATATAGATGTATATATATTTATTTTACCCATGTACATAAATAATAAAAATAAAATAAAAACACCCTTTTATTCCTTATTTTATAATGTAAATGAATAACATATAAAATGGGAATAAAATTGTACAAAAATAATATATAAAAATCAAAAATCAAAACCCTATATATATTGTATATACCTATATATAGTACATACTATGTATATAGCCTATTTTCATTCCAGAAAAATTATTAAAAATCACTAAAAAATAGAAAAAATAAAATAAAAATATTTTGTGTTTTGAGATTTGAGTAATTCGATCATTTTCTAGCCTAAAATAACTAAATAAAAATTTTGTGCTTGGCGGGCTCTGATTGGTCCACGGGGGATTGTTGACCCCCGGTCAACTCTCCCCCCAGGACCAGCAGAGCCGGATTCTGCGCCCGACCCGCTTGTTCTCCCATTTATTGCGTCATGATCCGACCGCCAGCACCTCGAACCCCGGGCCCCGATTCATCTCCGATCATCCGGGACCCTCGCCCGGGGCGGGTTTGCTGGATCCGAGCTCCGCCTGACTCGCCCGATCGCCATCTTCTCGGACCCAGCACCATATATAAAGTCGTCTCCGGCGACCTAATTCTTCCATCTTTGATCTTCCCCTCGGTGCCTGTGAGCTCCTCCAGCGTCCCTGAGTGACAGCCGTGGCCTTTGGAGTTGCAGCGAGGCCCGGGCAGCCGGGAGTCACTGATCCGGTGGTAAACGCCGTCGTGCGCCGCCGCGAGCGCGTTGAGCCTCGGGGAACTCGACGGCCCCTTGCAGGCAACGTCCAGGAGCTTCATCAGCTCCTGCCCAGTCGAATGCGCCCATCAGGTAGCTTAGTTAGGCCGTAGATTAGCTTAGGTTGCGATTTTTCAATTTTCAGTAGTTTAGCTCCCCCGCCTCCGCCAGCCGTCTCCGTCCACGCACTCGACCATCCGACACCACCACCACCTTCGCCTGACTCCTATCCACCTTCTCCGCCCCTTCACTCCCCCTGTCTCGCCTCGGAGCAGGACATCGGCTCTCACCCCTCCGCCGCTCGCCGGAGAGCCTCCACAGCGCCTCACCTTGCACTTTCCGCCCGCTCTGACGGGTCGAGGCAGTTTGCCCTCGACCCAGCTTCTTTCCTGTGCAGGTTTCTCGGCCAATCGACCTCATCTGGAGGTCGGAACTTCAGAGCACAAGGGCTTCCGTTCCTCCACCTCGCTCATTCTGATGACACGAAAAACCGAGCGACTAAGGTAAAGGTACAGAAGTGGTCGTTGCGACCTCGGTCACTCAGACGATGTGTCAATCAAGAAAAATGAACCACTCGATACAAATAGAATCAATCAAGCACGAATAGCGGTCCTGCTATGTGATTAACCTGGTATAGCACCCAGGGTCGAACTCAAGGAGCACGAATTGGCCGAGAGGCCTACGAAGTAGTCAAAACAAATAAGATAAAAAAGGAAAATTTTTTTAGTGGTTTATAATTATTTTTATGTTTTTTTTGGATTTTTAATATTGGAAGAGAACAAGAAAAGCAAGGAAGAACACAATTCAATAAATTATTTCAAGCACCAAAAATCAACCAAAAATCAAAACAAAAATATTTTTATGTGTTTTATATTTTTTTATGTTTTTGGTGAATTTTTGACAATTTTCTGATGTGTATTTTATTTGCTACAAATCAAACAGTGGCAAAAATAAAGGGTATTGTCCAGCCGAGCCAAATAGCCCTAGATAAAATATCTAAGGGCCTCAAAATGGCCTGGAGGTAATTTTCCTGTAAAATAGAGGAAACAAGGAAAATTTAGGTACCAAGTTTATTGTTTTTGGATTTTTAATGTATTTATTAGAATTTTTATGGGTTTTTAAGTGTTTTTAAGTTTTTAGTGGTTTTTAGCAATGGAAAATAGCCAAAATTGGCTGGAAAATCAAACAAACTCAACTAAACAGTAGATAATTTTTAGGGAATTTTTGAAGGAGTTTTTATATTTTTTGTGATTTTTCAATCTGGACAGTGACGAAAATAGAGGTTTTTGAATTTTTAAAAATAGCAAACAAAATCAGAAATGTCCTCAAAAATCCGTGAAAATCCTACACCATGGCAGGAGCCATGTGTCAAGTTCTCATTGGATTCGGAGGTGATTTGATATTTTATTCAAAAACAAAAAGAAGCAACAGTGCACAGGGACCTTTCTGCAATTAAAGCAAAGTTCTGGACCCCTGGAACAACAACCCTGAAGAGTATAAGTACAGGAGTGCAAATTACCCTCCAGGCCATGCACGATATGCGTGACTCAGGCCTGGAAGGACCAAATTGCAATTCCTATTAATAAAAATAAGAAACGTAACAGGGCAGAAAGGTAGGGCCAATATTGCAAGAACACCAAAATATCACGTGTTGATGCACGTGTCCACAACTGGCAGGGGTATAAATGCAATTCAAACAAACATAGAGGTCCACAGTGCAATTTTCACAAAAACAAAAGAACTACACTACGTATTTACAGGACTAAACAGTAAATGCATAAAGTGAAGGGGCCTAAAGACAAATTACCCCTTTTATTAATGTCGAGGGACGGATGCACGACGCGTGGCAGATCAAACGGCTGAGACGACGCGCCGCACACCAAAGGGGAACCCTCGAGTCGATCCGACGGCTGGAACGCGTCCACGTGGAAGATCAGACGGTGGTGCTGCAACGTGGGTCTGCGAAGGAGGACTCGCTCGGATCGGACGGATGAGGTTTAGCCACGTTCTGGATCTGACGGTCGAAGACGTCATGGTTAAACCTCAGCCATCGGACGGTGCAGATCCAACCTCAAAGATCTGGCGGACAGGGCTGCTCCGAGACCGAACGGACACGATCTAATCTGGAGCGTCGAGGTCGATCTGACGGTGGACGAGGATCCTGGAAGAACTGGCGGCCGGCGAGGTTCGCCGGCCCTCTGCGTGCACGGTGGTCCTCGTCTACCGCTCCTGAGGTGCGGGAAAGCTTCGCCTTGAAGCTCCGCACCTGGTGTGCTGCTCCGATGGAAGCGAGGAGCTCCAGAGAGCTCCGGCGACGTGGAGGAACGGGAGCCCTTGTGCTCTGAAGTTCCGACCTCCAGATGAGGTCGATTGGCCGAGAAACCTGCACAGGAAAGAAGCTGGGTCGAGGGCAAACTGCCTCGACCCGTCAAAGCGGGCGGAAAGTGCAAGGTGAGGCGCTGTGGAGGCTCTCCGGCGAGCGGCGGAGGGGTGAGAGCCGATGTCCTGCTCCGAGGCGAGACAGGGGGAGTGAAGGGGCGGAGAATGTGGATAGGAGTCAGGCGAAGGTGGTGGTGGTGTCGGATGGTCGAGTGCGTGGACGGAGACGGCTGGCGGAGGCGGGGGAGCTAAACTACTGAAAATCGAAAAATCGCAACCTAAGCTAATCTACGGCCTAACTAAGCTACCTGATGGGCGCATTCGACTGGGCTGGAGCTGATGAAGCTCCCGGTCGTTGCCTGCAAGGGGCCGTCGAGTTCCCCGAGGCTCAGCGCGCTCGCGGCGGCGCACGGCGGCGTTTACCACCGGATCAGTGACTCCCGGCTGCCCGGGCCTCGCTGCAACTCCAAAGGCCACGACTGTCACTCAGGGACGCTGGAGGAGCTCACAGGCACCGAGGGGAAGATCAAAGATGGAAGAATTAGGTCGCCGGAGACGACTTTATATATGGTGCTGGGTCCGAGAAGATGGCGATCGGGCGAGTCAGGCGGAGCTCGGATCCAGCAAACCCGCCCCGGGCGAGGGTCCTGGATGATCGGAGATTAATCGGGGCCCGGGGTTCGAGGTGCTGGCGGTCGGATCATGACGCAATAAATGGGAGAACAAGCGGGTCGGGCGCAGAATCCGGCTCTGGTGGTCCTGGGGGGAGAGTTGACCGGGGGTCAACAATCCCCCGTGGACCAATCAGAGCCCGCCAAGCACAAAATTTTTATTTAGTTATTTTAGGCTAGAAAATGATCGAATTACTCAAATCTCAAAACACAAAATATTTTTATTTTATTTTTTTTCTATTTTTTAGTGATTTTTAATAATTTTTCTGGAATGAAAATAGGCTATATACATAGTATGTACTATATATAGGTATATACAATATATATAGGGTTTTGATTTTTGATTTTTATATATTATTTTTGTACAATTTTATTCCCATTTTATATGTTATTTATTTACATTATAAAATAAGGAATAAAAGGGTGTTTTTATTTTATTTTTATTATTTATGTACATGGGTAAAATAAATATATATACATCTATATACATGGTATATGTAAAATGTATTTTTTATATATATTTTTAATTTTCAATTTTTATTTTGTTTTAATTTTTAATTGTTTTTATTTTATTTATTTACAATATATAACATAGACTATTTACAAAAATTATAAAAATTACTTTTATATATTTACAAAGCTAAATAAATATGTAGGTGTGGTTTATGTTCATGATGAAAGGGAGTATTTTTGAGCTTTTTGATTTTTAACTTTTTATTTTGTTTTTATATTTTTATAAATATGTACAAGTATGTACAATCTTATTTTTGGGTGAGGAAAATATAGTTTTATTTATTTACATAAATATTTACACATGAGCCCCTATCTCCCTCTACTTTGGCTTTTATGCGGTCAGGCCCCTGCTGAGCCTTCCCTTGGGTTAGGTTGCTCAATATTTATTCTAAATATTTCCCTCTTTTTCTTTTTAATCTTTATTCTTTTATTTTTGCACAAAAACATGCTAATTATAGGTTTTTACACAATGCATGCTTTTTGGTAATTATTTATATTTACATATATCTACATGCATTTGCAAAGGTTTTTGTAGCTAAAATATAAGAATAAAGAGTGATGAATGGGTATTCATCACCCCCCTATACTTAACTTTGCTAGTCCCTTAGCAAACACTTATTTGAAAAAGAAGTGAAAAAGAAAGAAAGAAAAAGAAAAAGAGGATGTACATGGATCAAGGTTGATTATTAAACTTTCCTTCATTAAATTGAAATATGGAGCTCAATCAGATCTTTGGATTATTAATGTGTCGGAACCTTATTTGGACTTAAGCTTAAAACCCAACAGCCTCTAAGTTCCACCAATCTATGGGCAAGACTCCTTAATAAACCAGATCAGAACAAGTCTACATACACAAACTCTAATGACCATGAATCTTTCCATGCAGTGTAAGTGATATGTGGCTCCCCACCTCAGAAGTAACAAAGAAACAACCTCCCTCGACCTGGTAACTCTAATGCCTCGGTCTAGCAACTCTTTCCTCGAGAAGCGGGGTATTCCCTTCTAAGTTCAAGTGCAACCGGCTCAAGAAGAGGGGGAAGAAGTATAGACTTTTGGAAGCTCAGCCAGTGTAGCTAAGTCTCCCGCTGCAAGCTTCATGAGATGTAACATGGATACCATAAGCTTTTGCTTTATTTGACTATATACACTCCGGTGGGGTTATTAAATTTTCAATCCGACCCACCACTTTTTTGGAGTTCTTTTTGCATTTTGCATTTTTTTTCAAGGACGTCTATACAACATATCTACATGGTGCAGCATATATACAAGAAATTTTCCTCTTGAGCCAGTAGACTATCCCTCTTTTGAAGCTTTATTGCAACCCACAGCTTCTGTCTTTAGCCTTCATCACCACTAGACCAAGTTGAGACGCACTTCCTTCACTAGAAGAAGAAGAGAGGTTCTGCCTAGAAGTACTACCCTCATATGCTACCCCAAGCCAAAGGAAACTACCTCCTCACCACCTCATCCGTGGCGAGCCATGTGTAAAGTGCTGGTGCAAGTCAAGACATTGTCTCTAAGAGTCATGCGTGTGTTGTTAAGTGCTCTACTTAGGCTCATCAAGATGACATATGCTCATAGCCTAGTGGACTCAAAGAATTAAGTCCTTATGGACCTGAAAAGCCTTAACCCTAAATCATATAAGGTTCCTCTTAAAGTTAAGTGGATTAAGTTCTTATTCAAGCTCCATTTCTCAATTTAATTCCAGGCTTAGTTTAAATGTCAACTCTCATCCAGGAAAAACTATATACATATATGTACACAAGATGCTTATTTACACAAATTTTACAATCGTGCAAATTTTTTAAAAAATGTTTTGAAATCATGGATGAATGATGCATGAGGTGCAAGTTTTGCAAAAAGCTATTTACACATATTTACACAAGATTTTTGCAAACTTTCGATTTTCAAAACATTTTGGAAAAATTTTGTACTATATACATAATTTTGATACAAAAACATTTACACAAACTTTACACAAAAATATTTTTGAAATCATTTTTACAAAAATACTTTGTACACTAGCTATGTATGTGCAAATAAAAGAAGTTTATGTACATGAAAAATTTTTAATTTTTGTGATTTTTAGCCATTTTATTTATTAACACACTCACACAAAGTACGAGTTATGGCTAAAGTATATATGAAATATATACACACCCCCCTATACTTAGCTCGAACGATGTCCTCAGAGTGATCAAGAGCGATGAAGAAGACATAACTCGTGCTTAGTAAAAGGGAAGTGAAAAGGAATGGCTGAGTACAAAAACGAATGAATGAATAGAATGAGAGGAACTCGGTGGTTTCCCCCTATACTTAGGATTAACTAATCCTAAATATAGCAAGCTGTACATGAAGGGAAATCCGAGTGAAGAAGATACAGAGTCTGCTCCCCCTATACTTAGGGTAAAATATCCCTAAGTATAGGCAGCAAAACAGGAGCTGAAAGAATGAAGAAAATCACGAATATATACAAGAAGGAGGACATTGATGACACGCCTGACAATCGGGTTAAGTATGTAAATAATCAAAGGTCGTCGTGACCCAAATCACCAAGCGCGGTCAATCGAGAAAAATTTATAACCACTCAGAAAAAGATGTTAAATCGATGAAAACAATATAAGCGGTCTTTTCGCTATTCTTTTTACCTGGTATAGCGACCAGGGTCGAACACAAGGAGCACGATTTAAAAACTATGTAGTCAAATATCAGAAAAGCTAATTTTTTTGTGGTTTTTGAATTATATATTTTTTTTTGTGTTTTTAAAACAAGCACAATATTCACAAGGGATAAAAGCACACGCAATCTTTTTGGTATTTTACAATTTTTTGAAATTTTTATATATGGAAAAAGCACAAAAATTGGACAGAAATTAAAACAAGTCAAAACACAGCTACAGGAATTTTTGTGGAATTTTTAGGCACTTTTGCGATTTTTATGAATTTTCAAAGTTTAAACATGCAAGAAGACAATGTTTTTGATTTTTTAAATATATTAAATGGTAACGAAATGCAATGAAAAATTTGTATAATGACAAGCACTACAAGAGGAGCATATATAAATTTTTGCAAAATTTTTCAAGCAACAAGAATATTTATTTAATTGAAAGAGCATGCAAGATTAAAGTATGAAGAACAGGGACGTAAATGTAAATATGCAAAGTTTTACACCAATATATAACAAAATTAACTTGCAGGCTAGAGAATGAAATTTACCCAGTAGCACATGTCAAGCACATGATCTTGCTTTGGAAAAGGGGCGTCTTGCAGTTATTTAGTACCTTCAGGGACCTTTCCATAAATTTTGTATTTTTATATTCAAGACCCCACAGCCCTAGGGTTTCTTCTTCGAAATTTTTCTCAACAGGGGCACAAGGAAAGTGCAGCCGCCGCCTCCCACAAGAGGACGGAGGAGCGGCGCCCGCGCGCGGGCGGCGCGAGGGTTCTGGCAAGGAGGTGGTGGCGCCTGTGTCGATGGAGATCGGGATCGCGCTAACGGAGGCGCGGCTACGCGCACCTGCTGGCAGGGGGTACCGAAGCGCGTCGCGCGTTGCGCGCTGGGGGTGGTTTGGCCGCGCGTGAAGTGGCGCCGCCGGTGACGGGTGGCGCGCGTGGTGAAGCGGCCAGGGATGGCGGTCTGGAGGACGGTGCCGCCAGGGGGGAGGCACGATTGTTTGCTGCAAGTGGAGGTAGGCGTGGGGCACGGGGGCTACAGATCTGGAGGAGGAGGGGGAGGCGCCGCCCGCTGGTTGGCGGTGGCGGGGGGCGGTGCTGCCGCGAGGCACGGACTGAGGAGGGAGGACGCGTGGCTGCGGGACTGGACGGCGAGGGGCACCGCCCTCGCGCAGGAGGTCGGGCGCGGGAGGGCGGCTGGAAGGAATGGGGCCCGCGCGGGGCTACTGGTGGCGCCTCCTGGGGAAGGGAGCGGCGGCGCTGCCGCCGTCGGTCGCGTGCTGTATGGATGGTGGGCGGCGGCAGCCGCCAGTTACAATTTTTTTGTGTGTTTTTTTTATTTTTTTGTAATTTTCTACCTGCAGGAAAGGGTTAGAGAAAGAAACAATACTTAAATGTTTTTTTTTATTTTTTTTATCTTGCAAAACAGATATAAGAAGAAAACAATTTTTTTTATTTTTGTTTAATTTCTCCTGCAACACAAAGGTTAGATAGGAAATACAACAAAAAATTTATTTCTTTTTTTTTTAAGTTTTCCTGTAACAAAAAAAATGTTAGAGATAAAAACAACAATTTTTTTATGTTATTTGTTCCTGCAAAAACAAATGTTAGAGAAACAGGATACGATTTTTTTTTAAATTTATTTATAAACAAAGATTGGAATGTATGAATGAGCAGATCTAGGCGATGCGTGAGATAGATCCGAGGCTCCGGTCACCGTGCGTGACCGGAGGTGAGAGATTGCGTGAGGTAGAACGTGAATATGTAGGGATCGGAAAATGAGATGGAAATCGGTTTCGAGGCGGAAAAGTGTGATGGAATTTTTTTTAATCTAAAAATTACTTCCTACTCCTACGCTAAGATCTAACTCTACGATTACCTAGGAAAAACAACAAGTAAAAATGGATCTCACCTCGGGGATCGGACAAGCCATGATGGCCTCGACGAAGCTCAAGCCGCTGTCACCGACTGGATCGGAGGCTAGGACCCTCTTCAACAAGAAACTCTCGGAAACCGGGCTCCTCTCCGCCAAAGATCGATCAAGTGTGAATGAGGGAGGAGGAGCCCATTAAAAAGAGAAGAAAATCAAAAATAAAAGATATTCGCAAATGAGGAAAGTGTTTATTGGTTAATTAAATAAAATAATTGAATAAATAAAATAAATAATTAATTAAAAACGAATTTCGTAATTAATTAAAATAAATAAATTAAATAATTTCCAAAAATCAATTAGCCACCTTAATGGTGGCTATTTAAGGCACAAAATCAAATCTTTACATAAAAGGTAAGTTATCAAATCAAATGAATTCAAATAAATCAATAAATTAAATAATTACATATGATTTTCGTAATTAAATAAATTAAATTAATTAATGTGAGACAATTAATTTTTTTGGTAATTTTTATTTAGGGAAATTAATTGTATACATATATTATATACATATAATATAATGTACATAGGTGCAAATAAGGAAATAATTTTTATAAAGGATTTTTTTATTTTTATTTTTTTATTATTTTTTTTATAATTTTTTTAATGAAAACAATATTTACAATGTATAAAAATAAATATGTTCATCAAATATATAGGAAAACTGCACAAAACACCCCAGAAAACCGACTTTTTAACCGTAACTCCAAAAATAATGAAACCACAGCCATTTGAAAGATAATTCAATTTATAGTATGATGGAAGTGAGTTTGGTTCAATTTGAGCTTGTGTGGAGCCGGAATTGATGTTTCAATTATCACTTTGTGGCTTTTTCTGGGTGTAATTATTTGCAATATATACAATATTTTATTTTACAAATATTTTTATTATTTACAACTCAATTTTATTTACAACTTTTATTTACGAAAATAATTAGTTTGAGGTTACATTATGTACAGATAAAATAATGTAAGTTTTGTATAAATATACATGAAAAATATTTACAAGATATTTTTGATTTTCCTGACAAACGACCCTATCTCCCCCTACTTTATTCCTGGTCGATCAGGTCAAGTCTTGACCTTCTCTCGGGGTTTGGGTCAGTCTGTACTTATTGCATAACTACATCCTTTATTTTTCTTTTCTTTTTCTTTTCTTCTTTATTCTTTTATTTATGTACAAAAAGTGTTAAAAATGCAATATTAACAAATGCATGCAAAATGGTAAGATTATGAAATTGATGGGTATTTACATGTGTTTGACTAAGAAAATGAAGCTAAAATAAAAGAATAAAGGCGATGAATCGTGTATTCATCATTCCCCTATACTTTACCTTTGCTAGTCCCTTAGCAAACACTTATTTGAAAAATAAGTGAAAACAAAAATAAAGAAAAGAAAAGGGAAAGAAGTTAGAATAATGTTGACTTTTAAGCTTATCTTCATAAAAATGTAGTCTGGAGCTCTGTCAGACCTTTGGGTTATTAGTGTGTCGGAACCTTAATGGAATGTGGATTTAAAACCTAACAGCCTTTAAGTTCCACCAATCTATGGACAAGACTCCTCAATAAACCAGATCAGAACAAGTCTACATACACAAACTCTAATGACCATGAATCTTTCCATGCAGTGTAAGTGATATGTAGCTCCCCACCTCAGAAGTAACAAAGAAACAACCTCCCCCAATCTGGTAACTCTAATGACTCGGTCTAGCAACTCTTTCCTCGAGAAGCGGGGTATTCCCTTCTAAGTTCAAGTGCAACCGGCTCAAGAAGAGGGGGAAGAAGTATAGACTTTTGGAAGCTCAGCCAGTGTAGCTAAGTCTCCCGCTGCAAGCTTCATGAGATGTAACATGGATGCCATAAGCTTTTGCTTTATTTCACTATATACACTCCGGTGGGGTTATTAAATTTTCAATCCGACCCACCACTTTTTTGGAGTTCTTTTTGCATTTTTGCATTTTTTTTCTCTTTTTTTTCAAATGCCTCTGTACAACATATCTACATGGTGCAGCATATATACAAGAAATTTTCCTCTTGAGCAAGTAGACTATCCCTCTTTTGAAGCTTTATTGCAACCCACGGCTTCTGTCTTTAGCCTTCATCACCACTAGACCAAGTTGAGACGCACTTCCTTCACTAGAAGAAGAAGAGAGGTTCCGCCTAGAAGTACTACCCTCATATGCTACCCCAAGCCAAAGGAAATTGCCTCCTCACCACCTCATCCATGGAGAGCCATGTGTAAAGTGCTGGTGCAAGTCAAGCCATTGTCTCTAAGAGTCATGCGTGTGTTGTTAAGTGTTCTACTTAGGCTCATCAAGATGACATATGCTCATAGTCGTGTGGACCCAAAGAATTAAGTCACTAGGACCTGAAAAGTCTTAACTCCACATCTTATAAGGTTCCTCTGAAATTAAGTGGATTAAGGTCCAACTAAGCTCCATTCTTCAAATTTATTCCAGACTTAGTTTAATCGTCAAGACTATCCTAAATAATGCACATGCCAATGCAAGAAAATATGTACAATGCATAGAGAAAACAAAAATCTTTTTGTGAAACAATTTTCAAATTTTTGAAATTTTTATGGATTTTTGAAAAAAGATGCACATGCAAAAGTTTTTTTTTCAATGTAAATAGTTAGAAAAATATATAAATATATACAAAGTTTTTTTTTAAAGAAAAAGATTCATATTTACACAAGAGTGAGTTGATTATTTTACAAGCATGAAATGCAAGAATTTACAACTTGAGTAATTTATACATGTATATACACAGTTGGATTTTTTTAATTTTTATTTTATTCATTTTTTATTGTTATTTTATTATTGTTTTTGTGATGCATATATTCCTCAAATAATTTTACAAATAATTTTGAAAACTATAGTCCAAAATAATTTTGCACACAATTTTACAAACATTTACACACATTTGAAAACTATTTGGCAAACATTTTTCAAATAGTATATATAGATTTTCAATATAATTTTTCAACCATTTTTCCAAACATTTGCAAATAGTTTTAACAAAATCATTTTATTTCACACAAAGAAGAAAAAAAAATTTTACAATCCACAATATTTTTACAAAGGTTGAAAATATTTTTCAAACATTTTTCAAATGGTTTTCAAAAGATTTTTCAAATAGATTTTCAAACTACTTTCAAAATATTTTTCAAAATATTTTAACCTGACTTATTAGTCAGTATGTACAAGAAAAAATTTTGAGGAAATTTATGCATCTCTTTTTTTTTAATATTTACACGGTATTTTAGCCATATTAAAAATATGAAAGTACGAGTTATGGCTAAAGTATATATACAATATATACGACACCCCCCTATACTTAGCTCGAACTATGTCCTCATAGTGACCAAAGAGCTGGAAATAAAGACATAACTCGTGCTTCGTATAGAAAAGTGAGAAGAATAGTATACTACAACGACGAATAAAAGAATAAAATCAATAGAAGTCGGTGATCCCCCTATACTTAGGATCAAGTAATCCTAAGTATAGCAGACTGTACACAAAGGAGAAAACCGAGGGGTAGAATATACTGGGTTTACCCCCCTCCCTATACTTAGGGTAAAATATCCCTAAGTATAGGCAGCAAAACTGAGGTAAAAAGAATCAAAAGAATAATCAAACGTCTGACACCCCCCTATACTTAGGGTAAAGTGCACCCTAAGTATGGATTGATCATGCGATGGAGATGGGGTGTGAGACAAAAAGAATGTATGATATTGACAGATGGTCTATACAGATGTGAGTCGATCAATGTTGAGGTGCCTCTCAACAAGCGCTAGAGTTTACGCCCCTAGCTGGGCGCAAATGTTAGGATAACGCCGTGTCAAGGTTCAGGACGGCATCTGTCAAACGAATACCGTACTGTCGTCGCAGTCTCGGCGGGAGAATAACGACGAGTTCAACAGAGTAAATGATAACACCCAGATAATCAGTCAGGCGGGTGTTTGCTACCGAATCAAGATATGGGCAGATGAAGTCGGGCTCCGGTAGCACAAAAGAAAGCATCGGCTTAAGATCTATATGGAGTGAAAGGGCAGAGCCGAAAAAGTCAAACGTGGAGAAGGAAGGATCTGTCAGGGAATCCTCCACGTCAATCACAGTCTCGAATAGATATGGAAGATCAAGATCAAGAGACTCACTAGAAAGGCTGATATCCGATGCATATAATGTAGACAAATCAGTGAAATCATCGAATACCTCAAAGATCGGATCATCCTCGCGAGGGTCGTCGAGGAGAGAATCATCAAACTCATTATCAGAAATATCAAAATACTCGGTCTCGTGATCCGACAGATCGGATGCACTCCCAGAAATTGAAACCGAGTACACATGGTCCATGGCATCCTCCCGCAGATAACCCTCGGGGAGTAATGCCGAATCATCAGGGAAGTTGGGATCAATGCTGTCAAATGTCATGTCCTCTAAAAATGTATCGACCTCATCAAATGGGAGGACACATGGCTCAAATACGGGACTATCAAGTTCTGTAAAATCCAAAATCGGTCCCTCATCAAACTCTCTATGCTGAGATGAATCCAACTGTATCTCCGAATCTGAGAAGATCTCTTGAAGACAAGACACTGTATTAACTATGTATGGATACTGGAAAGAATCAGAGGATGGCTGAGATGTGGGTTCCTCCTCTATCTCTTGGGATCCTAGCAGATCTAGAATCGACGAATCTTCTTCGTGATAGAGCGGGACTGGCTCAAAATCTGATTGTAAATCCAATTGGTCATCAACCAATGTCCGGCTCTGGGAACTCACAACAGTAGGCAACACATCCATCAAATGAAAAGTAGTAGCATCCATATCCTCTGATTTGTGTGTGCTATCAAAATCAGCATGGTGTGTCACACACTCAACAGTTGTCATCTCTCCGTCATGTGTTGTCCCAAATAAATCATCTGGTGTATATGCAAGATCAGAAAGTGTATCCAAGATGGTCTCAACAAAATCCAAGTCGGGACAATGGTGTGAACCACTACACGAGGTAATGACATATGATATTTGCTCTGCGGTCCTCCCCCTCATGGCGATATGGATAAGGTCAGTCATCGAAAATCCATGATCTGGAAATCGCCTTACAAGTTCTCGTAACCTCAACCATGAATCTCTCAACGGCTTTTGGGGGTTAACAGAAAAATCACGAATACATGACCGCATCATCTCTGCTCTACACTGGGGGTAAAATTTCTTCAAAAATAATGATCGTAAATCTCCCCATGTAGTAATCTTCCTTCCCAATCGTCTATGCCAACTCTTGGCTCTACTCTGAAGTGTAAATGGGAAGGTAATCAGCATCATGTCCTCAGAATTGATATCCAAATATGATCGTGATACACAAAAATCCTCAAATTCATCAATATGCAAATAAGGTTCCTCGTGCATTTCCCCAAAAAACTTAGGCAGTAGATCAATTAACTCTAAATCCAGAACAAAGGGTCTCAAGGTAGAAGCGGACTGGACTTCATGAGCTGTGTACTCATCCAATGTCCTAGGATACAAGTCATCTAAAGCTCGCAACTGCCCCATTCGATTGCCTATGGGATGCACTCTCATCTCAGTAATGTGAACACCCATGTCTCGTGTTTGGTCAATCTGGTCTCTGTGGGTGTCACTCACAGCACGTCCCAAATGGGAGGGTGGGTAGGGAGAAGATGAGAAGTCGGATGGGGTTCCGACCTCTCGAGAGAGTGAACGTGAGTGATGGGCGTGAAATGAAGAAGCCGTAAAATTCGACTGGAATGGAAAGTGGCCCATCGTGATGAGAGGAAACTGAAGGGAGGGATGGAGGGATAGAAGGGAGTGAAAGAAAGAAAAGGCAGCAACGAAGAGAGAGATAGAAGGGAGGGAGGGTGGGTTAGAAACAGAAGGTGACTGCTAATGATAAAGGAAGATGATTGTAACCGACTCACACCAAAGACATACAAAACACAAAGCAAACCCCCAGTTCACCAACTCAACACAAAGTGAAGACCGTGAGATTCGGTCCTTTATCTTTTCAATTTTAGAGTTAAGGTGATCAACGAAAGTTGTACAAACACTTAGAAGGCTTGAATAGGATTTGGGCACTACTCCTTAGTGTGTACGCGAGCGAGTAAAAGCGCAAACAATGAGGGAATTGCTCTCCCAATACAATGAAGTGGTCAATTACGTTTGATTTTAGAGTCAAGTTCAATTAGCAGTCCCAATTTTTTTTTAACTTTTGATTTTGTGATTTTTTTTGGATATTTTCAAGAATAAACGCCTAACGAGCTTTCCGATTTCCTCTTTGATTAATTTGAGTCCAAAAACAGGGGGAGGGATCGAGAAAGCCAATGCACGATCAAACACAATGATGCATGCAGAGATAAAAAATGCGTACCTTACTCCAGCACTCTACATGCAATATGATCCGCGCATTAAATTAAAGACAGAATATAAACTAACTATATGATGCACGAAGAAATCGGCCTTAGACAAGCAACTTCTATTGATCGTGAAGAACAATAGTTAGTTAACCGAATCGAGTCCGGAGTCCGATCTTGGGAGTCACTCGGTGCCCGCCACAACGGGTCCTGCCAGCGCTGTACGTGACTCCTCACGGCACGTGGTCTCAAATCCAATTAGACTAACTTTTTCAATTAATTTTAGTAAGGTCCAATTACGTTCTATAGGAACAGATATTCTATTAGGTGTTGGGCCTTAGATATTTACGTCACAATCAACAAAAATTCCTACGTCTAGGGGCCAAATCCGCGCGAATCAAGATACCAAGTTATGGCGTGAAATCAAAAACACGGAAAACAGCGGTGAGGTCCCCCAAGTGCACCGGCACTTGGCGAAACAGACCTCGAAAAATGTTCAAGTCCACAAGTTCAAAGTCCTAAATTATTACAAGAAATAATTGTTCTCTCAAATAAAATGATATTTCTTCTTCTTCTCCCTGCTCTTCTTCTTGTGCGGGTCCTCCAAATAGTAAACTCCAAGTCGTCCAAGCAGTACCTCGCACAAAAAATCAAAGAGAGAAGGTCAGAAAGCAATTATGATATAGAGAGACAAGATAGAAAAAATGACTACAAAGCCGTGCGCCCCGGCAGCCGCCAGTTACAATTTTTTTGTGTGTTTTTTTTTTATTTTTTGTAATTTTCTACCTGCAGGAAAGGGTTAGAGAAAGAAACAGTACTTAAATGTTTTTTTTTATTTTTTTTATATTGCAAAACAGATATAAGAAGAAAACAATTTTTTTTTTATTTTTGTTTAATTTCTCCTGCAACACAAAGGTTAGATAGGAAATACAACAAAAATTTTATTTCTTTTTTTTTAAGTTTTCCTGTAACAAAAAAATGTTAGAGATAAAAACAACAATTTTTTTATGTTATTTGTTCCTGCAAAAACAAATGTTAGAGAAACAGGATACGATTTTTTTTTAAATTTATTTATAAACAAAGATTGGAATGTATGAATGAGCAGATCTAGGCGATGCGTGAGATAGATCCGAGGCTCCGGTCACCGTGCGTGACCGGAGGTGAGAGATTGCGTGAGGTAGAACGTGAATATGTAGGGATCGGAAAATGAGATGGAAATCGGTTTCGAGGCGGAAAAGTGTGATGGAATTTTTTTTAATCTAAAAATTACTTCCTACTCCTACGCTAAGATCTAACTCTACGATTACCTAGGAAAAACAACAAGTAAAAATGGATCTCACCTCGGGGATCGGACAAGCCATGATGGCCTCGACGAAGCTCAAGTCGCTGTCACCGACTGGATCGGAGGCTAGGACCCTCTTCAACAAGAAACTCTCGGAAACCGGGCTCCTCTCCGCCAAAGATTGATCAAGTGTGAATGAGGGAGGAGGAGCCCATTAAAAAGAGAAGAAAATCAAAAATGGAAGATATTCACAAATGAGGAAAGTGTTTATTGGTTAATTAAATAAAATAATTGAATAAATAAAATAAATAATTAATTAAAAACGAATTTCGTAATTAATTAAAATAAATAAATTAAATAATTTCCAAAAATCAATTAGCCACCTTAATGGTGGCTATTTAAGGCACAAAATCAAATCTTTACATAAAAGGTAAGTTATCAAATCAAATGAATTCAAATAAATCAATAAATTAAATAATTACATATGATTTTCGTAATTAAATAAATTAAATTAATTAATGTGAGACAATTAATTTTTTTGGTAATTTTTATTTAGGGAAATTAATTGTATACATATATTATATACATATAATATAATGTACATAGGTGCAAATAAGGAAATAATTTTTATAAAGGATTTTTTTATTTTTATTTTTTTATTATTTTTTTATAATTTTTTTAATGAAAACAATATTTACAATGTATAAAAATAAATATGTTCATCAAATATATAGGAAAACTGCACAAAACACCCCAGAAAACCGACTTTTTAACCGTAACTCCAAAAATAATGAAACCACAGCCATTTGAAAGATAATTCAATTTATAGTATGATGGAAGTGAGTTTGGTTCAATTTGAGCTTGTGTGGAGCCGGAATTGATGTTTCAATTATCACTTTGTGGCTTTTTCTGGGTGTAATTATTTGCAATATATACAATATTTTATTTTACAAATATTTTTATTATTTACAACTCAATTTTATTTACAACTTTTATTTACGAAAATAATTAGTTTGAGGTTACATTATGTACAGATAAAATAATGTAAGTTTTGTATAAATATACATGAAAAATATTTACAAGATATTTTTGATTTTCCTGACAAACGACCATATCTCCCCCTACTTTATTCCTGGTCGATCAGGTCAAGTCTTGACCTTCTCTCGGGGTTTGGGTCAGTCTGTACTTATTGCATAACTACATCCTTTATTTTTCTTTTCTTTTTCTTTTCTTCTTTATTCTTTTATTTATGTACAAAAAGTGTTAAAAATGCAATATTAACAAATGCATGCAAAATGGTAAGATTATGAAATTAATGGGTATTTACATGTGTTTGACTAAGAAAATGAAGCTAAAATAAAAGAATAAAGGCGATGAATCGTGGATTCATCATTCCCCTATACTTTACCTTTGCTAGTCCCTTAGCAAACACTTATTTGAAAAATAAGTGAAAACAAAAATAAAGAAAAGAAAAGGGAAAGAAGTTAGAATAATGTTGACTTTTAAGCTTATCTTCATAAAAATGTAGTCTGGAGCTCTGTCAGACCTTTGGGTTATTAGTGTGTCGGAACCTTAATGGAATGTGGATTTAAAACCTAACAGCCTTTAAGTTCCACCAATCTATGGACAAGACTCCTCAATAAACCAGATCAGAACAAGTCTACATACACAAACTCTAATGACCATGAATCTTTCCATGCAGTGTAAGTGATATGTAGCTCCCCACCTCAGAAGTAACAAAGAAACAACCTCCCCCAATCTGGTAACTCTAATGCCTCGGTCTAGCAACTCTTTCCTCGAGAAGCGGGGTATTCCCTTCTAAGTTCAAGTGCAACCGGCTCAAGAAGAGGGGGAAGAAGTATAGACTTTTGGAAGCTCAGCCAGTGTAGCTAAGTCTCCCGCTGCAAGCTTCATGAGATGTAACATGGATGCCATAAGCTTTTGCTTTATTTCACTATATACACTCCAGTGGGGTTATTAAATTTTCAATCCGACCCACCACTTTTTTGGAGTTCTTTTTGCATTTTTGCATTTTTTTTCTCTTTTTTTTTCTCTTTTTTTTTTCAAATGCCTCTGTACAACATATCTACATGGTGCAGCATATATACAAGAAATTTTCCTCTTGAGCCAGTAGACTATCCCTCTTTTGAAGCTTTATTGCAACCCACGGCTTCTGTCTTTAGCCTTCATCACCACTAGACCAAGTTGAGACGCACTTCCTTCACTAGAAGAAGAAGAGAGGTTCCGCCTAGAAGTACTACCCTCATATGCTACCCCAAGCCAAAGGAAATTGCCTCCTCACCACCTCATCCGTGGAGAGCCATGTGTAAAGTGCTGGTGCAAGTCAAGCCATTGTCTCTAAGAGTCATGCGTGTGTTGTTAAGTGTTCTACTTAGGCTCATCAAGATGACATATGCTCATAGTCGTGTGGACCCAAAGAATTAAGTCACTAGGACCTGAAAAGTCTTAACTCCACATCTTATAAGGTTCCTCTGAAATTAAGTGGATTAAGGTCCAACTAAGCTCCATTCTTCAAATTTATTCCAGACTTAGTTTAATCGTCAAGACTATCCTGAAATACACTCAGACTGGGCTACCGACTCTGCTACCGGCCAAAGATATGGGAAGAAATGATCGGGATCCGGTAGCACAAAAGAAATCATCGGCTCTGGTTCAGACTGGAGTGAGAGTATAGAGCCGAAGAAATCAAACGTGGAGAAGGATGGATCAGTACTAGAATCCTCCACGTCAATCAGTGTCTCAAACAGGTGTGGACAATCAAGATCAGGAGACTCTCTAAGCAGAATGATATCCGATGCATGTAATAGAATCAGATCAGGAAAATCATCGAATATCTCCAGAATGGGCTCATCCTCGCGAGGGTCGTCGAGGTGAGAAGACTCAGAATCAGAATGATCTAAAGACTCAGTTCCGTGTTCTGCCAGATCGGAAATACACTCAGCAGGTGAAACCGAGTACTCATCGAGTGCGGCATCCTCCCGCAGATAACCCTCGGGGAGAGATGCAAGATCAGAAGTGAGTAGAGGAGGACCAGGATCTGGATGGAAATCTGCGCTGCTATCAAGTATCCACTCGGTGCACCAGGCTGCATCATCATCGGAAGTGTAGCTCTCGGCAATCTGGAAGCAGGAGAAGGTACTGGTCAACACCGCGGAAGCTGGCAAAGTGTCTGTAACTGATCCTCGCTCTGCGGCTATGCTGGCTGTCAACTGGTCCTCAGCAAGTGTATCTGTCTCGTCAGAGTAGAGGACAAAAGGCTCGAAGACGGGACTCTTTATGTCTGTACTCTCAAAGTGGTGTCCCTCCTCAAGCTGTGGCTACTGGACTGAGTCCTGGTGACTATCTGCATCCAAGAAGTGTCTCTGCAGGAAGGAAAGTGACTCCTCTGGGACTGGAAACTGAAGTGGCTGAGTCAATGGCTGCAAAAGCTGGGGCTCCTCCGGCTCCTGGAGTATCAGAAGATCTGATATCCAAGATTCGTCGACTGGAAACTCTAGGGCTACCTCGAATTCCAGCTGGAAAACCAACGGGAACTCAAGTAGACTCCGGGTCCGAACCTCTGCTAAGGAAGTCATCTCCTCTGTCCGTGGTGCTGTCAGCTTCAAATCCTCTAGCTGGTGTGTAAAAACTGTCTCATCATGGAAAGTGACACACCGCACTGGTACTGCCTCGTCCGCATGTGTTGTCCCGACCAAGGCATCTCGTGTAGAAGAACTCTGTGAAAGTAGTCTCGAGATGGTATCCAGTAGGTGAAGGTCGGAACTGCGGTGTGAACCGCCACATGTGGTAATCACCAGTGCTATCTGCTCTGCGGTCATCCCCCGCATGGAGATCTCTATCAAGTCGGTAAGTGGAAGTCTGTGCTCAGGGAATCTCCTCAAGAGGTCAAGAAACCTTGGCCATGCCTCATGCAATGGCTCCTGGAGGTCAACTGAAAAGTCCATTATCAAAGACCGCATAAACTCTGCTCTACGTGGGGGAAAGTATCTCTGTAAGAACTCTCGGCGTAGCTCTCCCCACGTCTCAAATGTCCTTCCCAAACGGCGGTGCCATCTCATGGCTCTGTCGTGAAGCGTGAATGGGAAGGTCCTGCTCATCAGCTCCTCTACAGTGACGTCTGAATATCTCTGTGCTCTACAAAACTCCTCGAAAGCGGACAGGTGAAGATGCGGCTCCTCGTGGGCCTATCCTGAAAATTTCGGCAGTCGCTGAATGTAATCCAACTCCAAAACGAATGGACTTAGTGTAGAAGCTGACTGAGCTCCATGTGCTACATGTTCCTCCATCCTTCTGGAATAGGATATGTCTGCTAATCTCCACTGCTCTCTCTGGTTACCAACAGAGTGCGCTCTCAACTCAGCAACAGCATCGTCCGGGTCTCGCATCTGCTCTATCTGATATCCTCAGACGTCTAGCACAGCATGCCCAGAGTGATGAGATGAAAGGGAGGGAGGGAGCGGGAGGTTGGTCGGAGATCCGACCTCCCTAGAAGGTGGACTGGAGTGATGGTCAGAGGATGGAGAAGAAGCCGTAAGAGTCGGCTCAAAGTGAGGGGAATCCATCATCCAGTGATAAGGGAAAAGAAGAAAAGAGTAATGAAGGGAGGTGAGGGAGGGAAATAGATGGAGGAGAAAGGTCGAAGGGATCTGGCAATCAAACAAGATGAACAAGCAAACCCCCAATTCACCTACTGATAAGCGACCTGAAGGCTAGGGTATAGGTGCTAAATTGGTCGTTGCGACCCAAGCGATCAAGTCAACTTAATCAAGAAAAATATCAGACCACTAAATAAATCAAAGATCAATCAAAACAAAGTGAGCGGTCCTGCTATGAGATTTACCTGGTATAGCACCCAGGGTCGAACTCAAGGAGCACGGATTGGCTAAAAAGCCTACGAAGTAGTCAAAAAATCAGAGAAAAATGGAAAACATTTTTTAGTGGTTTTTAATTGTTTTTAAATTTTTTTGGAATTTTTAATATGTGAAGAAAATGAGAAAAGCAAAAGCAAGCACACTTCAACAAATTATTTAATGCATCAAGAAGTAAGCAAAAATTCAGACAAAAATATTTTTATGTTTTTTTATGTTTTTTAATGTTTTTGGTGAATTTTTGGGATTTTTCTGATGTGCATTTTATTTTCTAAAAATCAAACAGTAGCAAGAATGCAAGGTACTGTCCAGCCAGGCCCAAAATCCCTAGATAAAATATCTAAGGAACTCAAGAGGACCTGGAGGTATTTTTCCTGTAAACTAGGTAAAACAAGGAAAATTTGAGTACCAAAATTATTGTTTTTGGGTTTTTAACGTATTTATTAGAATTTTTATGAGTTTTTGAGGGTTTTTAAGTTTTTATGGGTTTTCAGTGATGAAAATTAGCCAAAATTGGCTAGAAAATCAAAGAACACAAAATCAACAGTACCTAATTTTTATAGAATTTTTAGGGGGGTTTTTATATTTTTTTGTGATTTTTAAAACTGAACTGTGCCAAAAATAGATGTTTTTGAATTTTTAAAAATAGCAAATAAACTCAGAAATGTCCTCAAGAATTCTCGAAAATCCTACACCATGGCAGGAACCATGGGTCAAATTTTCATCGAATTTGGAGGTGATTTGATATTTTATTCAAAAATAACAAGAGGGCACTGTGCACAGGGACCAAAGTGCAAATACCCAAAGTTCTGGGGTCCTGGTGCAATTAACCCAAGAAGTCACGCGCTCGGCGCGTGCCTGGGGCACTCAGGGACCTTTTGGTAAGAAAAACAAGTCCCGAGGACCTTCTGGTAACTCGTACCAAAAAGTCCAGGGGCTGTCTTGCAAATAACCCACTAATAGGCGCACATGCGGAATTAAAACACTCACAGGGGCATATATGCAAATACTAAAATATTTTCATTCATTAACGAACAACCATAACTACAGGACTAAAGTTGCAATTACACCAAACATACACGTGACGAAGCACGTGGCTCACACAAACAGGGGCATAAGTGCAAATAAACTAAAGTACGAGGTCCAGTGTGCAAATAACCCTAAACTAAACAACTTGCTAAAATATTTACAGGACTAAAACTCAATAAAAACAATGGCTGGGCCTAAGGGTAATTTACCCCTTATGAAGCGGGCCGTCGGATGCGCTCCACGTGGATGATCTGACGGGTACGCTGGTGGGCGCTCCAGATCTCCTCTCCAAGGATCGGACGGTGGCTGCTCCTCCTGGAATGGACGGACGAGATGACAACTGGAGGTCGAGGCTGATCGGACGGCTGGCGAGGATGGTGGAAGAACACTCAGCCGGCGAGCTTCGCCGGCCTCGTGCGAGCGCTGTGGTCCTCGTCTGCTGCTTCCGGATATCGGAGAAGATGCGCGATGGAGCTCCGCAGCTAATGGTCGACTCCGATGGCCCAGCCGAGCCCTGGAGGGGCTCCGGCAAGGTCGGCGGAGGAAAGCTCCTGGCCGAATGTCGGGAGGCCTCAGATAGCCCTCCTCTGGTCCTGCAAAATAGGTCAGAAGCTTCGCGGGTCGAGGGCAAAGTGCCTCGACCCGGTTAGGCGGTGTGGATGTGGTCTATGCGTCGGGATGAGCGAGCTCCGGCGAAGCGACGGACGGTAGAGCTCGAACCCCAGCTCCTGTGCGAGCTAGGTTGGATGGGTGTATGGAGAAGGTGCGCGGAGGGACGGCGGAGGTGATGACGGGTTCCGATGATCGAAAGGATGCTCGAGATGGTCGGAATCGAAGGAACACGGCGGCGGTACGATTTGGGGCTAACCAGAAATTAGACTAAATAGAGACACTAAGGGGTTACCTGGGCGGATGGTGAGACTATGCTGGAGCTGAGGTAGCTCCTGGTCGTGGCCTCAAGGGTTGTCTCGGCCCGAGGCTCGAGCTCCTGCTCTGGGCGGAGCACGGCGGCGCGCAGTCGCCGGATCAATGGAAACCGGCCCCTCTCCTCGCTGCGACGGCACCTGGAGCGAGCTGTCACTCACGCTCGGGTGCTGGAGCTCACTGGGGTGGAGTGGATTAGCCAAAAGATGCCGATTGAAGGTGGCGGAGCTCGAGATTTATATGGGTGCCGACCCGACTAGGGCTGGTCGGGTAGGGCAGCATGAAGCGTGGACCCCGAGGCAAGGGCTCCGGCGAGCATGTCGGATGCAAGGAGAAGAAGTTGGACCCGGGGTTTGCGGAAGTGGCGAGCGGATCGAGCGCGGAAAAAGAGAAGAAATCGGGTCGGGCGCGAGATCCGCTGGAGAAGACGGTCCGCGGAGGGAGTTGACCGGAGGTCAACATCTCCGTGGACCAATGAGGAGCTGCCACGTATTCTGTTTTTGTTTATTTATTTTAGGCTCGAAAATGATGGAATTATCAAAAATTTAAAACACAAAATATTTTTATTTTATTTTTCTCTATTTTTTGGTGATTTTTAATTAATTTTTGGAAATAAAAATAAGGTATTTACATAATATGTACCATATAGGTATATGTACATAATTAGGGTTTTTAATTTTTGATTTTTAAATTATTATTTTTGTGCAATTTTATCCCTATTTTATATTTTATTTATTTATAGAATAAAATGAGGGATATAAGGGTATTTTTATTTTGTTTTTATTATTTATATACATAGGTGAAATAAGTAGTTATGTACAACTATATACATGGCATTTGTACAATATATTTTTGTAATTTTAATTTTGTTATTTTTATTTGATTTTGGTTTGATTCTTTTTGTTTTATTTACTTACAATATATAGCATAGAATATTTACAAAGAGTTTAGAAAATGATTTTATTTATTTACAAGGTTAAATAAATAAAGAAGTATGGTCTATGTACATGGTGAAAGGGGGTTTTTGATCTTTTTAATTTTCAAATTTTTATTTTGTTTTTAATATTGTCTAAATATATACAAATATGTACAAGCATATTTTTAGGTGGGGAAAATATAATTTTATTTATTTATATAGATATTTACACTAGAGCCCCTATCTCCCTCTACTTTAGCTTTTATGCGGTCAGGCCCATGCTGAGCCCTCCCTTGGGTTAGGATGCTCAATATTTATTCTAAATATTTCCCTCTTTTTCTTTTTAATCTTTATTCTTTTATTTTTGCACAAAAACATGCTAATTATAGGTTTTTACATAATGCATGCTTTTGGTAATTATTTATATTTACATATATCTACATACATTTGCAAAGGTTTTTGTAGCTAAAATATAAGAATAAAGAGTGATGAATGGGTATTCATCACCCCCCTATACTTAACTTTGCTAGTCCCTTAGCAAACACTTATTTGAAAAAGAAGTGAAAAAGAAAGAAAAAGAAAAAGAAAAAGAGGATGTACATGGATCAAGGTTGATTATTAAACTTTCCTTTATTAAATTGAATTATGGAGCTCGATCATATCTTTGGATTATTAATGTGTCGGAACCTTATTCGGACTTAAGCTTAAAACTCAACAGCCTCCAAGTTCCACCAATCTATGGGCAAGACTCCTCAATAAACCAGTTCAGAACAAGTCTACATACACAAACTCTAATGACCATGAATCTTTCCATGCGGTGTAAGTGATATGTGGCTCCCCATCTCAGAAGTAACAAAGAAACAACCTCCCTCAACCTGGTAACTCTAATGCCTCGGTCTAGCAACTCTTTCCTCGAGAAGCGGGGTATTCCCTTCTAAGTTCAAGTGCAACCGGCTCAAGAAGAGGGGGAAGAAGTATAGACTTTTGGAAGCTTAGCCAGTGTAGCTAAGTCTCCCGCTGCAAGCTTCATGAGATGTAACATGGATACCATAAGCTTTGCTTTATTTGACTATATACACTCCGGTGGGGTTATTAAATTTTCAATCCGACCCACCACTTTTTTGGAGTTCTTTTTGCGTTTTGCATTTTTTTTTCAAGGACTTCTGTACAACATATCTACATGGTGCAGCATATATACAAGAAATTTTCCTCTTGAGCCAGTAGACTGTCCCTCTTTTGAAGCTTTATTGCAACCCACGGCTTCTGTCTTTAGCCTTCATCACCACTAGACCAAGTTGAGACGCACTTCCTTCACTAGAAGAAGAAGAGAGGTTCCGCCTAGAAGTACTACCCTCATATGCTACCCCAAGCCAAAGGAAACTGCCTCCTCACCACCTCATCCGTGGAGAGCCATGTGTAAAGTGCAGGTGCAAGTCAAGCCATTGTCTCTAAGAGTCATGCGTGTGTTGTTAAGTGCTCTACTTAGGCTCATCAAGATGACATATGCTCATAGCCTAGTGGACTCAAAGAATTAAGTCCTTATGGACCTGAAAAGCCTTAACCCTAAGTCCTATAAGGTTCCTCTTAAAGTTAGGTGGATTAAGATCTTATTCAAGCTCCATTTCTCAATTTAATTCCAGGCTTAGTTTAAATGTCAACTCTCATCCAGGAAAAACTATATACATATATGTACACAAGATGCTATTTACAACTATTTTACAATCATGCAAAATTTTTGAAAAATGTTTTGAAATCATGAATGAATGATGCATGAGGTGCAAGTTTTGTAAAAAGATATTTATAAACGTTTACACAAGATTTTTGCAAACTTTTGATTTTTCAAAACATTTTGGAAAAATTTTGTACTATATACATAATTTTGATACAAAAATATTTACTCAAGCTTTACACAAAAGATTTTTGAAATCCTTTTTACAAAAATACTTTGTACACTAGCTATGTATGTGCAATATAAAAGAAGTTTATGTACATGAAAAATTTTTAATTTTTGTGATTTTTAGCCATTTTATTTATTAACACACTCACACAAAGTACGAGTTATGGCTAAAGTATATATGAAATATACACACACCCCCCCCCCTATACTTAGCTCGAACGATGTCCTCAGAGTGATCAAGAGCGATGAAGAAGACATAACTCGTGCTTAGTAAAAGGGGAGTGAAAAGGAATGGCTAAGTACAGGAACGAATAAATGAATAGAATGAGAGGAGCTCGGTGGTTTCCCCCTATACTTAGGATTAAATAATCCTAAGTATAGCAAGCTGTACGTGAAGGGAAATCCGAGTGAAGAAGATACAGAATCTGCCCCCCCTATACTTAGGGTAAAATATCCCTAAGTATAGGCAGCAAAACAGGAGCAGAACGAATGAAAAGAATACTCGCAGGTCCTACATCCCCCCTATACTTAGGGTAAAGTACACCCTAAGTATAGCATAATCATAAGATGAGAAAAGGGATGTGGAACTAAAGAATAGAATGATATGGACAATTGGATCTATACAAGGCGGAAGAATAGTGAAAATCAGGCGTGAGATGCAAAAGATGTGAGTCAAGAGACCGCATCTCACGCAAAATGAATAGGGGCAACAATAACGACCCGCGGCTCATGATCTAGAAATGGCTTGAGCCGCTGGCCGTTCACTCGAAAGGTACTATCAGAAGACAACTCGGATATATCAATGCTACCATTGTCGTGTACCTTTCTGACCAAGTAGGGTCCCTTCCATTTGCTCTGTTGCTTCCCTGGAAATAATCGTAGCCTCGCATCAAACAGCCATACTCTCTGTCCAATCTCAAAATGCTTGTGGCTGATATGAGAATCATGCCACTCCTTGACTTTCTCCTTATAATGTAGGCTGCTTGAGAAAGCTGCATCTCTAAGCTCCTCCAGGGCAGCTAACTCTGCCCTCCTCTGGTCTCCCATACCATCTGGATCCATAAGAATATCTGTGACTGCCCAAAGTGACTTGTGCCTCAGCTCAACAGGTAAGTGGCACGGCTTGCCATATACGAGGCGAAAGGGAGATGTGCCCAATGGAGTCTTGAAAGACGTCATATATGCCCACAAGACCGAGTCCAAAAGCTGTGACCAATTCTTTCGGTCAGGGCGGACGACTTTCTGCAAAATATTCTTGATCTCCCTATTCGATACCTCAGCTAGACCATTCGTCTGTGGATGGTAAGGTGTGGTAACACGATGATCTATGCTGAACTCGCTAGCAAGGGCCTTTACCTGGTCGTTGATGAAATGAGACCCCCCATCAGAAATCAGAACTCGTGGAACCCCGAACCGCGTGATGATATGCTTCTTCAAAAATCTGCAAACTGTCCTCGCATCAGCGGCTCGGGTGGGGATAGCCTCCACCCAACGACTAACATAATCAACGGCCAACAGAATGTACTCAAATCCCTGACTCTTAGGGAATGGACCCATGAAATCGATGCCCCATGCGTCAAAAACCTCACAGAAGTGAATGGGCTGCATCGGCATCATATCACGCTGTCCACAAGTGCCCATCCTCTGACAGTCAGTACACCTCTTCACGAACTCATCAGAGTCCTTGAAGAGGGTAGGCCACCACAAGCCGGATTGGAGCACTTTCTGTGCCGTTCTCCTCCCAGAATGATGTCCTCCTGCCTCAAACTTGTGGCAGTAAGTGAGTACGCTATGGTGTTCCTCCTGAGGAATACACCGACGCCAGACGCTATCCCCTCCTTCGTGGTAAAGGATGGGATCCTCCCAGTGGTAGGACTTGGACCTCGCAAGGAAGGTCTCAAGCCTCTGCCTGGGCCAATCTTGTGGGACTTTCCCTGCAACGAGAAAGTTCACAATATCGGCGTACCACGGGAGTGAGGCGATAGCAAGGATCGCCTCATCTGGGAAGGTATCTCGAATGGGATCAATCTGCTCAGAATCCTCAGGTTGCTCTAATCGGGAGAGATGATCCGCCACCACATTCTTGACTCCAGGCTTATCCTTGATCTCAATGTCGAACTCCTGGAGTAGAAGGATCCATCTAGTCAGTCTGGCCTTGGCATCCTTCTTTGCCATGAGGTACCTGATGGCGGTGTGATCTGTAAACAAAGTCACTCTAGATCCAATGATATACGATCTGAACTTATCTAGGGCAAACACTACTGCTAGCATCTCCTTCTCTGTGACCGTATAATTCCGCTGGGCGGAATCCAATGTGCGGCTAGCATAGTGTATGGCAAACGGAACTCCATCCCTCCTCTGTCCCAGCACTGCCCCCACAGCAAAATCGGAGGCATCCGTCATGATCTCGAATGGGAGAGACCAATCAGGCGGCTGGAGAACAGGAGCCTCAATAACATGTTGCTGGAGAGTCGCAAAGGACGAGAGACACTTGTCATCGACAAGGAAATCGGTGTCTTTCGTCAAGAGGTCAGTCAACGGTCGGGCAATCTTGCTGAAATCCTGAATAAATCTCCTATAAAATCCAACGTTCCCCAGGAATGACCGTAGCTGCCTCAAATTGGACGGCGGTGTGAGTTTTCTAATGACCTCAACCTTGGCCGGATCAACCTCCATGCCCCTGTTGGAGATGATGTGGCCAAGCACCGTCCCTTGAGTCACCATGAAGTGACTCTTCTCCCATGACAAAACCAAATGAAACTCGATACATCGCTGGAGTACCCGGTCTAGGCAGTCAAGACAAGAATCGAATCCGTCGTCGTAGACCGAGAAATCGTCCATGAAGACCTCCAAACACTCCCCTACCATGTCCGAAAAGATCGACAGCATGCACCTCTGAAAAGTCGCAGGGGCGTTGCATAGCCCAAATGGCATGCGTCGAAAAGCATATGTGCCGAAGGGACAGGTAAAGGTGGTCTTCTCCTGATCCTCAGGAGCGATGGCCACTTGGTTGTAGCCCGAATACCCATCCAGGAAGCAATAATGGCTCTTCCCTGCCAGTCTCTCAATGATCTGGTCAATAAAAGGCAGGGGGAAATGGTCCTTCTTGGTAGCTTGGTTGAGTCTCCTGTAGTCAACGCAAACCCTCCAAGAGGTGGGTACTCGTGTAGCGATCTCCTCGCCCGACTCACTGATCACAGTCGTGATACCCGTCTTCTTGGGCACCACATGCAAGGGGCTGACCCACTTGGAGTCGGAAATGGGATAAATAAAATCTGCACTCCACCATTTTGATATTTCTTTCATCACGACCTCTCTCAGGTTGGGGTTCAGTCGCCGCTGGAACTCACGCGACGGCTTCGCCCCCTCCTCAAGATAGATATGGTGGGAGTACACTGCAGGACTAATCCCATGGAGATCCTCTACGCTCCATCCGATCGCCTTGCGGTTCTTTTCAAGAACCCCCATCAAACGGGATTCTTGCTCTCCAGTCAACTCGACGGAGATGATGACTGGGTACATCTCTAGATCGCCCGCAAGGAATCGATACTTCAGCGAAGTAGGGAGCAGCTTCAGCTCTGGAATACTAGGTGCTGGCAAATCTGGCTGCGGAAGAAACCGAGTGAAGGCTGCTAAGTCTGCCAAATCTGCCTGGGAAAGTGAAAGCGTACTCTCGCAAACTGGATCGGGAGAAGGCTGCTCAACTGCACTGTCTCTGCTCGGCTCTGCATCTACCTCCTCCTCACCTATAGGCTCAGGTGAACTCAGGTCTGGCATCTGATCATAGCAATCGGCCCAATCAGACTCTGAATCCGAGGGATCTGCATCAATCGCGGTGGCATCAGTACCACCGGAGAACAAGGTGGCCTCAGTACCACCATCACTGAACATCGTGTCGCGATCAAGGACCGGCTCTGCTGCCTCTATGGTATCCTGAACCAAGGCTATGCTCTCCAGACTCTCCTCTGTTATCGTCTCGGCATCAGCTGTATCTGAATATGAGAGGATGGTCTGTGTTGCAGGATCTGCCCAAGCTGCCTCATCGTCTGTGATCACAAAATCACAGTCCTGGTGGATGTCTGGCTCTGTGTCTGTCAGCTGCTCCGAATCTGTACTCGCATCTGAGTGGGTTCTCTCTCTAGCTCTGTAGTCCTCGACCGTCTCTATTTGTATACTCTCGCCCTCGACGCGAAAGTACACCTTCCCGCTATCATGATCAGTCACCGCCTTGGCTGTGGCCAAGAACGGACGACCAAGGATGATGGGGGTATCGGCCACTGACTCAGGGATCTCCATGTCCAACACTACGAAGTCCACGGGGAATTTCAGGCCCTGAATCGTGACGATAACGTCTCGTAATAACCCCTTCGGCCTCTTGACAGATCGATCAGCGAACTGAAGGACTGTCCTGCTCTGTCGAAGAGTGCCCAACTCGAAGCGGTCGAGAAGGGCTGCCGGAAGAAGGTTGATCGACGATCCGCTATCTAGAAGAGTACGGTCGAACCTCTGCTCACTGATCTGGCATCTGACATACGGGGCCCCTGAATCTGGCCTCTTGGCTGGCAGTTGGTTCTGGATCGCAAAACACGTGGCTTTCGTCAGCACATGGATCTCGGAAGTGTGGTTCCTCCTCCTCCTCCTGACTGTAGTCCTGTCTCTCAAAGATCGCTGGAGAAGGGGGATGTGCTGCAAAGCCTCCTGGAGGGTCAGCTGGATGTGGAATCGATCAATCATGCTCTGGCTGAACTCCTCAAGCTCTCTTTTTTTCGGATTTTCTTTTTTCTTCCCCTTCCCCATCTGAAGGGCTCTAGGGAAGGGGATCACAGGGTTCTTCTCAGATGAAGGACTAGGAAAGGGTCTAGACGGTTCAAGGACCGGATCCACACATACATCATGCACCACAGTGGGACCAGAAGAAAGTAAACCTTTTCCTTTATTCATAACAGAGTTCTGAGATACAGGAATGGGAGGAAAGACAACATCTCTATCTGTACAAACACCGGTGGCCTCAGTACCACCTCTGGCTGGCTCTGCTGCTGCTGCTGCTGGTAGACGTCTCGCGGCATCAGTACCGCGGGCTGGCTCGGCTCTACTGGTGGCGTCAGTACCACCTCCTCGAACTGGTGAAGCGGCGGCCTCAGTACCGCCGGTAGGATCAGCATCCTTGGTGGCATCAGTGCCACCATCAACATCTGGAGCGGCCTCAGTACCGCTCTCCTCCTCCTCATGTGGTGCCTCTGAAGTATCCTCGTGGTGAAGCTCAGATGAGGCGCCGCCGCCTGCTGGGGTCCTACCGCTCCTAAGTGTGACAAAATCAGCATCAAATAGATCCGAAGATGTATCATCAAATGGGTCACTAGGAGTGGCTAACTCAGTATGTACTACCTGCTCAGATTTCCTCTTGAGATTGTTCGGGTTCGGCTCAATCTGGGCTGGAATGGTGGCCTTCCCTCTCACCAAGTCCCTCAGCTCCTGGCGGAACTCGTCCATCTCCCGTCTGAATGTGGCCTGCTGGTCCGTGAGGAGGCGGGTGATGTCATCCAAAGCGGGGCTCTCGTGGGAGCCCGACGGGTAGCCTCTCTGTGGGTGAGGCTGCTGGATCTGCTACTGATGGTGCTGGTAAGAGGGATATGAGGACGGGTGCTGCTGCTGAACTGGGTGAGCCTGCTGCTCACGCCTCCATGACTGTCCCTGCTGCTGATAGGGACGAGGACCGAAGGATGATGGCTGGTGCTGCTGGTGTGCAGGGTGCTGCTGCGAATGCTGGTGCTCTCTCTGCTGGGAGTACTGCCCTCCCTGTCCTGACGGCTGCTGCTGGGGCTGGGCACCACCACTCCCCCACCTGAATCCGGGATGGTCTCATCGGATCCCAGGCTGGGGGCGGTCATACCAAATCCCGTTGACATCCATCAACGACTCTGCATCGAAGGGGTCTGGCGGGAGTACTGCCAGAGGCTGATCCGGCTGGTAGACCACCATCTGCGTGTCTGGAGATGGTGGGGACTGGTAGGTAAGCTGCGACTGCTGGTACGGCTCCGCCTGTACAAGGTGAACCTGTCTAGGCTGCTGTGAGGAGCTGGAGCGCTGGGACGAGCTGCTGCTGCCGCCGGTATCGCCTCGCGACAGAAGACGGGGCTGTGAAGCCGTCTGTGTCTCCTGGAGACACATGAGCTGGGTCTTCATGTCGCTCAGAACCTGTGCCATCTGTTCCATCTGAGTGATGCTCTGGCACTGCTTCTTCTCGATCAGCTCCATGCAGTCCAGCTTCTCGCTGATGATACCCATGTCCGCAGCGGATGACTCTGCCTGTGCTGCTGCGACTGCGGACGAACTGGATGGACCTGCATCTACCCGTGCTATCCGCTGGTATTGCACGGGTCCTGGCTGCTGTGGCTGGGGTCTCTGAGAATACAACCTGGTCTGGGACATCACCATGTAGTTCTCGGACATCTCCTCGTAGATGGCCCAGACCTGGTCGTGGTCCTTGGCAAAGTAGGACCCGCCGCAAGAAGCGTTCACCAGACCCTGAAGCTCTGGCGTCAACCCGCTGAAAAAGCTCTGAACTAGGTTCGGCTTGGATATGTCGTGGTGCGGGCATCTGTCTAGGAGCTCTCGGAACCTCTCCCAAGCCTCGTGAAACTGCTCATTGGGGAACATGGAGAAGTTGCTGATCAGGGCCCTCGCTGCATCCGTCCGCCCGAGTGGATAGTACTTTTTCAAGTACTCGGTGCGGAGCTGCTCCCAGGTGTAGACAAACTTCCCTAAATGCTTCAGCTAGGTGGTTGCTCTATCTGCCAGTGAAAAAGGGAAGGCTATCATCCGGATCGTGTCCTGGTCCACGTGGTGATCGTGGACAGTGCTACAGATCATCAGAAACTCCTGGAGGTGGAGGTGGGGCTCCTCAGTGGCTAGTTCGTGGAAACGGGGCAGTAACTGCAAGGTGTTTGGGGGGAACTTGAAGTCCCCCACGATCGCTGGCACTACCACCCAGTGATGCATCAGAGTAGAGCCGGGGTTGTGTAACGCCCGCATCGGCTGTGGTGGTCCTCCTGCCGCGGCGGCTGCCGCTGCTGCTGCGGCGGCTGCTGCTGCTGCTGCGGCTGCTGCGGCTGCGGCCTCTGCATCAGGTATCTCCTCAGGCTCACTCTGCTGGTCTCGCTCTGCTCGGAGCCTCTCCAACTCTCGCCTCATCTCGATCATGAATGCCCCTGATCGCGTAGCTGCTGCTGAACTGTCTCGAGTGATGCGATCAGGGTGGAGTTGATCGCCCCTTGGTCTAGTACAAAATGCTCGGGCTGATGGGGGTGATCATCTGAACTGCCGGCCATGGCGATGTCTGCAAAATCAAATGAGCCCAACTCAGGTGCTGTCAAATCTGCTAATCTCTCCTCGGGCTCATGTCTCTCAATACCAGAAGAAAGGGGGTCGAGGGGGAACAGGGCGGAGTCGTACTCGGGCTCGGAGAGCTGGTCTCGGCTCTCGCGGGCCAACCTAGATGATCGGGTAGACGTGCCCGAGAGCAGTGCAGCCAGAGGCTGCCTAAGAGACCGTCTACCCATCATCTTGATCTGGCGAGTAGTGCAGATGAGATCTGGAGAAACTATGATCACAAACAAACCCCCGGTTCACCAACGCAACGCGAGCTGAAGACCGTGAAAGTTCGGTCAAATTATCTTGTCTATTTTATTTTGGTGAACACACAAAATATCAGAGCGCTTTACGTGACCTGTTAGGATATCCGATGCTATCCCAACCGACTGGCCCGCACGGAAGAGTCGGTAATCAGTCGGGACTAGCACCGGGAGGCTCTACCTAGGGTGCGGGTCACTCTCTCGCGCATCCAAACCAGACAATGAGGGGGTTGCTCTCCCCAAGAAAAATTTTTAGGGTGAACGGTTTTTAAGATCAATAATCTTAGCCAGTCCCAATTTTATGGTTTTTCTTTTTAATATTTTTCAAATCAAATAAAAGGCCTAAAAAATTTTTCGGTTCTCCTGATTATTTAGTCCGAAAACAGGGGGAGAAGACGAAAAAGCCGATGCGCGATAAATCAATGATGCATGCTGAGATAGAAATGCGTACCTTGTCTCCAGCACTCTACATGCAAGTGATCCGCGCAGAATTTAAAGACAGAAAGAAATCTACCTAAATGATGCAACGGGAAAAATCGAGTCCTAGACGAGCAATTTCTAGCGCAGAACCGTATAACTCAGTCACTCGCCCTCGATCCAAAGAGTCCGGTCTAGACCCACCCCTCCTCTTCTCGACAGGTCGAGTTCAGGAGTAGCGCTTGACGGGGCAGGCTCGCGGCGCGTAGGCTCTCAGGAAAGTGACTAAGTTATTTTTATTATTTATTATTAGTAGGTCCAATTACGTTCTATAGGAACAGATAAGCAATTAGGTGTGTGGATCCTACTAATTACGTCACAAGCACCAGAAATTCCTAAAGTCTAGGGGCTCGAGCAAAAACCGCGTAAACACCGGAAAAGGCAGAAAAAAGTAGAAGAAAACCGCGTCAAAAACCGCGAAAATCTCCTAAGGGTCCCCCAAGCACACCGGTGCTCGGCGAAACAGACCCGCTAAATGTTCAAGCACAGTTCAAGTCTGAGTCCCTGTATTATTACAATAATAGTCAAATGTGCTGGAAATAAATCCTAATCTAAACTACGCTAATCCGCGGTTATCCCGCGACTCCCGCACTCCTGCTTGCTCTCCTGCACTCTCCTGTGGCTCTGTGAAGAAGAGAGCCGCCTCCGGTTCTCGCGGTTGCGTCGGCTTCCGAAGAAGCCGCCTCGATCCTCGGGCCCTCGCAAGAAAACAAAAATAAGAGTGTCAAACCAGATTATTGTAAGAAAATGTCAGAAAAATAATATCTACACAATTCTATAAAAAAAGCCGCGAAACTCAAAAAGCCGCGGAAAAGGCTAAAAGTGACTACTAAGCCGTGCTTCCCGGCAACGACGCCATTCTGATAAGCGACCTGAAGGCTAGGGTATAGGTGCTAAATTGGTCGTTGCGACCCAAGCGATCAAGTCAACTTAATCAAGAAAAATATCAGACCACTAAATAAATCAAAGATCAATCAAAACAAAGGGAGCGGTCCTGCTATGAGATTTACCTGGTATAGCACCCAGGGTCGAACTCAAGGAGCACGGATTGGTTAAAAAGCCTACGAAGTAGTCAAAAAATCAGAGAAAAAGGGAAAACATTTTTTAGTGGTTTTTAATTGTTTTTAAATTTTTTTGGAATTTTTAATATGTGAAGAAAATGAGAAAAGCAAAAGCAAGCACACTTCAACAAATTATTTAATGCATCAAGAAGTAAGCAAAAATTCAGACAAAAATATTTTTATGTTTTTTTATGTTTTTTAATGTTTTTGGTGAATTTTTGGGATTTTTCTGATGTGTATTTTATTTTCTAAAATCAAACAGTAGCAAGAATGCAAGGTACTGTCCAGCCAGGCCCAAAATCCCTAGATAAAATATCTAAGGACCTCAAGAGGACCTGGAGGTATTTTTCCTGTAAACTAGGTAAAACAAGGAAAATTTGAGTACCAAAATTATTGTTTTTGGGTTTTTAACGTATTTATTAGATTTTTTATGAGTTTTTGAGGGTTTTTAAGTTTTTATGGGTTTTCAGTGATGAAAATTAGCCAAAATTGGCTAGAAAATCAAAGAACACAAAATCAACAGTACCTAATTTTTATAGAATTTTTAGGGGGGGGTTTTATATTTTTTTTTGTGATTTTTAAAACTGAACAGTGCCAAAAATAGATGTTTTTGAATTTTTAAAAATAGCAAATAAACTCAGAAATGTCCTCAAGAATTCTCGAAAATCCTACACCATGGCAGGAACCATGGGTCAAATTTTCATTGAATTTGGAGGTGATTTGATATTGTATTCAAAAATAACAAGAGGGCACTGTGCACAGGGACCAAAGTGCAAATACCCAAAGTTCTGGGGGTCCTGGTGCAATTAACCCAAGAAGTCACGCGCTCGGCGCGTGCCTGGGGCACTCAGGGACCTTTTGGTAAGAAAAACAAGTCCCGAGGACCTTCTGGTAACTCGTACCAAAAAGTCCAGGGGCTGTCTTGCAAATAACCCACTAATAGGCGCACATGCGGAATTAAAACACTCACAGGGGCATATATGCAAATACTAAAATGTTTTCATTCATTAACGAACAACCAGAACTACAGGACTAAAGTTGCAATTACACCAAACATACACGTGACGAAGCACGTGGCTCACACAAACAGGGGCATAAGTGCAAATAAACTAAAGTACGAGGTCCAGTGTGCAAATAACCCTAAACTAAACAACTTGCTAAAATATTTACAGGACTAAAACTCAATAAAAACAAAGGTTGGGCCTAAGGGTAATTTACCCCTTATTAAGCGGGCCGTCGGATGCGCTCCACGTGGATGATCTGACGGGTACGCTGGTGGGCGCTTGATGAATACCCATTCATCACTCTTTATTCTTATATTTTAGCTACAAAAAACCTTTGCAAATACATGTAGATATGTGTAAATACAAATAATTACCAAAAGCATGCATTGTGTAAAAACCTGTAATTAGCATGTTTTTGTGCAAAAATAAAAGAATAAAGAGTAAAAAGAAAAAGAGGGAAATATTTAGAATAAATATTGAGCAACTTGACCCAAGGGAGGGCTCAGCATGGGCCTGACCGCATAAAAGACAAAGTAGGGAGAGATAGGAGCTCATGTGTATATACTTCTGTAAATAAATAAAATTATATTTTCCTCACCCAAAAATATGCTTGTACATATTTTGTGTATATTTAGAAACTATTAAAAACAAAATAAAAATTTAAAAATCAAAAATTCAAAAATGCCCTTTCACCATGTGTATAGACCATCATCCTTTATTTATTTAATCCTATAAATAAATGAATTTATTTTCAAAACTTTTTGTGAATACTCTAAGGTATATTTTGTAAATAAATCAAATAAAAAGAAATCAAATAAAAACAACAAAAATTAAAAATACAAAAATACAGTGTATATACCATGTATATAAATGTATATAACTATTTATTTAAACTATGAATATAAATAATTAAAATAAAATAAAAATACCATTTTGTTCTTTATTTTATGATGTAAATAAATAAAATATAAAATGGGCATAAAAAAATACATAAAAATAACAAATAAAAAATCAAAAATTAAATCTATATAGTGTACATATCCCTATATATATAGCTACCCTATTTTTATTTCCAAAAATTAATTAAAAATCACCAAAAAATAGAAAAAAATAAAAGAAAAATATTTCATGTTTTGAGTTTTTCTTAATTCGGCCATTTTCTACCTTAAAATAAATAAACAAAAATTTCAATAATTGGCAGCTCCTGATTGGTCCACGGGGGATTGTTGACCCCGGTCAACTCCCCCGCGGACTCCTTCCTTTTCTGGAAGATGCGCGCCGCCCCACCTTCGCCGATTTTTCCACGCGTCTCCAGGCTGTCACCCACGCAAACCCCGTGCCCGGATTCTTCGCCGATCATCCATCTCCCTCGCCGGATCTTTCGCCATGAAATCCCCGCCTTCCTTAGCCGTCATCGCCTAACCCTAATCGGCCCTGTCTCCATATATATCCCGACCTCCGCCGCCTCCGCGCCTCATCTTTGGCTCCCTATCTTCACTCCCGTGACCTCCATCGTAACCACCGAGGTGACAGCTCGCGTTGGCCCTTGTTGCAGTGAGGAGGAGGTGCTTGGACCATCGATCCGGCTGCCTTGCGCCGCCGTGCTCCGACGTCTGACCGGAGCTCGAGCCTCAGGCCTTGACGCCCTTCGAGGCTACGACCGGGAGTTAGCCACACTCCAGCATAGTCTTCCGCTCCACCCAGGTAGTCGATTAGCTCGTCCATTTCGTTTAATTTCTGATTTCGCCCAAATCGTATCTCCGACGTATTCCCCTGATTCCGGTCATCTCGCGTAATATCTCGACCATCCGACCCGACCTTCATCTTCACCAGACCTCTCCGCATCTTCTTCACCCCTTCATCCAACCCAGATCGCACCGGATCTGGGAATCGAGCTCCTCCGCCGACCACCCTCGCCGGAGCTCTCCATTCCGACGCATCACGCACCTTCACTCCGCCCAACCGGGTCGAGGCAATTTGCCCTCGACCCGTGAGTCTTCTGGTTCGCTTTTCAGGTCAAGACAAGGGTCATCTGAGACCCTTCGCCATTCAGCCAGGAGACCCGGCTCCGCCGCCTTCGACCGAGCTCCTCGGAGCTCGGTGCGCTCGTCGGAGACCACCAGCAGACGCGGGAGCCTTCCGCGATTCTTCTCCGACCTCCAGAAGGCTCTCCAGAGGATCCTAGCGCACGCACCAGCCCGGCGAAAGTCGCCGGCGACTTGTTCTTCCAGGATCTTCAGCCGCCGTCCGATGAGGCCTCCGCTCCAGTCTTGATCTCAGCCGTCCATCTTTCGAGGAGCCGCGACCGTTGATCATCCAGAGGATCTCATCTGGACCGTTGGTAGCAGAGGAGAGAGGCACCTGAGCCCTAGCCGTCAGATCACCCACGTGGCCTCGCCTCAGCCGTCGATCGAGCCCAAGAGACACCGAAGAAGAGCGCCCGCCGTCCCGAGCCGTTGGATCTTCCACGTGGCGCCTATCGAGCCGTCGATGATAATAAAAGGGGTAAATTCATCTTAGGCCCCTCTGTTTGTTTTATTTCAATTTAGTCCTGTAATTTTAAATTACGTTGTTTATTTTCTGGGATACTTGCAATAAGGACCTCGTACTTATTTTATTTGCACTTATACCCCTGTCTACGTGGACCACGTGCTTCGTCACGTGAACTTTATTGGGTTAATTGCAATATCAGCCCTGTAGTTCTGGATGTTACGGATTGAATAAAATCTTTTACTTATTTGCATTTATGCCCCTGTGCGTGATTTAATTTCCACATGTGCGATATTTTTGGGTTATTTGCAGATAAGCCCCTGGACTTTTGGTACTTGTTACCAATAAGTCCTTGGAACTTATTTTTATTACATTTAGGTCCCTGAGTGCCCCAGGCACGCGCCTCGTGCGTGTTTTGCTGGGTATTTTGCACCAGGACCCCCAGAACTTTGGGTATTTGCACTTTGGTCCCTGTGCACAGTGCCCCCTTGTGGATTTTGAATAAAATATCAAATCACCTCCAAATTCGATGAGAATTTGACACATGGCTCCTGCCATGGTGTAGAATTTTTGTGAATTTGTGAGGACATTTTTGATTTCATTAGCTATTTTTAAAAATTCAAAAACCCATATTTTTGCTACTGTTTAGATTCAAAAACCCTAAAAAAATATCAAAACACTTTTAAAAATTCTAAAAAAATTAGATATTGTTGTTTGCTTGCTGTTTGATTTTCTAGCCAATTTTGGCTATTTTTCATTGCGTAAAAACCCTAAAAATCTAAAAACCCCTAAAAACTCATAAAAATTATAATAAATAACAAAAAAATCCAAAACAATAATTTAGGTGACCAAATTTTCCTTATTCTTTCTAGATTACAGGAAAATTACCTCAGGGCTTGTTGAGATCCATAAATATTTTATTTTTGGGTCTAAAGCCTTGCTGGACAGTACCTTTCATTTTTAGCACTGTTAGATTTTTAGAAAATAATTTACCCATTAGAAAAATATCAAAAATTCACCAAAAACATTTAAAAACTTAACAAACATAAAAACAATTTTTCTGGAATTTTTGCTTGATTTTTGATGTGTTAAATAAATTGCTTAAGTGTGCTTGTTTATACTTTCTTTATTTTCCTTCACATATTAAAAATTCTACAAAAAAAAAATATAAAAAAAATCAAAAACCACTAAAAATTAGCTTCTCTGAAATTTGACTACTTAGTTTTTTCAATCGTGCTCCTTGTGTTCGACCCTGGATCTCTATACCAGGTAAAAAGAATAGCGAAGACCGCTTACATTGAATTTCTTGATTTTCCGAGTGGTTTTTATCAATTTTTCTCGATTGACCGCGCTTGGTGATTTGGGTCACAACGACCATTTTATTTCCATTACTTAACCCGATCGCAGGCTCGTCATCAGAATGGCGCCGTTGCCGGGGATAGACCACCTTTACCTGTAAAACTCAATAAAAACAAAGGTTGGGCCTAAGGGTAATTTACCCCTTATTAAGCGGGCCGTCGGATGCGCTCCACGTGGATGATCTGACGGGTACGCTGGTGGGCGCTCCAGATCTCCTCTCCAAGGATCGGACGGTGGCTGCTCCTCCTGGAATGGACGGACGAGATGACAACTGGAGGTCGAGGCTGATCGGACGGCTGGCGAGGATGGTGGAAGAACACTCAGCCGGCGAGCTTCGCCGGCCTCGTGCGAGCGCTGTGGTCCTCTTCTGCTGCTTCCGGATATCGGAGAAGATGCGCGATGGAGCTCCGCAGCTAATGGTCGACTCCGATGGCCCAGCCGAGCCCTGGAGGGGCTCCGGCAAGGTCGGCGGAGGAAAGCTCCTGGACGAATGTCGGGAGGCCTCAGATAGCCCTCCTCTGGTCCTGCAAAATAGGTCAGAAGCTTCGCGGGTCGAGGGCAAAGTGCCTCGACCCGGTTAGGCGGTGTGGATGTGGTCTATGCGTCGGGATGAGCGAGCTCCGGCGAAGCGACGGATGGTAGAGCTCGAACCCCAGCTCCTGTGCGAGCTAGGTTGGATGGGTGTATGGAGAAGGTGCGCGGAGGGACGGCGGAGGTGATGACGGGTTCCGATGATCGAAAGGATGCTCGAGATGGTCGGAATCGAAGGAACACGGCGGCGGTACGATTTGGGGCTAACCAGAAATTAGACTAAATAGAGACACTAAGGGGTTACCTGGGCGGATGGTGAGACTATGCTGGAGCTGAGGTAGCTCCTGGTCGTGGCCTCAAGGGTTGTCTCGGCCTGAGGCTCGAGCTCCTGCTCTGGGCGGAGCACGGCGGCGCGCAGTCGCCGGATCAATGGAAACCGGCCCCTCTCCTCGCTGCGACGGCACCTGGAGCGAGCTGTCACTCACGCTCGGGTGCTGGAGCTCACTGGGGTGGAGTGGATTAGCCAAAAGATGCCGATTGAAGGTGGCGGAGCTCGAGATTTATATGGGTGCCGACCCGACTAGGGCTTGTCGGGTAGGGCAGCATGAAGCGCGGACCCCGAGGCAAGGGCTCCGGCGAGCATGTCGGATGCAAGGAGAAGAAGTTGGACCCGGGGTTTGCGGAAGTGGCGAGCGGATCGAGCGCGGAAAAAGAGAAGAAATCGGGTCGGGCGCGAGATCCGCTGGAGAAGACGGTCCGCGGAGGGAGTTGACCGAAGGTCAACATCTCCGTGGACCAATGAGGAGCTGCCACGTATTCTGTTTTTGTTTATTTATTTTAGGCTCAAAAATGATGGAATTAGCAAAAACTTAAAACACAAAATATTTTTATTTTATTTTTCTCTATTTTTTGGTGATTTTTAATTAATTTTTGGAAATAAAAATAAGGTATTTACATAATATGTATCATATAGGTATATGTACATAATTAGGGTTTTTAATTTTTGATTTTTAAATTATTATTTTTGTGCAATTTTATCCCTATTTTATATTTTATTTATTTATAGAATAAAATGAGGGATATAAGGGTATTTTTATTTTGTTTTTATTATTTATATACATAGGTGAAATAAGTAGTTATGTACAACTATATACATGGCATTTGTACAATATATTTTTGTAATTTTAATTTTGTTATTTTTATTTGATTTTGGTTTGATTCTTTTTGTTTTATTTACTTACAATATATAGCATAGAATATTTACAAAGAGTTTAGAAAATGATTTTATTTATTTACAAGGTTAAATAAATAAAGAAGCATGGTCTATGTACATGGTGAAAAGGGGTTTTTGGTCTTTTTAATTTTCAAATTTTTATTTTGTTTTTAATATTGTCTAAATATATACAAATATGTACAAGCATATTTTTGGGTGGGGAAAATATAATTTTATTTATTTATATAGATATTTACACTAGAGCCCCTATCTCCCTCTACTTTAGCTTTTATGCGGTCAGGCCCATGCTGAGCCCTCCCTTGGGTTAGGATGCTCAATATTTATTCTAAATATTTCCCTCTTTTTCTTTTTAATCTTTATTCTTTTATTTTTGCACAAAAACATGCTAATTATAGGTTTTTACATAATGCATGCTTTTGGTAATTATTTATATTTACATATATCTACATGCATTTGCAAAGGTTTTTGTAGCTAAAATATAAGAATAAAGAGTGATGAATGGGTATTCATCACCTACGCACACGGAGCTGAAGACCGAAGGGATCGGTCAATTATCTTGTCAGTTTTATTTTAGGTGATCATCCAGCCTATCAGAGCGATTACGTGAGGTCAATAGGTATCCAGATCTTTCTCAACCGACTGTCCCGTACTAAAAGCCGGTAATCAGTCAAGAAAAGATCGGAGGCTCTATCCTAATGTGCGGATCACTCTCTCGCTCATCCAAACCAGACAAGGAGGGGGTTACTCTCCCCAAGACAGATTTTTCGTGAAGTGTCTTTTAGTTCAAGTATGATTAGCAGTCCCGATTTTATTGTTTTTGTTTTTAGATATTTTTCAATAAAAAGAAACGCCTAACGAATTTTTCGGTTCTCCTAATTATTTAATCCAAAACAGGGGGAGAAGACGAAAAAGCCGATGCACGATGAAATCAATGATGCATGCTAAGTAAGGAAGGCGTACCAGACTCCAGCACTCTACATGCAATATGATCCGCGCATAAATGTAAAGACAGGAAAGAAACTACCTATATGGTGCAGCGGTGAAAACCGAGTCCTAAACAGGTAATTTCTATTCAACAGAACCGTCTAGCTTAGTCACTCGCCCTCGATCCAAAGAGTCCGGTCTAGACCCACCCCTCCTCTTCTCGACAAGTCGAGTTCAGGAGTAGCGCTTGACGGGGCAGGCTCGCGGCACGTAGGCTCTCAGGAAAGCGACTAAGCTATTTTTATTATTGATTTATTAGTAGGTCCAATTATCGTTCTATAGGAACAGGCAATTAATTAGGTGTGGGGATCCTACTAATTACGGCACAGTCAAGCAGAAAATCCTAAATCTAGGGGCTCGAGAAAAATCGCTAAAAACCGTAAAAGGCAGTAAAAACAAAGCCGCGTAAAAACCGCGAAAAACTCCTAAGGGTCCCCCGAGTACACCGGTGCTCGGCGAAACAGACCCGTTAGCTCAACCAAGTCCAAGTCCAGTCTGAGTCCCTGTATTATTACAACAATAATCAAATAATCCTAATCTAACCTCACCCACTCAACTCTCTCTCTCTCTCTCCTGCGGCTCCGTGCAGAAGGGAGCCGCCTCCGAGTCTCGCGGTTGCGTCGGCATCTCGAAATCGGCCGCCTCGATCCTCGGGCCCTCGCAAGAAAAAGAGACAAGTGGTCAGTCCAAATTATTATCAGAAAATATCAGAAAAATATATCTACAAAAATCTATACAAAAAGCCACGAAAATCAAAAGCCGCGGAAAAGCTAAAAAAAATGACTACTAAGCCGTGCTCCCCGGCAACGACGCCATTCTGATGACACGAAAAACCGAGCGACTAAGGTAAAGGTACAGAAGTGGTCGTTGCGACCTCGGTCACTCAGACGATGTGTCAATCAAGAAAAATGAACCACTCGATACAAATAGAATCAATCAAGCACGAATAGCGGTCCTGCTATGTGATTAACCTGGTATAGCACCAAGGGTCGAACTCAAGGAGCACGGATTGGCCGAGAGGCCAACGAAGTAGTCAAAACAAATAAGATAAAAAAGGAAAATATTTTTAGTGGTTTTTAATTATTTTTTATATTTTTTTGGATTTTTAATATTGGAAGAGAACAAGAAAAGTAAGGAAGAACACAATTCAACAAATTATTTCAAGCACCAAAAATCAACCAAAAATCAAAACAAAAATATTTTTATGTGTTTTATACTTTTTTATGTTTTTGGTGAATTTTTGACAATTTTCTGATGTGTATTTTATTTGATAAAAATCAAACAGTGGCAAAAATAAAGGGTACTGTCCAGCCGAGCCAAAAAGCCCTAGATAAAATATCTAAGGGTCTCAAAATGTCCTGGAGGTAATTTTCCTGTAAAATAGAGGAAACAAGGAAAATTTAGGTACCAAGTTTATTGTTTTTGGATTTTTAATGTATTTATTAGAATTTTTATGGGTTTTTAAGTGTTTTTAAGTTTTTAGTGGTTTTTAGCAATGGAAAATAGCCAATTGGCTGGAAAATCAAACAAACTCAACTAAACAGTAGATAATTTTTAGGGAACTTTTGAAGGAGTTTTTATATTTTTTTGTGATTTTTCAATCTGGACAGTGACGAAAATAGAGGTTTTTGAATTTTTAAAAATAGCAAACAAAATCAGAAATGTCCTCAAAAATCCGTGAAAATCCTACACCATGGCAGGAGCCATGTGTCAAATTCTCATTGGATTCGGAGGTGATTTGATATTTTATTCAAAAATAAAAAGAAGCAACAGTGCACAGGGACCTTTCTGCAATTAAAGCAAAGTTCTGGACCCCTGGAACAACAACCCTGAAGAGTATAAGTACAGGAGTGCAAATTACCCTCCAGGCCACGCACGATACGCGTGACTCAGGCCTGGAAGGACCAAATTGCAATTCCTATTAATAAAAATAAGAAACGTAACAGGGCAGAAAGGCAGGGCCAATATTGCAAGAACACCAAAATATCACGTGTTGATGCACGTGTCCACAACTGGCAGGGGTATAAATGCAATTCAAACAAACATAGAGGTCCACAGTGCAATTTTCACAAAAACAAAAGAACTACACTACGTATTTACAGGACTAAACAGTAAATGCATAAAGTGAAGGGGCCTAAAGACAAATTACCCCTTTTATTAATGTTGAGGGACGGATGCACGACGCGTGGCAGATCAAACGGCTGAGACGACGCGCCGCACACCAAAGGGGAACCCTCGAGTCGATCCGACGGCTGGAACGCGTCCACGTGGAAGATCAGACGGTGGTGCTGCAACGTGGGTCTGCGAAGGAGGACTCGCTCGGATCGGACGGATGAGGTTTAGCCACGTTCTGGATCTGACGGTCGAAGATGTCGTGGTTAAACCTCAGCCATCGGACGGTGGAGATCCAACCTCAAAGATCTGGCGGACAGGGCTGCTCCGAGAACGAACGGACACGATCTAATCTGGAGCGTCGAGGTCGATCTGGCGGTGGACGAGGATCTTGGAAGAACTGGCGGCCGGCGAGGTTCGCCGGCCCTCTGCGTGCACGGTGGTCCTTGTCTACCGCTCCTGAGGTGCGGGAAAGCTTCGCCTTGAAGCTCCGCACCTGGTGTGCTGCTCCGATGGAAGCGAGGAGCTCCAGAGAGCTCCGGCAACGTGGAGGAACGGGAGCCCTTGTGCTCTGAAGTTCCGACCTCCAGATGAGGTCGATTGGCCGAGAAACCTGCACAGGAAAGAAGCTGGGTCGAGGGCAAACTGCCTCGACCCGTCAGAGCGGGCGGAAAGTGCAAGGTGAGGCGCTGTGGAGGCTCTCCGGCGAGCGGCGGAGGGGTGAGAGCCGATGTCCTGCTCTGAGGCGAGACAGGGGGAGTGAAGGGGCGGAGAAGGTGGATAGGAGTCAGGCGAAGGTGGTGGTGGTGTCAGATGGTCGAGTGCGTGGACGGAGACGGCTGGCGGAGGCGGGGGAGCTAAACTACTGAAAATCGAAAAATCGCAACCTAAGCTAATCTACGGCCTAACTAAGCTACCTGATGGGCGCATTCGACGGGGCTGGAGCTGATGAAGCTCCCGGTCGTTGCCTGCAAGGGGTCGTCGAGTTCCCCGAGGCTCAGCACGCTCGCGGCAGCGCACGGCGGCGTTTACCACCGTATCAGTGACTCCCGGCTGCCCGGGCCTCGCTGCAACTCCAAAGGCCACGACTGTCACTCAGGGACGCTGGAGGAGCTCACAGGCACCGAGGGGAAGATCAAAGATGGAAGAATTAGGTCGCCGGAGACGACTTTATATATGGTGCTGGGTCCGAGAAGATGGCGATCGGGCGAGTCAGGCGGAGCTCGGATCCAGCAAACCCGCCTCGGGCGAGGGTCCTGGATGATCGGAGATGAATCGGGGCCTGGGGTTCGAGGAGCTGGCGGTCGGATCATGACGCAATAAATGGGAGAACAAGCGGGTCGGGCGCAGAATCCGGCTCTGGTGGTCCTGGGGGGAGAGTTGACCGGGGGTCAACAATCCCCCGTGGACCAATCAGAGCCCGCCAAGCACAAAATTTTTATTTAGTTATTTTAGGCTAGAAAATGATCGAATTACTCAAATCTCAAAACACAAAATATTTTTATTTTATTTTTTTCTATTTTTAAGTGATTTTTAATAATTTTTCTGGAATGAAAATAGGCTATATACATAGTATGTACTATATATATATGTATATACAATATATATAGGGTTTTGATTTTTGATTTTTATATATTATTTTTGTACAATTTTATTCCCATTTTATATGTTATTTATTTACATTATAAAATAAGGAATAAAAGGGTGTTTTTATTTTATTTTTATTATTTATGTACATGGGTAAAATAAATATATATACATCTATATACATGGTATATGTACAATGTATTTTTTTATATATTTTTAATTTTTCTATTTTTATTTTTTTTTAATTTTTAATTGTTTTTATTTTATTTATTTACAATATATAACATAGACTATTTACAAAAAAATTATAAAAATTACTTTTATATATTTACGAAGCTAAATAAATATGTAGGTGTGGTTTATGTTCATGATGAAAGGGAGTATTTTTGAGCTTTTTGATTTTTAACTTTTTATTTTGTTTCTATATTTTTATAAATATGTACAAGTATTTACAAGCATATTTTTGGGTGAGGAAAATATAGTTTTATTTATTTACATAAATATTTACACATGAGCCCCTATCTCCCTCTACTTTAGCTTTTATGCGGTCAGGCCCCTGCTGAGCCTTCCCTTGGCTTAGGTTGCTCAATATTTATTCTAAATATTTCCCTCTTTTTCTTTTTAATCTTTATTCTTTTATTTTTGCACAAAAACATGCTAATTATAGGTTTTTACACAATGCATGCTTTTTGGTAATTATTTATATTTACATATATCTACATGCATTTGCAAAGGTTTTTGTAGCTAAAATATAAGAATAAAGAGTGATGAATGGGTATTCATCAATCTCTAAAACCGAGAGTTCTTGAACGGATCAAGTCTTATATTCACATGCACAGTCAGGGGTTAATCCAACTTATTCATTCTTTATCTGCTCGAGGACTAGCAAAGTTTAAGTATAGGGGGGTGATGAATCCACGATTCATCATCTCAATATCTTGATTTTAGCAAAATTCCCGAGTAAAATTCCAGAAAAATGTACATAAATTCATTAAATTAACAAAATGTCTCTTGTAAATAAAACACACTAATTAATGCATATTAGATTGTATAAAATAAATTACACATAAAAAGCCGCAAAAATAAAGGAGATTTATACATGTAAATAGCCCAAAAACTTCATGTATTTTTAATAAACTCATTTCAACTCCTTTTTGACTATTCTTTCTCCAACTTGTTCATATCAATGTATATAAAAAAACAAAAATACAAAACAAATTTTAGCTCAAATAAATGCTCCGAGATCCCAATGGGAAAAAATCGTAAAGACCAACTTCCAAGATAAATTCCCGCTCCGTATGAACTCCAAGTTCACCAAACTCACTTTTAAAGTTCAAGTTAGAAAATTATCTATCCAACGGAAATGGTTTCATTAAAATCGGAGCTCATTTGCAAAAGTTGGGTTTTGGGGACCTAGATGTACATTGTATATTATGTATATGTTCATTCTTTCTTCATTTTTTATTTTTCCTTTTTTAATTATTAAAATAAAATATATATAATGGTGGTGTTGTATTTTTCCTTTCCGCGCTCCTTCTCGGCCCTGTTACGCACGCCCTCCTGCCAGGTCGTGCCCCACCGTTCGTGTGCAGTCGCGCGGCTCGACAACCGCCTCCGCTGCCATCGCTCCTCCCCTCCGCGCCATTCGTCCACCCCATCCGCCGAGATCAGCTTGTCGAAGAAGAAGGGGTGGAGGGCGTCCCCGTCCCCCTTTGTGTGTGAAGAACGAAGGCCAAGAGAGAAACCATAGGTCAAATAAAAAAAGATTTGGAAAATTTACGACACATCCCTGAAGGTTTTCAAAATTCACAAAAACGCCCCCATGCTCTTGTGCCTGGCACATGTGTAGTGGGTATTATCTTTTGCTATCTCTGTTTATTTCTTGTTCTATTTTCATGCAAAAACTCTAAATAATTGCAGTCTAGTCCCCCTGTTTCAGACAATAACTTTGATTGATCTCTCTGATGAAATAAATGTTATTGTGGTTGCAAAAATTCTGCGAAAATTCATATGTGCTCCTGATATGCGCCTTAATGTTGTATAAAATTTTCATTGCATTTCGTTGATATTGATATTTTAAAAAAATAAAAAATAGTGTATTTTTGCTGGTCAGAACTTTGAAAATTCCTAAAAATTCCAAAACTCTTCTCAAAATTCCAAAAAATTTACTTAGTTGTGTTTTGATGTGTTCTAATTTCTGATCAATTTTCATGCATTAAATCTTTAGAAAACTCCAAAAAATTGCAAAATACGAAAAATCTTAAAAAATTTGTACAAAATTCTAGAAAAATAAAAAAAATGTGATTTCAGTTTATGATTGCAGATATTGCTTTGTAGTTTATCAAAAAATAATTTCCAGGAGTATTGGGCATTAAACTATTTTTAAATTGCAAAATAATCTTGGTTGTGTATTGTTTCCCTTATTTTCCACTATTTCATTTTTAGAAAATCACAAAAATATCAGAAAAAATCGAAAAAAATACCAAAAATATTTTAAAATATAAAACACAAAAATATTTTCTTTTTTATTTTCTGAGTATTTTTGTCCTTTTTGAAAAATACAAAAAAGAGTGTGGGTTGTGTGTTTTATTCATTTGTGCCTTATTGAAAAAAATAAGAAAATCAAAAATAAAAAAAACCACTAAAAATTCAGTCCGAAAAGTGACTATAGAGTTTTTAAATCGTGCTCCTTGTGTTCGACCGTGGTCGCTATACCAGGTAAAAAGAATAGCGAAAACCGCTTACCTTTGCTTTGATTGTTTGATCTTTTATTGAGTGGTTTAAATTATTTTTCTCGTTGACCGAATTGCGCGGTTGAGATAATGACAATCTGTGATATTATTTCATCCCTTCTTAACCACACGGATTTCGTGTCATCAGCCCTCCATCTAGAACAAGTAAATTTTAACAGTCTGAATTTTCCTGTAAACGACCTGTTCTAGATGGAGAGCTTAGGAGTCTATGTTTCTCATGAAATTTGAATGACATGTAGGAGGGATATATAGATGAATATACATGAAAAAATTTTGAAAAAAATAAAAATGGGAGAAACTGCTCCGTGTAACAGCCAACTTGGCTGTTATACAGAACAACCTCTCCGGCCTCTTATAATAATGTATATTAATTTATAACTAATATAATTAATATTTTTAATGTATAGATAACATGTTACACCGAACCAAAAAATCATAAAATGAATATTCAAAGCTAAATATCTACTCCGTATGAAATCAGAATTCGTCGAACTCACTTTCATTGTATTATTACTTAAATTAAAATAAAAGTGATTTTATTAAAATCAGAGTTAAGATGTAAAAGTTGACTTTTAGGGATACTTTACTATTTGTACAAACTGTACATTATTTTCTTTTATTTTATTATCTGATTTTACCATCATATATATTTTCTTATATATTATAATAATTATATAAAATGAAAATGACTAAAGTTTAAAATTATAAAAAATAAATGTAATAGATTTATAAATAAATCTATTATTAATTTATATGTTCATAAGGATATATATATATATATGGGAATAGAGAGCCTCCTCTTGAGAGGAGGCAACTTCCCTCCTCCTTACTTTAAAACCGTCCGATCCAATCCCCTGCAACTGTTAGATTTAATTCCCACTTCTCAATAACTCATGATGTCTCAATAACTTATGAATACGAATGCGAAAATAAACGAATGTCAAAGTGATATCCATATCTATGTCCATTATAAAATGATTATGAATATCAAAAACAATATAAGACAAATATTATAGCAGATCAGATACCAACATGTTCGTAATCATTTTCGTCTCTAACAAGTATACATATTTTTAGTACTTATGATATGATTTTCGAATGAAGTTATTGTTTTCAATGACGACTTTTGAAATTTGATGTGCATGTTAGCTTAAACTTATTTAAATGAATATATAATGTTCGACTATTAAACTGATAGAAATTTCTTTAGTCTCTGCTCTGAATAATCCAACTGTATGGATTTAGTATACTATTTTAAATATCTATCCAATTTTGTTTAAATCCGATGCTCATAGTTATTTTATCTTAAAGGTCAAAGAAAATGTATTGTTTAAATTCGATGCTCCTAGTTATTTTATCTTAAAGGTCAAAGAAAATATAAAACTTAAAATGATTTTTGAGTAGTTCTCATGTTGACTTTTTTGAAATTTATTACAGAATAGCTAAGAATACCGGATCTAAATGAAATTAGGTTGCTAGGTAGATTAATATTTACACATCAATTTAGAAAAAAAAAAGGAGTTGGCGGAGAAAACTAGATAAAGATGGGAGGTAAAGAGCACAGTTGGGAGGAGGGGCTCGATGCCAATTGCCAAATGACACGAAACTCGGTACTTAATTACTGCATTAGTCTAACGGTTATACGTATTAATCTTAACGGAAAATAATTATCAGATAAAACAAACACAAAGTATCAAGTTCAGGAAACTTTGCACGGACAAATGGCGATAGATACTCTCAAAATATTTACGCGGCCGGGAAATGGATGAATGCGTACACAACGAGGTACGATTGACCCTCCCCCGAGTCTCAAAAGCAAAAATCGTATCTTACACTGCTATATATATACACATACAAAGATAGATAGCATGCATCTCTATACATACATCATACATGGGCACAAGACACGACCAGTTACTCAAATCTCGTAGATAAAGGGGAACGTCTGATCCATAGAGACTCCGGGGGCCTGTTCCTGCTCCATCCCACCTTGCTCATTCCTCCTCTTCACTTCCGCCACGTTCCCGGCAACCGTCGTCCACGGATCCACGTCACGAATCACGACCGCCCCAGCGCCAACCTTCGCCCCTTCCCCTATCCTCAGGTTTCCGATAATCGCCGCACCCGCGCCGATGAGGACCCCGTTGCCGATCTTGGGGTGGCGGTCCCCGACTTCTTTGCCGGTCCCGCCGAGGGTGACGTGGTGAAGGATGGACACCTTGTCGCCGATGACGGTGGTCTCACCGATGACGATGCCCGTGGCGTGATCGAGGAGGACGGCCTTGCCCACGGTAGCGGCTGGGTGGATGTCGACGGCGAAGGTGTCGGCGATCATGGACTGGAGGGTCCGAGCGAGAGGCCGGCGGTGTTGTTGCCAGAGAACGTGTGAGATCCTATGAGCCTGAGAGTGTATATGATTTGTTACGAATACCTGATCTACACACGAATTATATCGCGCGACATCGTATATTATCCAGCAGTGTTTTCAATAATATCCAACAGTTTTCTAAATTAATAAGTAGTAATCTATTGCCATTTGAACTCGGAATTCGGAAATGCGTGCTCACGCATGCAGCATGTTTTCCAAGAGGGATGAAATCACCCATTTATTTTGATAACGTAACTAAAGCAGAAGACAGATGATTCAGAGTTCGATAAATCTATTAAATACGTGGAGCTTACATCAAAGCTTTCGTCATTTCTATAACAAAATGTTCGGATAACATCGATGCTTTCTTTACTATGCTATTCAAAAGGTTTAATAGTGGGTTGTAGCTTCAATACTTACAAAGATGGCAAAGAATGTGCCCGTTTACGTATCATCTCATTTGTCGGCTGTGTATGCGTAGCTTTTTAAAATATTTTGAGAGGTTGTCATTAAACCTGTTTGGATTTGAATCAAACCAACTTATAATGATAAATTATAATCGAAAATAGTCCTGATATAGATTTGGATATTATAACAAAATGATTCTATAGAAAATTGCGTTGGATGTATCTAATCATTCAAGTTTCAACTGTATCAAGAATATAATCACGAAAAAGTACATAAAAATACGAAGAGCATAAAAGAAATTAACACATTATTAACCAGATATACCTGCAAGGCCAGGAAACCCTTGTAGTTGAGCAGACAATGCGAGTAGGACGTGCATGCAGGGTCTCGTTCGCGAGTAGCAATAAGGTCGGCCACTACTGCATCGCGGATCACTGGATGGGTGGTGAATGTATCGACGAAGAGGTCATAGAGGAGCGTCGAGGGCAGGGTTGCGGTTCCGAGCTTGTTTGCGAGGAGGTACGACAGCGATCTGTGCAAAGACTTGTGAGACAACACCGTGGCTGTAAGAAAGCTGGCCAGGATGGGCTCGGTCTTGGCGTCGCGGTGTGCCTCGGCCTTGATCTGGATCCAGAGCCATTCCTCGTCTTCGACAGCCTCCGGTGGCGCGAAGGTGGGGAAGGTGTATGACGGTTTGCGCAGCTCCGACGGCATAGCTGTTCACGATCCCTCAGACTGCCTGTGGCGAATGGTGTTCGTGGTCTTCTTGGATTCACCATTTGGGACGTTTTTATAGTTGTTCTTCCAACTTGTCAACGAAATATTACGCAGCTACTCGACATCGACCAAGGGTGTATTCAATTAAAATTATTAGGGCATGATTCCATCATTACTTCTTCGATTAGACTTGCTAAATTAGGGTTCGTCACCAACTTTATATTTCGCCATCTTGGGCTCCATCTAATCCTCTTTTTCTCCCTGATGTAGTATATGGCAACGACCTACGACGTAGTTTAGCATTGAATTTCATTTAATATTTTAACTAAATTTTTGGCTAATTGCTATACGTATAATTTGATATAATTACTTCCTTTTTTATAAATGTTAATCTATTGTTATTGGCCCCCCATGTATGGTTGCCAGCCATACGACAAAAAAGATAGATTTTCTCTAGAATATGACGTGATTGGTGTTATCCGCTCACGTTAGTTTGTGTATATTAGGAGGACCGTCGGCAGACCTCCATATTTCATCCATAAGAAAAGGCACAGCAAGGTCTGGTGCTATGGATAGCATGACGTACAGGGTGTTTTGTTAAAACAGGAGGCGTGTGTCGATCAGTAATCGTTGATTTTGAATGCATTAGGAATATATAATATTAAAAGGTAGAATGTGGCTTTTGTTTCTAAATTGCAAAAGAGGCCATGACTGCAAGCAGCAATAGTAATCAGAGGCACACTGGCCAGCTGTTTGGTTGCCAGTTTGCTTCCAGGGCAAACGATCTACTCAGATTCAGAGTATACACTTACCTTTAATTAATAACAGGAAAGGTTTACATTTCCTGTTATTGGATTATCCCCGATTCTATTGCTTTAAATAAAGATTCAGAGTATACACCCGGTTTAGTTTTGGATTATCCCCGATTCAGAGTATACACAGATTCAGAGTATACACCCGGTTTAGTTTTGGATTATCCCCGATTCTATTGCTTTAAATAAAGAAATTATAAGACATAAATAATATGACATCATATCATATTTAACATTCAAACCTCCTAATAATCCAAAGAGCTGTTATTCATAAAAAAAGATTGCCTATCTGGCTAACCTTTTGCCAGGAGTGTGAGCATAGACAGTTACTTTTTTGGAAGAGGAACCTCTGCTTTAATTAGGATTACAGCAGAGGTCTTGTAATTCCATTTTATATTTTTATGACATCAATTTTCAAAATCCAACATTATAGATTATATCTTCAACTAATGCTCCACATATCTTCCCAATCGCGTTCAAATCTGAGGACATTTGCTACTTTATCTTAATAGTCAAAAGTTTGGTTCTTTTTTAAATGTGATTTATGTTGCTTAAATGATGACCGGACCTTTGACCATTAAGATAAAATAGCAAATGCCTTCGCATTTGAGCAAAATTTGGAGGATATGTAGACCATTAGTTGAAGATATAATACATTATATATATATATATATATATATATATATATTGAAGATTAAAATAACAAAAAAATAAAGTACAATTACAACACCCTTCTTGTAATCTCCATCAAAACAGATGATCCTCTTCTTAATTTTTCCTCCGTGACAGCAGATGATCCTCTTCCTAATTTTTCCTCCATGGCTTCCTCTTATCTTGCTCGTATCACGAGGACAAAAGCTAATATAGTATATACTTATGAATTCATGATTGCATGTCTATTTGTACTTTGTTATCATCATGAAAAGGAACGTTGGCAGGAGAAGCCGAGCTAACTACACGTCAGCCCTATTTAGAATTTTAGGTGATAAGATTCACTTGCATGCATCTCCAAAGAAAATATAAAATAATATCGAAGTAAATAAATTTCTCTAAGTGATAAGCACTCTCTTTGGTGCAAGTATGTTGTTGAGAAGCTCGATCTCACTACAGACCGCTAGCCAAGGAGACATCCAAAAGATCACCATCTCCTTTGAATACAAATGTCATGCTCGTTTCAAGGATTAAGTAGGAAGGGTCGTGACACTTAATTCTTGAGATGGGTGTGAAAATAGAGAGGATGATAATATAGAGACCTTCCCTAACACTATTCATGGTAGACGCTCGCAAAACCTCATCCCCTATTCCCAGCTCTCTATGGAGGGACAAACGAATGGTTGTCTCCTTGAAGACATTAGGGGATGGTCATTTGACCATCCCCTATGACTAAAGCGGGGACAGTTGTTTCCACCATCCCTAGTACACAAGGCCACCCGATGGATGAGATTTGGGATATAAGGCATCAAAGGGGTGGGGCTAAAACCATCCCTTTATGATTTATGTGCTTGTCTCTTCTGTCCCAGAAGTTCGAGAGATGAATATCTGACGAATTAGCAATTTATCATCTATATTCTATCATTTTAGCCTAAAATCTTTTATAAAATATATGCAAATATCATTAAATCCCATCCTTTAACAATCCAACATTATATGTTAATATTATTATTTTAACATATTTTAACCTAAAATAAAGAATAATAGAAAAATAAAGAAAATAAGGTTGTATATATGCAATAAATACACGCCGATCCTGACCTTGAGAAAAAGTCAAGTATTTACCTAATTGACAATTAATAAAGTAGGGAAGATGGGTCAATAACCTACAAAAAGATCATAAATCCAAAAAGATCATAAATCCAAGATGTGAATGACTATGAACCGTTTTATCGAAAAAAAAGATCATAAATCCAAAATTCACAATTTACATATTCATTATATTCATTATGAACATATCTTGCACTATTTTATTTATCATTAAAACAAAATCAAATAAAATTGTTTTCTTTACGAAACTTGTACATAAAAATGTTCTTTAAAGAATAAAAGTATATGTAAAAATAAATCAAGTATAGAATAAAAGGAACAACACTTGGAAAAAGCCGTAGAACCATAATTGAAAGCTTAATATCTACGTCATATGAATTCAAAATGAATCAAAATCGCTTTCATTGTGTTTCAAATAAAACAATCTTTTAAATGAAAGTGGTTTCATAAAATTTAGAGTTTAAGATGTGAAAGTCAGCTTCTTGTGGTGTCATTGTACCTTTATACATGTGTAGTATTTGTATTTATTTTCATTCTTTGTATTTGTGCACAAAGTGCATTTTTAATGTTTTATAAATATTTTACATTTATTATATAAAATACAAATAAAAATAAAAAATTTAAAAAATTAACTAAAAATGAATAATTGTGTTTATAGGTATAAGCTACCTATATTATATATAAATATTTATTTGTACTAATAAATAAATCTATAAAAAGGAAAAAAAATGATTTATGAACCTTAAATTATTATTTAAATGAAAATATAGTTTTTTATTTGAAAAATAACTAATTAAAAATATGTATACGTGGTATATATGTAATTTATACCTGCAAACACATATTTAATTAATTTAACTATAGTTTTTTAATCTATTAAAAAATAAAAAATAGTTTATTAAGTTATAAATAAATTTTGTTTTCATAATATTTTAATTCAATCTTAATTTCTATTTATTTTCTATTTATCTTTAGTTATTTTAATTCTTTTTTGTCTTTTAGTGGTTAGTCTAATTCATGTTGGGCTCTGATTGGCCCATACCCAAATATTAACCAATCGGGTCAACTCCCCTTTTAATTTCTCAAGCCCGCTCCAGCTACCAAACCCGCCTCTATCTCCCAATTTTTGCACCAAATTCCTTGAATGATTTGACCCGATTTTGTCGCACTTTATCCTCCTTTCAATCAAGATGCACACTCGATTATTTTTCACCCTGATTTGACCACAGTTCGCACTCCTAAATTCAGTTTGATTTTCGCCTCTCCTTTGCCTATAAAAAGCTCTAGGTTCCCTTCTTTCAGATCTCACCAGTCTTTGCCCCTTGTTTCCTTGAGCTCAAGCACTCATTGATATGTGATCGAGATTAATCCCTAGCGAGCGGGTGTGCGAGAGGAGGAGCTCCAGCGAGATCCATTACTAATGACCTTCAGGCAACCATAGTGAAGCTTCCAAGTCTCGGATCTATCAAGGCGTAGACCATTTCATCTTATTTCGATCCCATGTAACATTAGTTCTCATTAGATTTAGTTTTAATTTCCATTTTTCTTTTGATTTCATTATTAGATCGGACCTCTGATCATCTAGATCAAAGGCCCTTGGTCCTTCTCTGTATTTGATCCCTAATAATCAATTGCCTCATCATCTTTCTTCCTCTACTTCTTTGCATCCTCTTCCATTATATGATCCTCTCATATCATCGGATTTGAGCAATTAGGTATTAGTCCCCCATCTTTGTAGGACCCAAATCATCTACCCCCCATTTCCCTTTATTTGTTGCTCAATAAACTCGATCGAGACTAGTGAAGCTTCGAATCCTTATAATAATCGTGCAGGAGTTCACCTAGAATGTAGATTAAAGCATTTAGATACCTTCAGATCGAGGTTGAGAAAGTCTACCTGTAGGTCTCTAATTAGCGAGACATAGACTCCAACAGTTGCTCTATATGAAATTGAAGCATCAGATCTTTTAGTTGGACCCTTCGGAGCTCCGATCCAAGATCCATAGCGATAGATCGGATCGATTTAAGTTCGTCGGAGAGGACCTTCATCAGAGTTCTTCCACCACGCTTCAACACTATTTGATCAAGAAGACGAGTGACAGATCCAATCTGACTTGTCCAAGAAATGACCAATAATCGTCCGATTAGATATGGAGGATTCATCTCAGCCACCCAATGCAATACGCGCATCGCATGGATCGCTCAGTGAATTTACGCTCTTCATCCTACAAGTTTTAAGAATTGCAAACTAGTCCTTCGTCTGTATATAAAACATTGAAATAATTACTGAATAACCCCTATTGTTCCTTTATTTTCATTTAACTCCATTTTTGCTTGGGAGCACATGATCTTTCACGCGTATTGCAAACATTTGTGTACCTTATCTTGGAGTTTTATCATTGTTAATAAATTTGAAAGAATTGAATAAATAATTTTAGATTTGAAAAATAACTTTGTTTTCTATTTTTAAAATAAAAATCACACAGTTTTTCAAAAATACATAAAACTAAAAATTATTTGAAAAATTCTAAAAATATTTTAGTAGCTTACTTTTACTATATTTTATCATCTATAAAAAAATAAAAGAAAAATACAAACAGAACCTAAAAATTTGAATGCTCTAAAACTTAAAATATAATTTAAACTCACTAACAAATTAGAAAAAAATCAATTTTGATCTTGTTTTAAAGATGAATAAAAACACTTTTATATAGAATTGATTCTTGGAAAGTTTCAATTTATTTTCTATATTAAAAATACAAAATAGTAGCTGGATTTTCATTTTCAAATTCTTTTCAACTTTAATTGAGTAAAAAAACAATAAAAATATAAAAATACCTCAAAATTACCAAAAATAGTAAAAAATATATAAACCATTAAAATATTTTAGTTTTGATTATATTTCACCTATTTTTTAAATTAAGGGAATTTATTTCATTTTTATAATTCCTAATCATAAAGTTTATTTTTAAATTTAAAATACATGAAAAATTACAAAATTAGATAAAAAAATATATAACATTAAAATTAACTAAAAAATAAAATTATTTAGAAATCCATAAAATTCATAAGAAGGACTAAAAAGTATAAAATAGAAGAAAATAAAAATCTTTATTAATAAGCAATAACGAACCACCCTTATTTATTTGTAGCCCCCATGAGTTTGTCTCAGGATGTAATACTGATGAATCTCCATTTTATCATCTTTATTCTTTCATTTCATCCTTTAAACCCTAGCTAATCGCATGTATATAACATTATTTTGCATAAAATAATGTCTATTATTTGATGTGTAAATGTTGTATGAAATAATGTATTTAAAGATGAAATAAAAGAATAAAAAAAGAAAAGAAAAGGAAATGAAACACCAAAGGTATTGAATGACCCCAATCCCAAGACCTAGGAATCATGATGACTGGATCGATAAGGAATAAAGTAGGGGGAGATAAGGGCTAAACATACAATAAAAATCTCAATTTATTTTGTTGACTAATTTATTTTTTTGGAACAATTTTAATCTCTATTATTTATACCTCAAATCAACAAACTTTGTACATGCAAGTTATAGATAAAAATACATAAAAAAATACAAAAGTTATTTTACACAAAAATACTATGAATTGTGCATTGTACACTCAAAATAAAAATCCAAAAAGTTCAACTTTCGAGACACATATCTTCTCCATATGAACTCAAAATTAAAAAAACTTTTAATTATATATAAAATTTTTATTAGCAATTTAATGAAGATGGTTTCATTTAATTTGATTTAAGAATCAAATTTTAGGTTTTGGACCTCAATCGTATAATATAACTTAATAAAATACTCATTTTATTTATTCTTTATATTTTTTGTGATTTTATATTTTTATATTTTTTTAAATATTATTAATAGTTCATGTCTATAATGAAAATAAAACAAAACCATAAAAATATACTAAAATAAAATACATAGATGAAATACCTATAGATATACCTATATAATTCATACTTAAATTTATTTTAGTACATAAATGACTTCAGAAAAATACAATAAAAATATATTTAAGTGTATTAAAATAATTTATAAATATATAATTATGTATAAAATAATAAAATCGAAAATATAAAATAAAAATTAAATACATACTTTATAGATATATATACCTATAATCACACTTGTAAAAAACAACACATAAAAAATAAAGTCATAAAAATAAATAAAAATCATAGTAAAATACTACAAAAATAATAAATACTTTTTATGCTTTATCTAAAATTAATAAAATAATTTAATAATTTAAATTGAATTTATAATATACTTCCTCTATTTTTGTCTTCTTGTATGACGTGGACCAATGAGGTCCAAGGATTCAGTGACTCAGGTCAACCAGACACTTGGCCTAGGCCTACAGTGCATCATAAGTTTTGACCCCTTCTCCCTTTTTCTCCAATTGATGTAGTCATCGATTTGGAATGATTCCTTCACCCTTTCTTTGCCTCGGTCATTGACATATCACACGGACATCTTATATCGATCGATGGACCTCTAAATCTTGTACGCTTCTCAATAAAACGTTCACATATAGAAATAACCTCGCCATAATTCATTTCATCTTCGATCCACTTTTCTCATCAAAACACTCAAATCCTTACTGATGAACGTGAAATACGCCTCTTTAATAATTAGGAATTGTAGTGTAAGAGATTAAATCCGGTCGATAAAAAAACACAATCTTGTAGGAGATGAGAAAATTTTCTTGGTAAGTGTACCAAGGTTGAACACAGGGAATGGTGATTTTAGTTGTGTGGTTTTAAATTATTTAATTTCTCGATTAATTTTTATGTCAGAAAACTATAATACAATGTAATGAAGATGCGATGAAATGCACAGAAAAATAAACAAAGCAGATGACGAAACACATGATCTATGATTTTGTACAATTTTAATCTAAACAATGATGATCAATATCCTCGAAATTAAATCACAAATCAAAGGATATTTAGGAAATGAGTTTTTAATCAATTTCAAGTTGTAGGCCAAGAGATTAATCAATAAATAATCCTATCAAAGTTCCATGTAATTTGCTCATTAAAATTAATCGTGGATCAGACAAATAGGGAGTTAAATGAATTTATCCTCGATTTAGCCCATGCAAAGATTAAATTATTGGGAATAATCAATAATGATCACAATGAGTTAATCAAATTAAAGGGATTTTTACCCGGAAGACCCTATAATCTTTGCCAATTACCTCTACAACCTTTGAAACATCATAATTCCTCTCTCGACCCCATAAACTTGTTAACCTTTACCCTATAGACCATGTGGTTAACCCCGATCCATTTGACCGTTAAAAGTAACAAAATTATGTTATCTTTCTTTATATTATACCCATTTTATTTATGAAAATTATTATAAGTGTCGTTCCCTCACCCACGTCAGCTCCTCCACCTCCCCCGCCCTACCTCCCCATGCTCGAAATCGGAACTTGGTTGTATCAGGATGCAGACGGAGGAGGAGATCGGGCACATAGCCAATCAAGGATCTCCACGAAGACGAGACGGACGTCCTCGTCGGATTCACCCACAAGCTGGTGCCACATGCCCGGATATACCCTGATGATCTTGTCCTCGCTGGAGGCCCGCCGATGGAGCTCCTCCACGCTCAAGGGGTCGCAGAGTGCATCCTCAGCGTCGTGCACAATGAGAAGCGGCACCGTGATCTCCTCAAACCTCCCCTGCAACTCGCGGTAGATGCGGAAGAGCTCCAGGGTGGTGGCAACTCTGGGCCGCCCCATGGGACGCTTGGGGCTGGCGATGGCCAGCTTCCTCTTCTACTCCACTTTGAAAGACACCTCCACGATGGTGTCGCATGTGAGGACAACCCTCTAGGTGGGCACCACGGCTGTGACGACAGAGAGGAGGTTCTCCAATGGCCAAGGAGGCTTGATCTTGCTGCTGATGTCGCACAAGGCACCGTTCAGGACAATCCCATCCCAATTGAGGCTGTTTTTGGCGTGGAGGTGGATGAGGAGGGCATGGCGCCACCGAGGGACTTGGAGTAGAGGAAACAGAGGAGGGAGGGGTGATAGCCGACGTGGAAGGACTTGATGAAGGTGACGCAGCCCCTCTGCCCCCCTTCTGCCCAGCCCCAACTCGAAGACCCCCCTCCCTACCGGTCGCGCGAGCCCTCCCCCCCCCCCACCTCCCTCGGCCAATCTCGAAGCGCGCGAGCATCCCCTCCTCTCTTCCACCTAATGTCGGGAGCCACGAACCTCGAAAACATGGCTTCAGCCTCTGTTCCTGACGCTCACAGGGGAAGGATCTCTTTGCAGACCTCCCCAGGCACCGCGCTAGGTGCCGAGCGATAACGCAGCATCCCAGAGCTCATCTGGGGCCCTAGTCCTTCCCCTGCGGTATGTGGACAGCTGGAATTGTGGGTTGAGGTCCTTGTTCATAGCTGGCGAACCGTACATCTCGGATTTTGCGTTATACCCACAATCCAGAACGAGCAAATATGCAGAACTCAAGTAGCCTAATCACATAAAAGGGAGAAAGATGTGATCTTTTCAGGGATCCATGGAGGAGCAGAGGATGGAGATATGGAGGGGAAGAGACGAGAGGAGTGACAGGTAGGAGGGATTGGTTAGATTAACCCAAGGAAGTTAACTCTAAATGTGTCAATTTAACGGCAGGGTTCATGGGGTAAAACGGAGCAAGTTTACGGGGACGAGAGAGGAATTACGATGTTTCAAAGGTCGTAGAGGTGAGTGGCAAATATTATAGGGTCTGTCGGTTAAAAATCCCCAAATTAAAATCCTTACCGAACTCCCGCAAAAGATATCCTTAATTTCTCAATGAAAATGTAGCACAATATGGCAATAATCATCTTGCATTTGTTAATAAAGACCCTCAAATGATAAATCCCAATAAATATACTCAGATTTGTTCACAATAAAATATGATATGGCACAAAAAGAGCTTCAAAATGACATATTATGCGCTAAAATTGGAGTTCAAATGCAAAAGATATGGTAAAATGAATCTGCAGGGACTAAAATGTAAATAAAATAAAGTTTTTCTTTCAGTGAGGTCCTTGGAGGGCTTATCTGCAATATCAATAAGTCGAAGGGGCCTTTATGGAAAATCAATAAGTAGAGGGGGTTTATCTGCAAAATCAGGAGCTTGCGGGTCTTTGTTGCAATTTCACCAAATTGCACGTGCTAGGCACGTGCGGTCTGGATAAACCTGGAGGCTGGGGGGTGGAGGCTGAGCTACATACCTGAGCCTCCACGTGGCACACAAACTATGGCTCGAGTCACCCGAACCTCTTGGTAGGGGCGGAGGCTTGGGGCGGCTCACGTGGCGATACATGGGTCGTTGGATCAAGGGCTAATGCCCTGATCCAACAGTGGCTGGAGGCAGTGGCACGGGTGGCATGGGGTAGAGCTGACAACCTATTGTGGTCGTACACGCCTACCCCAAGGTGGTGGAAGAACGTCAGGCGGTTGCCATGGAGTTGCGTGATGGAGGAGCGACCATGTAGGAGATGCTCGGTGGTAATCGAGGGGGTCGAGCGTGGTCAGGTAGAGGTAGCAATTCTGGAGTCGATGAAGAGCTTGGAGGAACATGGGCTCCATCGGTGGGCGCAAGAAGGTGAAGGCGGAGCAGTGCTTCTCCATACGAAGAACTGGGAGGGATAGGTATCCCCTGATGCATGTATTCGGACAGAGGAGATGTGTCTCCTAGGGAGAGGATTGGTGATGGCCGCCTCCTGGTGTTCGCCTCAAGAGCTACGGCAAACAGAGCTCGAGGCTTGGCCGCGGCAACAGAACAATAGCAGCTGCAAGGGGGAAGGCCTTGGATTGCGCCGAGGTCGGAGGGCTCGAGCTGCTGTCACCAGTCGAGCAGGAAGATGGAGGATGCGAAGAACACCGACGAGGGGAGGCTTTATAGGAATGGTGGGAGATTGGGTAATGGTCGTAACAACGAGGGGGCGGTGCTGGCGTTATGCGAGAGTGAGGAGGAGCAGGACCGGGCGGGGGAGCAGCAGTTACGAGAGGCGGTGGTGATATTGGAAGTGGAAGGGTCGGGGAGTCGTAACAGCGAGGGGGCGGTGCTGGCGTTATGCGAGAGTGAGGAGGAGCAACGGCCGGGCGGGGGAGTAGTGGTTACAAGGGGCGGCGGTGACGTTGGAAGTGGAAGGGAAGGGGAGTCACGTGCACGCACGTGACCTGGGAGAAGGAGAGGTCACGTGTATGGCAAGTGACCAGGTTGGAGGACATGACAGAGTGGGGTGCCACATGGCATGCCCAGGGGCTGCCATGTGGCACCCCAAAAAATTCTAAATTTAAAAGGGAAGAAAAATAGAAAAGAAATAGAAGGCGACCTCGGATCGAAAAGTTTCCTCCATAAAAGTTGTTCATCTCAACGAGATCTACAACTTTCATGAAGGACCCGAGAGTAAAAGAGGTGATATGTACAAAGTGGTAATTTTGGTGGTCTCCATGTGTAAAGGAAACCAAATTTTTTAGAGTTTTGTAATTTTTTGGTGGTTTTAAAGAGGACAAAAATTATAGAAAAATACAATAAAATACAAGATAATTAATTACACATTAATCTAATTTTTTTGGACTTTTAATAAAAATAGGGAAATAAAATAGAAGTACGAAATATGCGAATTTTGTACAGACTCACAATGGACAGTCAGTTTCATTGATTTCAGTCTTGGTATAGATTTGGATTTTATATCGCTTAATAAAACTTTTATAAAAGAACATAAATGAAGAAGAAATAAAATTAAAAGGTTTAATTATATACATAAAAATTCATGTCACAAATCGAAAAAAGCTAAAGTTCGCAAAAGAGGCCCGAAATCCAACTTACACATATGAGCTCTAAATTTTACGAAATTGATTTTGTTTTGAAGGTATTTGAAAATGAAGTAATTTAAAAGTAGACCAAGATTGGACACTACATGAGGGAGATATGTGCATTTTAGTCTGTCAGATGTGAAATTAGACTTTGGAATTATTTGACATTTATTTGAGTTAGTATTTATTTAATTATTCTTATTAGTAATATCTAAACAATGGAGGTGGTTTGGAGTCAATCGGAATTAGGATGAATTAATTAAAAATAAGAGATGTTAGCATCTTTTTAGGCCAATTTAAACTTGGGATTTTTAATGCAATTACGCATGATGAAATGTAAATATCATTTATACATGTATGTACGCTAATGATGCTCTGTTAATGATTAAATGCACATGAAATTTGGGGAACAGAGCTTGATTAACCAATTTAGCATGATGAATACAGGATTTATCATACCCCTATACTTAAACCATGCTTATCACCAAGCATAATGAATGAATGGCTTAGTTGGATAAATCCCTGACTATACATGTTAATTTTCAAGGCTTGATTCATCAAAGACCCTTAATTTGAGTGATCCTAAAGTTCTGAGCTCAACCATGCTTTAATCAAAAGGTATCCAACTTCTCTATTTTCCATATTCTCGTTTTGTACATATAATATAAGGATATGGCTTTTAGTGTACTGCATTCACGAGAGTCATGTTGAGACATCACCCAAAGTTCCAGTCCAGGAGACTCTCCTCTAGACCTAATCCTCAACACTAGGGAATAAGTCTATTCTTGCCTAAGTCAACCATCTCATTAGTTTATTAGACTTGAAGTGTAGATGGACAAAGATCATTTTTCGTAGATCAGACAAATAGGGAGTTAAATGAATTTATCCTCTATTTAGCCTCTATAAAGATTAAACTGTTGGAAATAATCAACAATGATCACAAGGAGTTAATCAAATTACAATCCTCACCAAACTCCTACAAAAGATATCGTTAATTTCTCAACAAAAATGTTGCACAATATGTCAATAATCGGCCTACATTTGTCAATAAAGATCCTCAAATGATAAATCCCAATAAATATACTCAGAATAGTCTAAAAAGTATAAAATGTGATCGGACAAAGAAAGAGCTTCAAAATGACATATTATGCGCTAAAATTGGAGTTTGGATGCAAAAGATAGGATAAAATGAATCTGCATGGACTAAAATGTAAATAAAATAAAGTTTTTCTTTCAGTAAGGTCCCTAGAGGGGCTTATATGCAAAATTAAAAAGTCAAAGGGGCCCTTCTCGAAAATACCCACGGTGGGGTATATCTGCAAATTCAGGAGCTTGTAGGGCTTCATTGCAATTTCACCAAATTGCACATGCTAGGCATGTGCGGTCTGAACGAATATGGAGGCTCGGGGATGGAGGCTGAGGTACGGACCCGAGCCTCCACGTGGCACATAAATGATGGCTCGGGTCACTCGAACCTCAAGGTAGGGGTAGAGGCTTGGGCGGCTGACGTGGCGATACGTGGGCCGTTGGATCACGGGCTAATGCCCTGATCCAATAACGGCTGGAGGCGTTGGTGCGGACGGCGCGGGGCAGAGCTAACTGCCTGTTATGGTCGTGCGCACCTACCCCGAGGTGGTGGCGGAACGTCAGGTGGTCGCCATAGAGCTATGCAATGGTGGAGCGGCCACGCAGGAGGAGCTCAGTGGTGATCGAGTGTGGTCGGGCAGAGGTCTGGACTCGGTGGATAGTGCGGAGAAGTAGGGGCTCCGTCGGTGGGCGTGCGGAGGCAAAGGCGGAGCAGGGCTTCTGCATACGAAGAACTAGAAGGGATGAGTATTGATAATTAAGAATTTCGAGGGTCGTACGGTTTCACAAGGCGAAACCGCAATCGGTGTATTGACCCCTCAAAAATCCCTAATTAGTCAACAATTAACCCACAATCAATAAATCAAACAATGACAAGCAAAAGTGGAGTTAAAATTTATTATAACTCTACAAACAGGTGTATATTGGAAGTAGGTAGAGTGTCGAACTCAGGGAGCAAGGCAAGATAGATCAAGCAATGATGCATAAAAATGAATGTGAGTGTGATTGTTTGTATACAAAATGCAAATGTTTTTTTGTGGGTTTTTAATTTTATATATTTTCTTATATTATTTTTAATTTTTAATTTTGTATTTTTGTTTTTAATTTTCTGATTTTATATTTTGTTTTTATATTTTATATTTTTGTATTTTCTTTTTCAATAAGAGAATATATATACAATATAAGGAAGAGAGGAGTAGAGTATTTATAAAAATAGGTAAAAATGCTCAAAAATCATGGAATAAAATATTTTTGGTCTTTTTATGATTTTCAACTGTTTTTGTGATTTTTGGGGATTTTTCAGATTATTTTTGGTATTTTTAAAAGTGGAAATTGAAGAAAACAGTGATCTATGCTACTGGCCGAAACTAAAATGGGAATGAAAAATAGTAAACATGACAAACTTTTCCCAAATTGATTTTACAATAAAGACAATGAAATTGGGAAACTACAGAACCTGAGTTTATATTTTTAGGATTTTTCTAAAATTTTTTAGATTTTTTTGGAAGTTTTTAGGTATTTTATAATTTTTAAGGTTTTTGTTTTGAAATTTTTAGTGATTTTTTGATTGACACTAGAAGACACTAAGATACACTCTAGGTAATTTTTTTGGAATTTTTCGAGGTGTTTTGATAATTTTTATGGATTTTCTAAGATAGACAATACTGAAAATGCATGTTTTTTATTTTTAATAAATATAAAAATGCAACAAAAATGCAATGCAAAAATATGACGTGAATGTGCAATGCAACAGGAGCTTATAGTATTTTTTTGAGAATTTTTCGAGTTAAAATGATGCGTGAAATAAATAGGGAAAGCATGCAAAAATACAAGGCCTGGCAGGGCTATAAGTGCAATTAGACAAACATCCAGGGGCCCTGGTGCAATTTTCATGCAAAATATAATACTGAATATAAAAGTTAATGGATGAAATATCAATGTTAAAACCCGCAGGAGTACCCTTGCAAAAACACCAAGAGCACGTGCGCAACATACGCATCTGGAAGGGGTACCAATGCAAATTCCAAAACTTGCGGGGGTTCACTTGCAAATATTACAAAAGTTTAATGCGGCATATGAATGTTTATAGCTTAATTAATAAATAAACAAAATCACGGGGCTGGAGAAGCAAAATACCCCGCACTCACAATCGGACGGCCGAAAATCTTTCACTTGACACGTGTCCGCGCGAGGGGCACCGATGACGCTTCGCGAACAGAGTGGTGGGATTAAATCCCAGCCCTGGATCTGACGGTGCACGGAGAAGCGATCGGATGGATGATGGCGTATCTGGCGTCTGCACGGGATCGAACGGCTAAAAGGTCAGGAGGAAGAGCGCGGAAGGAGGCCGGCGACGGTGAGCTCCCGCGACCTCCCCCGCCCTCTTGCGTCAGTCTTTGAAGCTCAAGACGGCCCAGAAAGTCTCCTGCAGGTGATCTCTAGGTGTGGGAAGCTTCAAAATGGCCGGAGAATCTTCGCACCTCATCTACGACGGCGGTGGAGCTTAGGTCCTCCAGGTACCTCCGGCTGGGGGAAAAATTGCTCCCAGATGCACGAGCTGCTTCCAACCTGCAAGGGAAAGTTAAGGGAGGGTGAGGGAAAAGTGACTCGCCCCTCCTGGCTGCGGGAGAAGGCGGAGCGCGAAGAGGGAGGAGCTCACCGGAGCAACTCCGGTGAGGTGAAGGGGGAAGCGAACGACGACGCAATGATCGAACTGAGGGAAGCTAAGGGATCCTACAACTATAGGTGGTAGAAATAGACAAGAAAAAATGAATAAAGTGCAATAAAAAAACTACCTTAAGCCAGAGAAGGCGAGGTAAAAACCTCATGGCGGCGTGGCCATCAGAGGTGGCTGGAATGCACTTCAGACCTTAGCCACACCTCGACGAGGAAGCTGGGTCAACCCTCTATCACCGGGGACTCACGGCGGATGCTCGGAGGTCTTGACTTTGGCCAAAAAATGGTTCAAAAATTGAAAGGAAGGTACAGGTGCGGTTTTGAATGGTGGACGAGGGGGAGCGAAGATCGAAGGTCAACGGGAAGAGCAATGATGCTCTCCTCGAAAAAATCATCGGGAGAGCTAGAGGGATCATAGGTGAACAAGATTGCAGAAGGAACCATCGTGAAAAGATAAAAGGAGCGGCCTCCATAAATCCGCAAAGGAGGTTCAAAAACGAGGACTCTGACACAACCCAGAGGGAAGGTCAGATAGTTGACCTTGGTCAACAGTCCAGACCACCTACTTGGTCCACGTGGACCAACCAGGAAAAACCTCTGGAAAATTATTTAAAAATTAATTTAAAAATCAAAAATGAATTATTTAATTTTAGGTTATTAAATAAAAATGTTTGTTATTTTATAAGCTATTTTATAGTGATTTTTAATTATTTTTATGAGGTGTATTTTTACAAATTACCTTTTATAGCCCTTATAGGTATATTACCTATATATTTTATTCTTTTATTTTTGTTTTGTGATTTTAATTCATTTATTTTTGTGTATTATTTTATAAATTTATAAAATACTTTTATACACATAAATATATTTTTATTTTATTTTTCTGAGGTGTTTTATATATTTAATAAAATAGAAGTATGTATTATATAGGTATGCACATAGGTCTTATATTATGTATTATAAATATACAAATATTTTATTTTGATTTTTCTTGAGGTTTCTATTCTGATTTTAATGCACATACTTATTATAAGTAATATTTACAAATTTATAGAAATATAAAAATATAAAAATAATGAATAAATAATAAATTGAATATTTTAATCGGTACAAGTATACAATAGGGTCCCAAAACTCAACTTCCAAACCGTAGCTCCACCAAATGCGAAACCACCGCCATTAAATAGATTATTTTAAATTATATACAATTTAAGGTGAGTTTGATGCATTTGGAGTTTTCATTTGTGAGATACAGGTCTGGTAAGATGGGATTCTGGATTTTTATTCAGACCATAACTTTTTATCTGTGCATTATTTTTGAACGAAATCAATTTTATATTTTTATTTATTTAATTACCTACAACTTTCATGTACAAAGTTTATTTATTTGAGGTATAAAAAGTGGAACCAAAAATAGGTCCCAAAATGAATAAAGAATGAATAGAAAAACATTGTATTCTGGACCTTATCTCCCCCTACTTTATTCCTTGTCGACCTATTCATCAAGATGCCTAGGTCTCGGGGGTTTGGGTCATAAAATATTTACAATATTTTATTCTTTTTCTTTTCTTTTATTTATTCTATAATTTTGGCTTTAATTACAGTAATTTATACACTATTTTCATCCACATGCATGAATGCTAATATGCTCTAATTGAGGGTATTTACACGCATTTGCTAGGGTTTTTGAGGCCAAAATGATAGAATAAAGATGATGAAATGTGGATTCATCATCCCCCTATACTTTACCTTTGCTAGTCCCTAGCAAACACTTATGCAATAAGTGCAGAAAGAAAAATGAAGAAAAGAAAAAGAAGAAAGTGGATTTAGTTTAATTATCAAACTTGTCTTCACAAAATCAAAGTTTGGAGCTTAAGTCGGACCTTTGGAATTTTAGTGCAGGTGGACAAGAATGAGAACCAGATTTGAAATCCAACAGTCTTTGAGAATCTCAAAACTCTGTTCAAGTCTCCTCAATAGTCAGGTCAGAAATATTCCAACTCATACGCAAACTCTTACGACTATGAATCTGACTCGTACAGTGTAAGTGATAGTGGCTCTCCCCAACTAGAATGACAAAGAGACTGACTTCTCCAGTACGACAACCCAATGATTCCCCAATCCAACAACTCCATCCTCGAGGAGCGGGGTATTCCCTTCTAAGTTCAAGTGGCAACCAGCTCAAGAGGAGGGGGTGAAGAGAAGAATGGCCGGTAGCCAATGTAGCTACCTATCCTAGGATGCAAGACCAGTGTAGTCAAGTCATCCAGCTGCAGGCTCACATGATTTGACTTTGAAGCTCAAGCTTGCTTATTTGACATTACACATATGTACACTCCGGCAGACATTTTTATTTTTGTACAGGCCTGTCCACTTTTTTGGAGTTTTTGCTTTTGCATTTTCTTTGAATACTATATACAACAGCATTTACATAAGGAGTTCTTCCTCTTGAGCCAGTAGACTATCCCTCTTTTGAAGCTTTATCGCAACCCACGATCTCCTATCCTCGAAACTCATCATCACCGGACGGGTTGGGGTGCACTTCCCTCCCTAGAGGAGGACATGTGTTTCCACCTGTGTGCGTCTCATACCGGCAAATCCAACCCCCTCACCACTCCAACTGAGTTGAGCCATGTGAAAGGTGCAGGTGTCCAAGTTAGGTCATTATCAACAAGAGTCGTGCGTGTACTTTGAAATACTCTACTTAGGCAGTCAAGAATCCATTGAACCAAGTCCCGTGATCCTCAAAGAATTAAGTCAACTAGACCTGAAGTACCTCAATCCCAGTTCCTATAAGGTTCCTGTTAATTAGGTAGATTTTAAGGTCCAACCAAGCTCCAATCTTCGGATTTTACTTAGACTCGTTCAACTATCAAACTCAATCCGAAAAATGCTCATGCTATGCAATGCTATGCAGAAAGTATTTTTGTGATGCAATTTTCAAAGATTTTGAACATTTTATGGATTTTTGAAAAGGTGATGCATATGCATTTTTAGATTTTTCAAAAAGGTTTTTCAAATGTTTTTGGATTTTAATTTTGCAAATATTTTTGGGATTTTTGAAAACAAAAGATTTTGACTAAAAGCTAGGTACAAATATTTACACGGGAGTGCTTCTTATATATACAAGAAGTGGGTTTTAAGAATTTACAAAGGGTAAGTGGTCAATTTTATAAATATATATACTGTGGATTTTAGAGTGGATGTAAGTATTCCTCAAACTTATTTGACACAGGTTTTTCAAACAATTTTGAAAACTATAGTCCAAAATAGTTTTTACAAACAGTTTTACACACATGTACACACATTTGAAAATCATTTTGCAAAGATTTTCCAAACAGTATATGTAGATTTTTCAAATATTTTTGCAACCATTTTTCAAACCATTTGCAAATCATTTTTCAAACCTTTTATTTCACACAACGAAAATAAATTTTACAATCACAAGATTTTTACAGAGGTTGAAAACATGTAACAAAATGTTTTCAAAATAGTTTTCAAAAGATTTTTCAAAAATATTTTCAAACTATTTTTCAAGCATTTTGCAAAAAACATTTTCACCTGATTTATTAATTAGTAAATACAAAAAGAATTTGAGGAATGAGACATCTTGTTATTAAGGATTTTTAATAAATTTTACAAGTATAATTAGCCATAGTTATTAGTAAAAATACGAAAGTACGAGTTATGGCTAAAGTATATACACAGTATATACGACCCCCCTATACTGAGCTTGAGCTATGTCCTCATATATCGGAGAGAAAAGAGAAGACATAACTCGTACTGAGTATAGAAAAATCTAAAAAATAAATAAATAAGAGATGAATAAACAAATGAATGAGAAGTTGACCGTCCCCCCTATACTTAGGATCAAATAATCCTAAGTATAGCAGATTGTACACAAAGCAGGGAGGGTCAAGGGTGGGAATGTACAGATCGTACTCAGATTGTCTCCCCCTATACTTAGGGTAAGATATCCCTAAGTATAGACAAGAAGAGGAGACAATGGAGAGGATCAAAGAATAGAACAACTCGGGATGCACACCCCCCTATACTTAGGATAAAGTAGGTCCTAAGTATAGAAGACTGTCTACAAGGAGATGGCACCTTTTCAGTAGATACAGGAGATAGAAGAGGAAAAGAAGAAAAGAAGAAAAGATATCCACAGGTGAGAGGAGATATCGTGAGAATGTACACATCACTCCCTCTATACTTAGGGTAAAAGAAGCCCTAAGTATAGGCAACAACAGGAGTAATAAGACGGAATGATGAATGAACACTCGGCTCGTCCACCCCCTTATACTTAGGACAAGGCATGTCCTAAGAAAGGCAAACACGAGAATGGGTGGACGAGCAATACGGGAGAGAGAACAAAGATACACAAGGGAATATACAACAGAGATGGATATACACAGGATCAAGAAGTTTGAAAGCTAACTTTCTTGCGAGACCGCTGAGGGATAGATCTAGTGTGGTGCAAGTCGACATCGGGGTCCACAGTGGATGGAAGCCAATCAGGGTCGACAGAGTGAAGGCCCTCAGTGGAATCAAATCAAAAAAGGACGAACTGGTCAATGGAAGTAGTACGGATAGGTTCTCCCTTGGTGGTCCTACGGTGAGAAAGCACAGACGGGTGAGTGGAAGAAGTACAACTAGGTTTGGCCTTGGAAGTCTCGCTGATATCGAAGTGGAATGGGACAAACTCATCCTCATCGGAAGAAGTGTAATCGGAGTTGTCCTGCGAGGTCTCGTCCAGGTCAAAACCAAAGGGAACGAAATCGTCTGTGGAAGTATCCGAAGTCTGTTCGTCCTCAAGAGTTTCACCTGAATCATTGTCTTCATCACAATATCTGAATCCATCAAAATAATGGCCAGCATCATAACCGACCTCAATCATCTTTACTTTAGAGTGACCAGGAACAGACTTATCAGTTAAAGTAGTCAAAACAGGTCCGTCCTGTCTAATCTTGGTATCTGCCCTCCGCTCAATGGGATCAATCACGTAAATACTTTGGATTTCATCAACACATCGTCACACACCAGAAGGAGGAACTACGAGGTCTATGCTTTCTGAGTTCCTTCCCTTTCGGGGGATTCCTCGGGTCTTATCAACGGTCGCTAAGCAAACATCTCTAATATTATCAGATCGATCACAGGCCTCGGAGTCAGCTAAAATCGGTGAAGGTGTATCAGATGCAGGTCTCTAGTCAACTGTGGGTGTGGTGATCGACGCTTCGATTTCGTCAACAAGACGGAAGCGAATCTCTCATGATCCATAGTCAATAACGACCCTCGTAGAGGCGAGAAATGGTCGTCCCAGGATGATTGGAGATGACTCCCCTATGGAGGTCTCCATGAGCAATACGACAAAGTCAACAATGTAGCTCGTGCCCTGAATGGAAATGACGGTGTTTTCAAGGATACCCTTCGGCCTCTTGATAGATCCATCAGCAAACTGAACGTTCATCCTGGTTTTCTTTAGAGGCCCTAAGTGAAGAGACTATACCAGTGAGAAGGGTAATATGCTAATAGATGCACCGCCGTCCAGAAGAGTGCGATCACAAGTATAGTCAGAGATGGTGCAAGTGATGAAAGGAGTAGTTGTGTTCTTCTTTCTAGGAATGGGATGGTGTGTGATGGCGTGGGAAGTGGCCATGGTCAGAATGTGATGCTCAGATATGCTCCTCCGCTTTCTCTTCTTGGGAAGAGGAGCAGATAAATCAGTCATGGCCTATTGAAGTGGGGCACGGATGATCTCATGAATGGTGGCCACCACTTCGGGTTCAGTCAACATTAATTTAATTTTTGGACTTCCTCCATACAAGGGAGGAAGTCGGAATCAGCATATACACGAGGCATGCCAAGAGCAGTCTGTACAGCGGCATCCTCGGGGTCAAAGGTGGGACGGGATGTGAATGGTTGTGTAGGTGAATGATCTGGCAAATGGGCCCTCTCCTCACGGTCTGAATCAATGATGAATACCCATTCATCACTCTTTATTCTTCTATTTTAGCTACAAAAACCTTTGCAAATACATGTAGATATGTGTAAATACAAATAATTACCAAAAGCATGCATTGTGTAAAAACCTATAATTAGCATGTTTTTGTGCACAAAATAAAAGAATAAAGAGCAAAAAGAAAAAGAGGGAAATATTTAGAATAAATATTGAGCAACCTAACCCAAGGGAGGGCTCAGCATGGGCCTGACCGCATAAAAGCCAAAGTAGAGGGAGATAGGAGCTCATGTGTATATACTTCTGTAAATAAAACTATATATTTTCCTCACCCAAAAATATGTGTGTATATTTAGAAAATATCAAAAACAAAATAAAAATTAAAAATCACAAAATTCAAAAATATACCTTCACCATGTGCATAGACCATCACCCTTGTATTTATCTAACCCTATAGATAAATGTATTTATTTTCTAAACTTTTTGTGAATATTCTATGGCATATTTTGTAAATAAAATAAATAAAAAGAAACAAAACAAAAATCAAATAAAAATTACAAAATTGAAAATACAAAAATACATTGTATAAATACCATGTGTATAAATGTATTCAACCAATTATTTCACCCTTGTATATAAGTGATAAAAATAAAATAAAAATATTCTTTTATTCCATATTTCATGTTGTAAATAAATAAAATACAAAATGAGCATAAAAATACATAAAAATAACAAATAAAAAATCAAAAATAAAAATCCATATAGTGTACATATACCTATATATATAGCTACCCTATTTTTATTTCCAAAAATTAATTAAAAATCACCAAAAAATAGAAAAAAATAAAAGAAAAATATTTCATGTTTCGAGTTTTCTTTAATTCGGCCTATTTCTACCCTAAATTAAATAAATAAAATTCGGGCACACGTGGCCGCTCCTGATTGGTCCACGGGGGACTGTTGACCCCGGTCAACTCCCCCGCGACCTCCTTCCTTTTCTGGACCACGCGTGCTGCGCCCCCTTCGCCGATTTTCCCACGCGACTCCAGGCTGTCCCCCACGCATATCTCGAGCCCGGATTCTTCGCCATACATCCCTCTCCCTCGCCGGATCCTCCGCCATCAAATCCACGCCTTCCTTAGCCGTCGAGCCTCAACCCTAGTCGACCCTGTCACCATTTAAATTCAGACCTCCGCCGCCTCTGCGCCCCATCTTTGGCCCTTCTCCTCCTTCCCAGTGACCTCCATAGGCTTCGCGAGAGTGACAGCAAGCGGCAGCCCTTGTTGCAGTGAGGCTAGGAGGCGTATCCACTGATCCGGCGATCTTCGCCGTCCTTGCTCCGCCGCCGGCGTTGAGCATTGAGCTTCAGGCCTTGACGCCCTTCGAAGCTACGACCCGGAGATAGCCACGCTCCAGCACAGTCTCCAGCATCCATCAGGTAGCCTTAATTCCTTCTAATTTCTTCCAATTTCCGATTACGCCCAAATCATAGCTCCGACGTACATCTCCGATTCCGATCACTTCGCGTATCATCTCGACCATCCGACCCTACCTTCACCTTCGCCATCTCCCCGCGCACCTTCTTCACCCATTCGCACAACTCAGATCGCACAGGATCTGGGAGTCGAGCTCCACCGCCGTCGCCTCGCCGGAGCTCTTCCGCCCCACCGCACCGATCATCTTCACGCCACCTAACCGGGTCGAGGCACTTTGCCCTCGACCCGCGAAGCTTCTTGACCACTTTGCAGGTCCAAAGGGGGTGTCTGAGCCTCCTTCACAGTTCAGCCAGGAGCTTCGAGCCACTAGGCCTCGCCGGAGCCCCTCCAGGGCTCGGTTGGGCCCTTGGCCACCCGCAGCAGCTGCGTAACTTCACGCCGGACCTTCTCCGACCTTCAGGCGCAGCTGAGGAGGACCGGAGTTCACGCAGGACGTCGGCGAAGTTCGCCAGCGTTGAGTTCTTCCTCCACCCTCCAGAGCCGTCCGATGAAGACCTCACTCCAGTTCTCATCCTAGCCGTCGATCTGTAGAGGAGCAGCAGCCGTTGATCCATCTGAGGATCTCATCTGGTCCGTCGCAACCGAGGAGAGAGGCGCAGGAGCCCAGCACCGTCAGATCAGCCACGTGGATCTCTCTCCGCCGTCGATCGAGCCCAAGAGCCGAAGGAGTAAAGGCGCGTTTGTTCTCCACCGTCAGATCTGCCACGCGTCAGAATCGGGTCGTCGCTATTAATAAAGGGGTAAATATCGTAGGACCCCATCGTAGTTTGTTGTTTTCGTTTAAGTCCTGTAATTTTTAATTCAGTTGTTTATTTTCTGGGATATTTGCATAGAGACCCTCGCGCTTAATTTTATTTGCATTTATACCCCTGCCAGTAGAGACCCACGTGCTTTGGCACGTGTTTTGTTGGGTTATTTGCATACGAAGCCCTGTAGTTCTGGATGTTACTCATTGAATGAAAAGTTTTGTTTATTTGCATATATACCCCTGTGAGCATTGATTTTGCACATGTGCGAATTATTTTGGGTAAATTGCATATAAGTCCATGGACTTTTGATACGAGTTATCAATAAGTCCTTGGAACTTATTTTTATTACATTTAGGTCCTTGAGTGCCCCAGGCACGTGCTTGGCACGTGTGTTGCTGGGTATTTTGCACCAGGACCCCAGAACTTTTGGGTATTTGCACATAGGTCCCTGTGCACAGTGCCCCACCTTTATTTTTGAATAAAATATCAAACGACCTCCAAATCCAATGAAATTTTGACACATGGCTCCTGCCATGGTGTAGGAATTTCTATGATTTTTGGGGACATTTTTGATTCCATTTATTATTTTTAAAAATTCAAAAACACATATTTTCGCCACTGTTTGACTTTAAAAATACCAAAAAAATATAAAAACATCTCCAAAAATTCTAAAAAAAATTAGATAGTGTTTCTTGCTTGCTGATTGATTTTCTAGCCAATTTTGGCTATTTTTCATCACTTAAAAACCCTAAAAATTGAAAAACCCCTTAAAACTCATAAAAATTGTAATAAATAAATTAAAAATCCAAAAACAATAATTAGGGTGTCTAAATTTTCCTTATTCTTCATAGATTACAGGAAAATTACCTCCAAGGTTGATTGAAACTCTTAAATATTTTATTTTTGAGTTTTTAACCTTGCTGGACAGTACCTTGGTGTTTCAGCATTGTTTGATTTTTAATAAATAATTTACCCATTAGAAAAATTCCAAAAATTCACCAAAAACAGTAAAAAACATTTAAAACACAAAAACCATTTTTCCTTAATTTTTGCATTATTTTTGGTGTGTGTAATAAATTGTGGAAGTCGCCTTGTTTACCCTTTCTTTCATTTTCTCATCTTTTAAAAAATCTAAAAAATATAAAAACAAATAAAAACCATAAAAAAAAAGACTTTCTTGGATTTCTGACTACATCGTAGGCCGCAAGGCCAATCTGTGCTCCTTGTGTTCGACCCTGGGAGCTATACCAGGTTAATCCTATAGCTAGATCGCTCTATTGTGTGCTTGCTTGTTTTTATCTCCTTTGAGTGATTGATTTTTCTTGTTGATCGATTTTCGAGGGATTGAGGTCGCAACGACCTGTTATTTATCTCCCTTGATCTCTCGTGATCTGTCGGTCATCAATCAACCCAATGTCTCCCGAACTCTTTTTGTGTTTTTAAATTTTTCTCTTTTTTTTGTATTTTTGGCGATTGCAAGCTCCCATGATCGCCCACAAGTAAAGCCATATCCTCGACGAAAGGAGCATTAATATGGTTTTTCCTTAAAATAGCAAGATTATCATTCATCAAATCAATGCGCTTTTGTCATTCGGTTTAAGATATCACTCATAGAGATCGAGGGAGGTGACTCCAATAGGTCAGACTCGGGTGGATGTGAAGGTGGAGGTGGATAATTTACAGGTGGAGGTGGAGGTGGGTAGAAGTCTGAGGTCTGATACTGCAGTTGAGGCTATGTACAAAAATCAGAAAAAGTAGGAGGAGGATCCTCATGATAAAAGGGAGGTGGACCGGCTGGAGGGTACGAGGAATCCGCAAAATCCGGATAAAAATCGCTCCAGGGATCCATCTCAAAACAAGAGAAAAATGATCGGGAGAGCACGATGGTCAAGTCAAGAGAGTGAAGAAGAGGCGCAAATGCGTAGAGAAGATCTAGGATACACACAAGCAAGCACAATCAAACTCACAAAACAAACCCTCAATTCACCTACTCAACTCGGTAGAGACCGAAAATTCGGTCTTTTAATCTTGTCTGTTTTAGAATTAGGTGAGAAGTCAAGAAGTTGCACAAACACTTAGGGGCTCAATGGGATTTGGGCACTAATCCTTAGTGTGTGCTGATGACACGCCTGATCACTCGGGTAAAAAGGTCGTCAAGGGTCGTTGCGACCCAAGTCACCAAGCGGTGTCGATCAAGAAAAAGAGACCACCAAATCGGATAAAAATCAACTCAAACACAAATAGCGGTCTTGCTATTATTTTAACCTGGTATAGCGACCAGGGTCGAACACAAGGAGCACATGATGGCCTTGCGGCCTACGAAGTAGTCAAAAAGAATCAATGAAATAAAATACAGGTGTTTTGGTGGATTTTTTATTTTTATAAATTTTTTTGGATTTTTAATTAATTACAAAAATAAGGAAGCAAGTAAAACAACCAACTTTAAGCAATTATTTAATGCATCAAAATCATCAAAAATTCAAATAAAAATGTTTTATGTATTTTATGTTTTTACTTTTTTTAGGGAATTTTTGGGATTTTTTTTGATTTTTATATGATTTTCTAAAAATAAAACAAGGCAAGAAAACAACAACAATGTCCAGCCAAGCTTGGGGGACTTAGATAAAATATCTAAAAGCCCCTAAAAAGCTTGAAGGTAATTTTCCTGTATAGAGAAAGAGACAAGGAAAATTAAGGCACAGAAATTACTATTTTTGGATTTTTAGATTATTTATTATTATTTTTATGAGTTTTTAAATGTTTTTCAATTGTTATGAGTTTTATTTAATGAAAAATGACCAAAATTGGTCAGAAAATCGAACAAGGCAAGAGACAAAGTAGCTAATTTTTTTAGAATTTTTGGATGAGTTTTAATGTTTTTTGCGATTTTTCAAGTCAGACAGTGAAGAAAATGCGTGTTTTTGAATTTTTTAAAAATAGTAAATGAAATCAAAAATGTCCCCAAAAATTCTAGAAAATTTTATAACATGGCAGGAGCCATGTATCCAATTTTCATGGAATTTGGAGTAAGTTTGATATTTTATTCAAAAATAAAACTTAGGCATAGTGCACAGGGACCTAAATGTAATTAAAACAAGTTCCAGGGGGTCCGGTGCAAAATTCCCAAGGATCCACGTGCAAAGCGCGTGGCCTGGGGCACTCAGGGATCTAATTGTAATAAAAGTAAGGTTTCTGGGCTAAATAATAACGAGTATTAAAAGCCTAGGGACCTTAGTGAAATTTACCCAAAAATATACGCACATGCACAAATTCCACACGCACAGGGGTATAAATGCAATTATCTAAAAAGATTCATTCATTAAGTAACATCCCAGAACTACAAGGGCATCAATGCAAATAACCCACAAAATCACGTGTCGAAGCACGTGTCCACAGCACATAGGGGTATAAAAGCAAATACCATAAAGGACAAGGTCCACTATGCAAATTACCCTACTGAAATAAACGTTTTAAAATAATTACAAGACTAGACAGTAAATGTGAAAACTATAGGGGCCTAAGAGCAATTACCCCATTATTATATCCGAGGGGATGGATGGTTGCCACGTGGCAGATCGGACGGTGCTAGAGCGGTGGCGCCTAACGCAGGACTCCCTCGGCTCTGATCGATGGCCAGGGCCTCGCCACGTGGTGGATCAGACGGACGTGAGGCGTTGTGGCTAACCCTTGGTGATCGAACGATCCAGATCGACCCTCCCAAGATCTGACGGGGCTGGAAGTTCCTCGGATGGACAATCAGGATGAAAACTGGAGCTCGGGGTCGATCGGACGGCGGAGAAGGATGGTGGACGAACTGGAGGCCGGCGACTTTCGCTGGGTCCGTGTGTGCTTTGGCGTCCTCCTTGCGGCCCACTGAAGATCGGAGAAGATGGCTACGGACCCTCCGCATCGAATAGGGCCTCCGATGACTCGACGGAGCTCTGGAGAGCTCCGACGAGGTCGGCAGAGGTCGAGCGCCTGCTCCTGGATGGTCGGACCCTCAGATGGGCTTGACAAGACCTGCAAGTCACAGCAAAATGCTCGCGGGTCAAGGGCAAAGTGCCTCGACCCTGTGAGAGGGGGTGAAGTTGACTGGTGAGGCGGTGCGATCGAGCTCCGGCGAGGGGAGGACGGTGAAGCTCGAAACCCCAGCTCCTGTGCGAGCTGGGTTGGGCGGAGGGGCGTAGAAGGTGCGCGGGAAGAAGGCGAACGTGATGATACGGTCCGATGATCGAATGGACGATGGGGGTGGCGGGAATCGATGATGGTCGGCGACGGCGAAGATTGGGGGAAACTCGAAATTAAAGAAAAAGGGAAAGAACCTAAGCTACCTGGGTGGTCGAGTCAACTGTGGAGGAGCTGGGCTTGCTCCGAGTCCTTGCCTCGAGGACCGTCGGCGTCCGAGGCTCTGGCGCTTCCTCCAGGCGGCGCACGGCGGCTCAAGCTCGCCGGATCGATGGCCTCCTTGCTCCCTCCTCGCTGCAACACCCTCTGGGGCGAGCTGTCACCTTTGCCAAGACGATGGTGGTCACTGGGTGGAAAGAAAATGATCCAAAGATGCGCAATAGGGTGGCGGAGCTGGGAATTTATATGGGTACAGGTCCGGGAAGAAAGGCTTGGGTTCGGCTCGATGGAGCACGGATCCCTAGGCCGGAGATCGGGCGAGGTTCCCGGACCATAGGAGTGTCCTTAGGACCCTGGGTTTGGCGGAATGAGGATCGGGTTTAGGCGCTAAAATGAAGAGAAGTCGGGTCGCCCGCCTAATACCCGTGAGAGGTGGTCTTGGGGGGGAAGTTGACCGGGCGGTCAACAACCCCCGTGGACCAATGGGGAACGACCATTTTGAAAAGATTTGAAAAATTAATAAAAAATAGTAAATGGTCAGTTTATTAAAAAGTCAAAACATGAAATATTTTTGTTTTAATTTTTTCTATTTTTTGGTGATTTTTAATTAATTTTTCAAAATATAAATAGGGTATTTACATAATAAGGCTATAGATAGGTATATGTACAATATAGGGCTTTTTTTAATTTTTGATTTTTTATTTGTTATTTTTTACATTTTTATTCCCCTTTATATTTTATTTATTTATAGCACAACATTAGGAATAAAAAGGTATTTTTATTTTATTTTTATTATTTATATACAATAGTGAAATAAATAGGTATATAAATCTATGTACATGGTATATTTACAATGTATTTTGAGGCTTTTAAATTTGTTCTTTTTATTTTGTTTTTGTTTTAAGGGTCTTTATTTTATTTATTTACACCATATAATATAGAATATTTACAAATTTTATGGAATTTAATTTTATTTATTTATAAGGTGAAATAAATACAGATGAATGAGCTATGTACATGGTGACTATGTACAAGTGATTCCATTTTTATTTTCTTTTTGATTTTTCAATTTTTATCTTGATTTTATATTTATAAATATATACAAGTATTTACAAGCCTATTTTAGTCTATTTTTGGAGGAAAATATTTTTATTATATTTACAGGTATATTTACACACATGAGTCCCTATCTCCCTCTACTTTGGCTTTTATGCGATCAGGCCCATGCTGAGCCCTCCCTTGGGATTGGGTTGCTCAATATTTATTCTAAATATTTCCCTCTTTTTCTTTTTACTCTTTATTCTTTTATTTTTGCACAAAAACATGCTAATTATTAGTTTTTACATCAAGCATGATTTTGGTAATTATTTGTATTTACAAACATATACATGCATTTGCAAAGGTTTTTGTAGCTAAAATATAAGAATAAAGAGTAATGAATGGGTATTCATCACCCCCCTATACTTAACTTTTGCTAGTCCCTTAGCAAACACTTATTTGAAAAAGAAGTGAAAAAGAAAGAAAGAAAAAGAAAAAGAGGAGAATATACATGGATTAAGGCTGATTATTAAACTTGCCTTCATTACATTGAATTATGGAGCTCGATCAGATCTTTGGATTATTAATGTGTCGGAACCTTATTTGGACTTAAGCTCAAAACTCAACAGCCTCTAAGTTCCACCAATCTATGGTCAAGACTCCTCAATAAACCAGATCAGAACAAGTCTACATACACAAACACTAATGACCATGAATCTTTCCATGCAGTGTAAGTGATATGTAGCTCTCCACCTCAGAAGTGACAAAGAAACAACCTCCCTCATCCTGGTAACCCTAATGCCTCGGTCTAGCAACTCTTTCCTCGAGAAGCGGGGTATTCCCTTCTAAGTTCAAGTGCAACCGGCTCAAGAAGAGGGGGAATAAGAGGTATAGAATTTTGGGAGCTCAACCAGTGTAGCTAAGTCCCCCGCTGCAAGCTTCATGAGATGTAACATGGATACCATAAGCTTTTGCTTCATTTGACTATATACACTCCGGTGGGGTTATTAAATTTTCAATCCGACCACCACTTTTTTGGAGTTCTTTTTGCATTTTTTTCAAGTGCATATGTACAACATATCTACATGGTGCAGCATATATACAAGAAATTTTCCTCTTGAGCCAGTAGACTATCCCTCTTTTGAAGCTTTATTGCAACCCACGGCTTCTGTCTTTAGCATTCATCACCACTAGACCAAGTTGAGACGCACTTCCTTCACTAGAAGAAGAAGAGAGGTTCCGCCTAGAAGTACTACCCTCATATGCTACCCCAAGCCAAAGGAAACTGCCTCCTCACCGCCTCATCCGTGGAGAGCTATGTGTAAAGTGCTGGTGCAAGTCAAGCCATTGTCTCTAAGAGTCATGCGTGTGTTGTTAAGTGTCCTACTTAGGCTCATCAAGATGACATATGCTCATAGCCTAGTGGACTCAAAGAATTAAGCCCTTATGGACCTGAAAAGCCTTAACCCTAAGCCCTATAAGGTTCCTCTTAGAATTAGGTGGATTAAGATCTTAATCAAGCTCCATTTCCCAATTTAATTCCAGGCTTAGTTTAGATGTCAACTATCATCCAGGAAAACTATATACATATATACAAAGATGCTATTTACACATATTTACAATCATGCAAAATTTTTTGAAAAATGTTTTGAAATCATGGATGGATGAATGCATGAAGTGCAAGTTTTGCAAAAGTATTTACACACATTTACAAAATTTTTGCAAACTTTTGATTTTCAAAATATTTTGTAAGAATTTTGCACTATATACATAATTTTGATAAGAAAATATTTACACAAACTTTACACAAAAGATTTTTGAAAACATTTTTACAAAAATAATTTGTACACTAGCCATGTATGTGCAATAAAAGAATGATTATTTACAGGAAAATTTTTTTATTTTTGTGATTTTTAGGGTTTTTAGACATTTTATTTATTAACACACTCACACAAAGTACGAGTTATGGCTAAAGTATATATGAAATATATACACACCCCCCTATACTTAGCTCGAACGATGTCCTCAGAGTCAAGAGCGATGAAGAAGACATAACTCGTGCTTAGTATAGGGAAGTTAAAAGGAATGGCTATATACAGAGATGAATTAAAGAATAGAATGAGGAGAACTCGGTGGTTTCCCCCTATACTTAGGATCCAATAATCCTAAGTATAGCAAGTTGTACATGAAGGGAAATCCAAGTGAAGGATGTACAGAGTCTGCCCCCCCCCCCCATATACTTAAGGTAAAATATCCCTAAGTATAGGCAACAAAACAGGGGTAGAAAGAATAAAAAGAATACCCGACGGTCCTACATCCCTCCTATACTTAGGGTAAGGTACACCCTAAGTATAGCATAATCATAAGATGAAAGGGGATGTGGGACTAAAGAATAGAGTGATATGGACAACTGGATCTATATAGGTCGGAAGAACAGTGATAATCAGGCGTGAGATGCAATAGATGTGAGTCAAAAGACCACATCTCACGCAAAATGAATAGGGGCAACGTCAACGACCCGCGGCTCATGATCTAGAAATGGCTTGAGCCGCTGGCCGTTCACTCGAAAGGTACTCTCAGAAGACAACTCAGATATATCAATGCTACCGTTGTCGTGTACCTTTCTCACCAAATAGGGTCCCTTCCACTTGCTCTGCAGTTTCCCTGGAAATAGACGAAGCCTAGCATCAAACAACCATACTCTCTGTCCAGGCTCAAAATGCTTGTGGCTGATGTAAGAATCATGCCACTCTTTCACTCTCTCCTTATAATGTAGGCTGTTTGAGAAGGCAGTATCTCTAAGCTCCTCTAAGGCTGCTAACTCTGCCCTCCTTTGGTCTCCTACACTATCTAGATCCATAAGTATCTCAGTGACTGCCCATAGTGACTTGTGTCTCAGCTCAACAGGCAAATGGCACGGCTTGCCATATACGAGGCGAAAGGGAGATGTGCCCAATGGTGTCTTGAAAGACGTCCTATATGCCCACAAGACTGAGTCCAAAAGCTGTGACCAATCCTTTCGATCAGGGCGGACGACTTTCTGCAAAATAGTCTTGATCTCTCTGTTCGAGACCTCGGCTAGACCATTCGTCTGTGGATGGTATGGAGTGGCAACTCGATGGTCTATGCCGAACTCGCTAGCAAGTGCCTTCACCTGGTCGTTGATGAAATGAGACCCCCCATCTGAAATCAATACTCGAGGTACCCCGAACCGCGTGATGATGTGCTTCCTCAAAAATCTGCAAACTGTCCTCGCATCAGCGGCTCGGGCTGGGATAGCCTCAACCCAACGACTCACATAATCAACGGCCAACAGAATGCACTCAAATCCCTGACTCTTAGGGAATGGACCCATGAAAATGATGCCCCATGCGTCAAAAACCTAACAGAAGTGAATGGGCTGCATCGGCATCATATCACGCTGTCCACAAGTGCCCATCCTCTGACAGTCAGTACACCTCTTCACGAACTCATCAGAGTCCTTGAAGAGAGTAGGCCACCACAAGCCGGATTGGAGCACTTTCTGTGCCGTTCTTCTCCCAGAATGATGTCCTCCTGCCTCAAGCTTGTGGCAGTAAGTGAGGACGCTATGGTGCTCCTCCTGAGGAATGCACCGACGCCAGATGCTATCCCCTCCTTCGTGGTAAAGGATGGGATCCTCCCAGTGGTAGGACTTGGCCTTCGCAAGGAAGGTCTCAAGCCTCTGTCTGGGCCAATCTTGTGGGACGTTCCTAGCAACGAGAAAGTTCACAATATCGGCATACCATGGGAGTGAGGCGATAGCAAGGATCGCCTCATCTGGGAAGGTCTCACAAATGGGATCAATCTGCTCAAACTCCTCAGGCTGCTCTAAACGGGAGAGATGATCCGCCACCACATTCTTAACTCCATGCTTATCCTTGATCTCAATGTCGAACTCCTGGAGTAGAAGGATCCATCTAGTCAGTCTGGCCTTGGCATCCTTCTTTGCCATGAGGTATCGGATGGCGGTATGATCAGTATACAAAGTCACTCTAGATCCAATGATGTAAGATCTGAACTTATCTAGGGCGAACACTACTGCTAGCATCTCCTTCTCTGTGACTGTATAATTCCGCTGGGCGGAATCCAAGGTGCGGCTAGCATAGTGGATAGCAAAGGGGACTCCATCCCTCTTCTGTCCCAGCACAGCCCCCACAGCAAAATCGGAGGCATCCGTCATGATCTCCAATGGGAGAGACCAATCTGGTGGCTGGAGGACAGGAGCCTCAACAATACAATGCTTGAGAGTCTAAAACGATGAAAGACACTTGTCATCGACAAGGAACTCGGTGTCTTTCGTCAGCAAGTCAGTCAACGGTCGGGCAACCCTACTGAAATCACGAATGAATCGCCGATAGAAACTGACGTGCCCCAGGAAAGACCGTAACTGCCGCAAATTGGATGGTGGTGTGAGTTTTCTAATGACATCAACCTTGGCCGGATCAACCTCCATGCCCCTGTTGGAGATGATGTGGCCAAGCACCGTCCCTTGAGTCACCATAAAGTGACTCTTCTCCCAAGAAAGAACCAAGCAGACCTCAATACATCGCTGAAGTACCCGGTCTAGGCAGTCAAGACAGGAGTCGAATCCGTCGCCGTAAACCGAGAAATCATCAATGAAGACCTCTAAGCACTCCCCTACCATGTCCGAAAAGATCGACAACATGCATCTATGAAAAGTCGCAGGGGCATTGCATAGCCCAAATGGCATGCGTCGGAAGGCGTATGTGCCAAAGGGACAGGTAAAGGCGGTCTTCTCATGATCCTCAGGAGCGATGGCCACCTGGTTGTAGCCCGAGTACCCATCCAGAAAACAGTAATGGCTCTTCCCTGCCAGTCTCTCAATGATCTGATCAATAAAGGGCAGGGGAAATGATCCTTCTTGGTGGTCTGGTTGAGTCTCCTGTAGTCAACACAAACCTTCCAAGAAGTGGATACTCGTGTAGCAATCTCCTCTCCAGACTCGCTAATCACTGTAGTGATGCCCGTCTTCTTGGGAACCACATGTAAAGGGCTGACCCACTTGGATTCAGAGATGGGATAGATAAAATCGGCGCTCCACCATTTCGAAATTTCTTTCATGACAACCTCTCTCAGATTTGGGTTCAGCCGTCGCTGGAACTCACGCGACGGCTTCGCCTCATCCTCGAGATAGATATGGTGGGAGCACAGGACCGGACTAATCCCCTGGAGATCTGCTACGCTCCATCCTATCACCTTGTGGTTCTTTTCAAGAACCCCCATCAGACGGGATTCCTGCTCTCCAGTCAGATCGGCTGAGATAATGACTGGGTACATCTCATGCTCACCCGCAAGGAATCTATACTTCAACGACGAAGGAAGTGGCTTCAGCTCTGGACAACTGGGTGCTGGCAAATCTGGCTTCGAAAGAAGTCACGTGTAAGGTGCCAAATCTGCTTGGGAGAATGAGAGCGTACTCTCGCAAACTGGGTCTGAAGAAGGCTGCTCAATTGAACTGTCTCTGATCTGCTCGGCGTCTACCTCCTCCTCAGCTGTAGCCTCAGTGGAAATCAGGTCTGGCATGTAATCATCACAATCTTCCCACTCAGACTCTGACTTTGAGGGATCTGCATCACACAAGGTGGCATCAGTACCACCATCATCACAAAAATCCGTGTCGCGGTCAAGAACCTGCTCTACTGCCTCTAAAGTATCATGAACAAGGAATGTGCTCTCCAAGCTCTCCTCTGTTGTCATCTCTGCATCAGCGGTATCTGAAAATGAGAGGATGGCCTGTGCTGTTGGGTCTACCCAAACTGCCTCATCGTCTGTGATCACAAAGTCACAGTCCTGGTGGATGTCTAGCCCTGCATCTGTCAGCTGCTCTGTATCTGAAGTGGTCTCTGAGCATGATCTGTCTCTGGCTCTGTTGTCCTCGACCGTCTCTTTTTGTACACTTTCGCCCTCGACGTGAAAGTATACCTTCCCGCTATCATGATCAGTCACTGCCTTGGTTGTGGCCAAGAACGGACGACCGAGAATGATGGGGGTATCGGTCACTGAATCAAGGATCTCCATGTCCAACACTACGAAGTCCACGGGGAATTGCAGGCCCTGAATAGTGACGACAACGTATCGCGACAACCCCTTCAGTCTCTTGACAGATCTATCAGCAAACTGAAGGACTGTCCTGCTCTGTCTAAGAGTGCCCAACTCGAAGCGGTCGAGAAGGGCTGCCGGAAGGAGGTTGATCGACGATCCGCTATCTAATAGAGTACGGTCGACGCATCTGACATACGGGGCTCCTGAATCTGGCCTCTTGGCTGGCAGACGGTTCTGGATCGCGAAACACGTGGCTTTCGTCACCACATGGATCTCTGAGTGGTGATTCCTCCTCTCCCTCCTGACTGTGGTTCTGTCTCTAAGGGAACGCTGAAGAAGGGGAATGTGCTGCAAAGCCTCCTGAAGAGTCAGCTGTATGTGAAAACGATCTATCATCTGTTGGCTGAACTCTTCCTTCTCTCTCTTTTTGGGATTTTCTGTTTTCTTCCCTTTCCCCATTTGAAGGACTCTAGGGAAGGGGATCATTGGGTCCTTCTCAGATGAAGGACTAAGAAAGGGTCTAGGTGGTTCCACGACCGGATCCACACATACATCATGCACCACAGTGGGACCAGAAGAAAATAAACCCTTTCCTTTATTCACAGAAATGTTCCGAGATACAGGTGCAGAAGAAGGAAAAACTACATGTCTCTCAGAAGTACGGGTGGCCTCAGTACCACCATCGGCTGGGTCGGCTGGAAGACTCGCGACCTCAGTACCGCGCTCTGGCTCGGCAACGTGGGTGGCCTCAGTACCACCTCCTCGAATTGGTGAAACGGTGGCCTCAGTACCGCCGGTGGAATCAGCATCCTTGGTGGCATCAGTACCACCGTCGTCATCCTCCTCGTCGGGTGCTCTAGGTGGATCCTCATGATGTAGCTTAGACGAGGCGCCGCCTGCTGGCATCCTACCGCTCCTAAGTGTGACAAAATCAGTATCAAACAGATATCCAGTCATATCACCAAATGCATCACTAGGAGTGGTATACTCAGTACAAGCTACCTGCTCAGATTTCCGCTTCAGGCTGTTGGGGTTCGGCTCTATCTGGGCAGGGATGGCAGCCTTCCCTCTCACGATGTCCCGCATCTCCTGGCGGAACTCGTCCATCTCCCGTTTGAAGGTAGCCTGCTGATCCGTGAGGAGGCGGGCTATGTCATCCAAGACAGGGTTCTCATGGGAACCCGACGGGTAGCCTCTCTAGTAGTGAGGCTGCTGGATCTGTTGCTGGTGAGGCTGAGAGGGGTATGGGTGATGCTGCTGCTACTGGTGAGGCTGATCTCGCCTCCAAGACTGTCCCTACTGATAGGGACGAGGACCGTAGGACGACTACTGCTGCTGTGGTGGTGGGTACACTAGGGGCTGCTGCTGCTGGTGCTCTCTCTGATGGCTGTACTGGCCACCCTGTCCTGACGGCTGCTGTTGGGGTTGGGTACCTCCGTTCCCCCACCGGAATCCGGGATGGTCTCGTCGGATACCGGGATGAGGGTGGTCATATCAAATCCCGTTGAAATCCATCAACGGCTCTGCATCGTACTGGGCTGGCGGGAGTACTGCCAGAGGCTGATCCGGCTGGTATACCACCATCTGCATGTCTGGAGACAGTGGTGACTGGTAGGTGGGCTGCGGCTGCTACGGCTCCGCCTGTACAAGGTGAACCTGTCTAGGCTGCTGGTGTGAGCTGGAGCGTTGGGACGAGCTGCTGCTGCTGCCGGAGTCGCCTCGCGACTGAAGACGGGGCTGGGAAGCCGTCTGTGCCTCCTGGAGACACATGAGCTGGGTCTTCAGGTCGCTCAGAGTCTGTGCCATCTGCTCCATCTGAGTGATGTCCTGGCACTGCTTCTTCTCGATCAGCTCCATCCGATCCAACTTCTCGCTAATGATGCCCATGTCCGCAGCTGTGGACTCTGCCTGTGCTGCTGCTATTGCGGATGAACTGGAAGGACCGGCGTCGACCCGTGCTATCCTCTGGTACTGCACGGGTCCTAGCTGCTGGGGTCTGCCCTGAGTGTACAACCTGGTCTGGGACATCACCATGTAGTTCTCGGCCATCTCCTCGTAGATGGCCCAGACCTGGTCGTGATCCTTTGCGAAATAAGACCCGCCACAAGAAGCGTTCACCAAGCCCTGAAGCTCTGGTGTCAACTCATAACAGGTCTGGACACTAGGGAATGAGGTACAAAAATCAGGTCGTTGTGACCCAAGCAATCAGACCACGTATATCAAGAAAAATAACCACTCAGAAAATATCAAATCAATCAAAACAAAGAAGAGCGGTATAGCTAGAGGATTTAACCTGGTATAGCTCCCAGGGTCGAACACAAGGAGAACAGATTGGCCTTGCGGCCTACGATGTAGTCAGAAATCCAAGAGAGTCCTTTTTTGGTTTTTATTTGTTTTTATATTTTTTTTAGATTTTTTTAAAAGATGAGAAAATGAGAGAAAGTAAATACAGGGCAACTTCAACAATTTATACAACACACAAAAATGAAGCAAAAATTCCAGAAAATTGGTTTTTATGTTTTAAATGTTTTTTACTGTTTTTGGTGAATTTTTGGGATTTTTCTAATGGGTAAATTATTTATTAAAAATCAAACAATGTGACAAAAATAGGGGACTGTCCAGCAAGGCTTAAGACCCAAAAATAAAATACTCTTGGATCTCAAAAAGCCCTAAAGGTAATTTTCCTATAATCTACAAAGAATAAGGAAAATTTAGGCACCCTAATTATTGTTTTTGGATTTTTAATTTATTTACTACAATTTTTATGAGTTTTTAGGGGTTTTTCAATTTTTAGGGTTTTTAAATGATGAAAAATAGCCAAAATTGGCTAGAAAATCAAACAACCAGTAAACAACAATATCTAATTTTTTTAGAATTTTTAATGGAGTTTTTATATTTTTTTGGTAATTTTAAAGTCAAACAGTGGCGAAAATATGGGTTTTTGAATTTTTAAAAATAATAAATGAAATCCAAAATGTCCCCAAAAATCATAGAAATTCCTACACCATGGCAGGAGCCATGTGTCAAAATTTCATTGGATTTGGAGGTCGTTTGATATTTTATTCAAAAAGAAAGGTGGGGCACTGTGCACAGGGACCTATGTGCAAATACCCAAAAGTTCTGGGGTCCTGGTGCAAAATACCCAAGAAGTCACGTGCCAAGCACGTGCCTGGGGCACTCAAGGACCTAAATGTAATAAAAATAAGTTCCAAGGACCAATTGATAACTCGTATCAAAAGTCCAGGGGCTTATATGCAATTTACCCAAAATAAAAACGCACATGCGCATATAAAGTGCTCACAGGGGTACATTTGCAAATAAACAAAACATTTCATGCATTCATTAACATTCCAGAACTACAGGGCTAAAGATGCAAAAATCCCAAAGTAACACGTGACGAAGCACGTGGTTCACTACTGGCAGGGGTATAATTGCAAATAAAATTAAGCGCGAGGGTCTCTATGCAAATATCCCAGAAAATAAACAACGTGAATTAAAAGTTACAGGACTAAACTGAAATAAACAAACTACGAAGGGGCCCTATGATATTTACCCCTTTATTAATGAAGCGTTGGATGCGCGCCACGTGTAGATCGAACGGCTGCGGCTGGTGGGCGCTCCAGATGGCTCCTCCTCTGATCGGACGGTACTGGTAGCTCCAAGGATGGACGGCCAAGATCTGAACTGGAGCGAAGAGGACGATCGGACGGCGATGGAGGGTCCTCGAAGAACTGATGGCCGGCGAACTTCGCCGGCCTCGTGAAGGCGTCCCCTCTCTCCTCTGCTGCGCCTGAAGGTCGGAGAAGCTCCGGCGTGAAGTTCCGCAGCTGCTACTGGTCTCCGGTGGTCAAACCGAGCTCCGAGGAGCTCGAGCAAGGACGGCGGAGAAGAAGCTCCTGGCTTGAAGTTGGGGGGGCCTCAGACGCCTCCCTTTGGACCTGCAAAAGAGTTCAGAAGCTTCACGGGTCGAGGGCAAAGTGCCTCGACCCAAGAAGGCGGGGTGAAGGTGGACGGTGCGGCGTGGCGAAAGAGCTCCGGCGAAGCGACGGCGAGGGAACTCGAATCCCAGATCCTGTGCGATCTGGGTTGTGCGAATGGGTGAAGAAGGTGCGTGGGAACACGGTGAAGGTGATGGTCGGGTCGGAAGGTCGAGATGATACGCGAGGTGGCCGGAATCAGCGGGATGCGTCGGAGATGTGATTTGGGCGTAATCTAAAATTAGAAGAAATTAGAAAGAGCTAAGGTTACCTGATGGATGCTGGAGACTGTGCTGGAGCGTGGCTATCTCCGGGTCGTAGCTTCGAAGGGCGTCAAGGCCTGAAGCTCGGTGCTCAACGCCGGCGGCGGAGCAAGGACGGCGAAGTACGCCGGATCAAAGGATACGCCTCCTCACCTCACTGCAACAAGGGCTGACGCTCGCTGTCACTCTTGCGGAGCCGATGGAGGTCACGGGGAAGAAGGAGAGGGTCCAAAGATGCGGCGCGGAGGCGGCGGAGGGGAAGAATATATAGAGTGACCGGGCGATTAGGGTTGAGGGTGGACAGCGATGGAAAGCTTCGATTTCGTGGCGAAGGATCCGGCGAGGGAGAGGGATGAATGGCGAAGAATCCGGGCGCGGGGGTTGAGTGGGTGACAGCCTGGAGCGCGTGGGAAAAATCGGGGAAGAAGGCGCGGCACGCGACTTCCAGAAAAGGAAGGAAGTCGCGGGGGAGTTGACCGGGGTCAACATTCCCCCGTGGACCAACCAGAAGCTGCCACGTGTGCCCGGTTTTTGTTTTATTATTTTAGGGTAGAAATAGGTCGAATTAAAAAAAACTTAAAACATGAAATATTTTTCTTTTATTTTTTTCTATTTTTTGGTGATTTTTATTTAATTTTTGGAAATAAAAATAGGGTAGCTATATATAGGTATATGTACACTATATGGATTTTTATTTTTGATTTTTTATTTGTTATTTTTATGTATTTTTATACTCATTTTGTATTTTATTTATTTACAAGATGAAATATGGAATAAAAGAATATTTTTATTTTATTTTTATCACTTATATACAAGGGTGAAATAAATAGTTGAATACATTTATATACATGGTATTTATACAATGTATTTTTGTATTTTCAATTTTGTAATTTTTATTTGATTTTTGTTTTGTTTCTTTTTATTTATTTTATTTACAAAATGTGCCATAGAATATTTACAAAAAGTTTAGAAAATAAATGAATTTATTTACAAGGTTAAATAAATACAAGGGTGAGGGTTTATACACATGGTGAAAGGGTATTTTTGAATTTTTAATTTTTAATTTTTATTTTGTTTTTAATAAGATATATAAAAATATTTACAACATATTTTTGGGTGAGGAAAATATATAGTTTTATTTACAGGAGTATATACACATATGTGAGCCCTATCTCCCTCTACTTTGACTTTTATGCGGTCAGGCCCATGCTGAGCCCTCCCTTGGGTTAGGTTGCTCAATATTTATTCTAAATATTTCCCTCTTTTTCTTTTTGCTCTTTATTCTTTTATTTTGTGCACAAAAACATGCTAATTATAGGTTTTTACACAATGCATGCTTTTGGTAATTATTTGTATTTACACATATCTACATGTATTTGCAAAGGTTTTTGTAGCTAAAATAATAGAATAAAGAGTGATGAATGGGTATTCATCACCCCCTATGCTTTAACTTTGCTAGTCCCTTAGCAAACACTTATTTGAAAAAGAAGTGAAACAGAAAGAAAAAGAAAAAGAAAAAGAGGATGTACATGGATCAAGGTTGACTTATTAAATTTTCCTTCATTAAATTGAAATATGGAGCTTGATCAGATCTTTGGATTATTAATGTGTCGGAACCTTATTGGGACTTAAGCCTAAAACTCAACAGTCTCTAAGTTCCACCAATCTATGGGCAAGACTCCTCAATAAACCAGATCAGAACAAGTCTACATACACAAACTCTAATGACCATGAATCTTTTCCTTGCGGTGTAAGTGATATGTGGCTCCCCACCTCAGAAGTAACAAAGAAACAACCTCCCTCAACCTGGTAACTCTAATGCCTCAGTCTAGCAACTCTTTCCTCGAGAAGCGGGGTATTCCCTTCTAAGTTCAAGTGCAACCGGCTCAAGAAGAGGGGGTAGAAGTATAGAGTTTTGGAAGCTTAGCCAGTGTAGCTAAGTCTCCCGCTGCAAGCTTCATGAGATGTAACATGATACCATAAGCTTTTGCTTCATACTCCGGTGGGGTTATTAAATTTTCAATCCGACCCACCACTTTTTTGGAGTTCTTTTTGCATTTTTTTTTTTCAAAGACTTCTGTACAACATATCTACATGGTGCAGCATATATAAGAAATTTCCCCTTGAGCCAGTAGACTATCCCTCTTTTGAAGCTTTATTGCAACCCACAGCTTCTGTCTTTAGCTTTCAACACCACTAGACCAAGTTGAGGTGCACTTCCTTCACTATAAGAAGAAGAGAGGTTCCGCCTAGAAGTACTACCCTCATATGCTACCCCAAGCCAAAGGAAACTGCCTCCTCACCACCTCATCCATGGAGAGCCATGTGTAAAGTGCAGGTGCAAGTTAAGCCATTGTCTCTGAGAGTCATGCGTGTGTTGTTAAGTGCTCTACTTAGGCTCATCAAGATGACATATGCTCATAGCCTAGTGGACTCAAAGAATTACGTCCTTATGGACCTGAAAAGCTTTAACCATAAGTCCTACAAGGTTCCTCTTGAAGTTAAGTGGATTAAGATCTTATTCAAGCTCCATTTCTCAATTTAATTTCAGGCTTAGTTTAAATGTCAACTCTCATCCAGGAAGAACTATATACATATATGTACAAAAGATGCTATTTACAAATATTTTACAATCATGCAAAATTTTTGAAAAATGTTTTGAAATCATGAATGAATGATGCATGAAGTGCAAGTTTTGCAAAAAGATATTTACACACATTTACACAAGATTTTTGCAAACTTTTGATTTTCAAAACATTTGAAAAAAAAATTTTGTACTATATACATAATTTTGATACAAAAATATTTACACAAACTTTACACAAAAGATTTTGGAAATCATTTTTACAAAAATACTTTGTACACTAGCTATGAATGTGCAAGAATAAAAGAGGTTTATGTACATGAAAAATTTTTAATTTTTGTGATTTTTAGCCATTTTATTTATTAACACACTCACACAAAGTACGAGTTATGGCTAAAGTGTATATGAAATATATACACACCCCCCCTATACTTAGCTCGAACTATGTCCTCAGAGTGATCAAGAGCGATGAAGAAGACATAACTCGTGCTTAGTAAAAGGGAAGTGAAAAGGAATGGCTAAGTACAGGAACGAATAAATGAATAAAAATGAGAGGAACTCGGTGGTCTCCCCCTATACTTAGGATTAACTAATCCTAAGTATAGAAAGCTGTGCATGAAGGGAAAACCGAGTGAGGAATATACAGAATCTGCCCCCCCTATACTTAGGGTGAAATATCCCTAAGTATAGGCAGCAAAAACAAGAGCAGAAAGAATGAAAAGAATACTCACAGGTTCGACACCCCCCCTATACTTAGGGTAAAGTACACCCTAAGTATAGCATAATCATAAGATGAGAGACGGGATGTGGGACTAAAGAATAGAATGATATGGACAACTGGATCTATACAGGCGGAGGAACAGTGAAAATTAGGCGTGAGATGTAAAAGATGTGAGTCAAAAGACCACATCTCACGCAAAATGAATAGCGGCAATAATAACGTCCCGCGGCTCATGATCTAGAAATGGTTTGAGCCGCTGGCCGTTCACTCGGAAGGTACTCTCAGAAGATAACTCAGATATATCAATGCTACCGTTATCGTGTACCTTCCTGACCAAATAGGGTCCTTTCCATTTGCTCTGTAGCTTCCCTGGAAATAATCGTAGCCTTGCGTCAAACAGCCATACTTTCTGTCCAATCTCAAAATGCTTGTGGCTGATATGAGAATCATGCCACTCTTTGACTTTCTCCTTATACTGTAGGCTGTTTGAGAATGCTGCATCTCTAAGCTCTTCCAAGGCAGCTAACTCTGCCCTCCTTTGGTCTCCTATACCATTTGGATCCATCAATATGTCTGTAACTGCCCAAAGTGACTTGTGCCTCAGCTCAACAGGCAGGTGACAGGGCTTGCCATACACGAGGCGAAAGGGAGATGTACCCAATGGAGTCTTGAAAGATGTCCGATATGCCCACAAGACCGAGTCCAAAAGCTGTGACCAATTCTTTCGGTCAGGGCGGACGACTTTCTGCAAAATGTTCTTGATCTCCCTATTCGACACCTCAGCTAGACCATTTGTCTGTGGATGGTATGGTGTAGCAACACGATGGTCTATGCCGAACTCTCTAGCAAGTGCCTTCACCTGGTCGTTGATGAAATGAGATCCCCCATCAGAAATCAGAACTCGTGGAACCTCAAACCGCATGATTATGTGCTTCTTCAAAAATCTGCAAACTGTCTTTGCATCTGCGGCTCGGGCGGGGATAGCCTCAACCCAACGACTAACATAATCTACGGCCAACAGAATGTACTCAAATCCCTGACTCTTAGGGAATGGACCCATGAAATCGATGCCCCATGCGTCAAAAACCTCACAGAAGTGAATGGGCTGCATCGGCATCATATCACGTTGTCCACAAGTGCCCATCCTCTGACAGTCAGTACACCTCTTCACGAACTCATCAGAGTCCTTGAAGAGTGTAGGCCACCACAAACCGGATTGGAGCACTTTCTGTGCCGTTCTCCTCCCAGAATGATGTCCTCCTGCCTCAAGCTTGTGGCAGTAAGTGAGGACACTATGATGCTCCTCCTGAGGAATACACCGACGCCAGATGCTATCCCCTCCTTCGTGGTAAAGGATGGGATCCTCCCAGTGGTAGGACTTGGCCTTCGCAAGGAAGGTCTCAATCCTCTGCTTGGGCCAATCTTGTGGGACTTTCCCAGCAACGAGAAAGTTCACAATATCGGCATACCATGGGAGTGAGGCGATAGCAAGGATCGCCTCATCTGGGAAAGTATCACAAATGGGATCAATCTGCTCAGAATCCTCAGGCTGCTCTAATCGGGATAAATGATCCGCCACCACATTCTTGACTCCAGGCTTATCCTTGATCTCAATGTCGAACTCCTGGAGTAGAAGGATCCATCTAGTAAGTCTGGCCTTGGCATCCTTCTTTGACATGAGGTACCTGATAGCGGTGTGATCTGTGTACAAGGTCACTCTAGATCCAATGATATATGATCTGAATTTATCTAGGGCAAACACTACTGCTAGCATTTCCTTCTCTGTGACCGTGTAATTCCGCTGGGCGGAATCCAGTGTGCGGCTAGCATAGTGTATCGCAAATGGTACTCCATCCCTCCTCTGTCCTAGCACGGCCCCTACGGCAAAATCAGAGGCGTCCGTCATGATCTCGAATGGGAGAGACCAATCGGGTGGCTGAAGGACAGGAGCCTCAATAACACATTGCTGGAGAGTCTCGAAGGACGAAAGACACTTGTCATCAACAAGGAACTCGGTGTCTTTCGTCAAGAGATCAGTCAACGGTCGGGCAATCTTGCTGAAATCATGAATGAATCTCCTGTAAAAACCAACGTGCCCCAGAAATGACCGTAACTGCTTCAGATTAGACGGCGGTGTGAGTTTCCTAATGACATCGACCTTGGCCGGATCAACCTCCATGCCTCTGTTGGAGATGATGTGGCCAAGCACCGTCCCTTGAGTCACCATGAAGTGACTCTTCTCCCAAGATAGAACCAACCGGGTAGCAATACATCGCTGAAGCACTCGGTCTAGGCAGTCAAGACAGGAATCGAATCCGTCGCCGTAAACCGAGAAGTCGTCCATGAAGACCTCTAAACACTCCCCTACCATGTCCGAAAATATCGACAGCATGCATCTCTGAAAAGTCGCAGGGGCGTTACATAGCCCGAATGGCATGCGTCGAAAGGCGTAAGTACCGAAGGGACAGGTAAAGGTGGTCTTCTCCTGATCCTCAGGAGCGATGGCTACCTGGTTGTAGCCTGAGTACCCATCTAAGAAGTAATAATGGCTCTTCCCTGCCAGTCTCTCAATGATCTGATCTATAAAGGGCAGGGGGAAATGGTCCTTCTTGGTGGCCTGGTTGAGTCTCCTGTAGTCAACGCAGACCCGCCAAGAGGTGGGTACTCGTGTAGCGATCTCCTCTCCCGACTCACTGATCACAGTCGTGATGCCCGTCTTCTTGGGCACCACATGCAAGGGGCTCACCCACTTGGAGTCGGAAATGGGATAAATAAAATCTGCACTCCACCATTTTGATATTTCCTTCATGACAACCTCTCTTAGGTTGGGGTTCAGTCGTCGCTGGAACTCACGTGACGGCTTTGCCCCTTCCTCAAGATAGATATGGTGGGAGCACAACGAGGGACTAATCCCATGGAGATCTGCTACGCTCCATCCGATTGCCTTGCGGTTCTTTTCAAGAACCTCCATCAGACGGGATTCTTGCTCTCCAGTTAGATCAGCAGAGATGATGACTGGGTACATCTCAGACTTTCCCGCAAGGAATCTATACTTCAGCGAAGTAGGGAGCGGCTTTAGCTCTGGACAGCTGGGTGCTGGCAAATCTGGCTTCTGAAGAAGATGTGTGTATGCGGACAATTCTGCCAAATTTGCCTGGGAAAATGATAATGAACTCTCACAAACTGGATCTGGAGAAGGCGGGTCCTCTGCATTGTCTCTGATCTGCTCTGCCTCTACCTCCTCCTCATCTATAGGCTCAGGTGGATCCAGATCTGGCATCTGATCATCACAATCTGCCCAATCAGATTCTGAATCTGAGGGATCTATATCAGACTCGGTGGCATCAGTACCACCGGAGAACAGGGTGGCATCAGCACCACCATATAGCAGGGTGGCCTCAGTACCACCATCACTGGAAATCGTGTCGCGATCAAGGTCCGACTCTGCTGACTCAATAGTATCCTGAACCAAGGCTGTGCTCTCCAGACTATCCTCTGCTATCATCTCTGCATCAGCCGTATCTGAATATGAGAGGATGGTCTGTGCTACAGGATCTGCCCAAATTGCCTCATCATCTGTGATCACAAAATCACAGTCCTGGTGGATGTCTGGCTCTACGTCTGTTAGCTGCTCTGAATCTGTACTGCCATGTGAGCGGGATCTAGCTCTGGCTCTGTGGTCCTTAACCGTCTCTATTTGTATACTCTCGCCCTGGACGCGAAAGAATACCCTCCCACTGTCATGGTCAGTCACCGCTTTGGCTGTGGCCAAGAACGGGCGACCGAGGATGATGGGGGAATCGGTCAACGAATCAGGGGTCTCCATGTCCAGCACTACGAAGTCCACGGGGAATTGCAAACCCTGAATCGTGACAACAACGTCTCGCAACAACCCCTTTGGCCTCTTGACAGACCGATCAGCAAACTGAAGGTATGTCCTGCTCTGTACAAGAGTGCCCAACTCTAAGTGGTCGAGAAGGGCTGCCGGAAGAAGGTTGATCGACGATCCGCTATCTAAGAGAGTACGGTCGAACCTCTGCTCACTAATCTGACATCTGACATACGGGGCCCCTAAATCTGGCCTCTTAGTCGGCAGATGGTTCTGGATCGCGTAACACGTGGCTTTGGTCAACACATGAATTTCTGCGGTCTTGTTCCTCTTCGTCCTTCTGACTGTGGTCTTATCTCTCAAGGATCGCTGAAGAAGAGGGATGTGTTGTAAAGCCTCATTGAGAGTCAGCTGGATGTGAAATCGGTCTATCATGCTTTGGCTGAACTCCTCCTGCTCTCTTTTTTTTGGATCTTTTTCTTTTTTCTTCCCTTTCCCTAACTCAAGGGCTCTAGGAAAGGGGATCACAGGGTCCTTCTCAGATGAAGGACTAGGAATAGGCCTAGACGGTCCAATGACTGGATCCTCACAAACATCATTCACCACAGTGGGATCAGAATAAACTAAACCTTTTCCTTTATTCAAGTGAGAGTTCTGAGATACAATAATACGAGGAAAGACAACATTTCTATCAGACAAAATGTTGGTGGCATCAGTACCACCTCTAGCTGGCTCTACAACTAGACGTCTTGCGGCCTCAGTACCGCGGGCTGGCTCGGCTCTGCTGGTGGCGTCAGTACCACCTCCTCTATGTGGTGAAATGGCGGCCTCAGTACCGCCGGTGGAATCAACATCTCTGGTGGCATCAGTACCACCGTCATCATGATGTGCGGCTTCAGTACCGCTCTCCTCCTCCTCATCTGGCGCTCTAGATGGATCCTCGCTTGGTCGCTCAGATGAGGCGCCGCCTGCTGGTCTTCTACCGCTCCTAAGTGTGACAAAATCAGCATCAAATAAATCCGAAGATGTATCATCAAATGGATCACTAGGAGTGGTAAATTCAGTGTGAACTACCTGCTCAGATTTCCTCTTCAGGCTATTCGGATTCGGCTCGATCTGTGCAGGGATGGCGGCCTTCCCTCTCATCAAGTCCCGCATCTCCTGGCGGAACTCGTCCATCTCCCGTCTAAATGTAGCCTGCTGCTCTGTGAAGAGGCGGGCTAGATCATCCGTGGCGGGGCTCTCATGGGAGCCTGACGGGTGGCCTCTCTGATAATGAGGCTGAGAGGGGTAAGAGGAATGATGCTGCTGCTGGTGAGCCTGCTGCTCACGTCTCCAAGTCTGTCCCTGCTGCTGATAGGGACGAGGTACGAAGGATGATGGCTGATGTGGCTGATATGCAGGGGGCTGCTGGTGATCTCTCTGCTGGGGGTACTGCCCTCCCTGACCGGCTGGCTGCTGCTGGGGTTGGTTGCCCCCATTCCCCCACCTGAATCCGGGATGGTCTCGTCGGATTCCAGGTTGAGGACGGTCATACCAAATCCCGTTGACATCCATCAACGGCTCTGCATCGTATGGGGCTGGTGGGAGTACATCCAGAGGCTGATCCGGCTGATATACCACCATCTGTAAGTCTGGAGATGGTGGTGACTGGTAAGAGGGCTGCTGCTGCTGGTACGGCTCCGCCTGTACAAGGTGAACTTGTCTAGGCTGCTGTAAAGAGCTGGAGCGCTGGGACGAGCTGCGGCTGCCACCGGAATCGCCTCGCGACAGAAGACGGGGCTGAGGAGCCGTCTGTGCCTCCTGAAGACACAAGAGCTGGGTCTTCATGTCGCTCAGAGTTTGTGCCATTTGCTCCATCTGAGTTATGCCCTGGCACTGCTTCTTCTCTATTATCTCCATGCGGTCCAACTTCTCGCTGATAATCCCCATGTCCGCAGTGGCCGACTCTGCCTGTGCGGCCGCAACTGTGGACGAACTGGATGGACCTGCATCAACCCGTGCTATCCGCTGATACTGCACGGATCCTGGCGGCTGCTGAGATCTCTGAGTGTACAACCGAGTCTGGGACATCACCATGTAATTTTCTGCCATCTCCTCGTAGATGGCCCAGACTTGGTTGTGGTCCTTGGCAAAGTAGGACCCGCCGCAAGAAGCATTCACCAGACCCTGAAGCTCTGGTGTCATCCCACTGAAGAAGCTCTGAACTAGGTTCGGCTTCGAGATGTCGTGGTGTGGGCATCTATCCAGAAGCTCTCTGAACCTCTCCCATGCTTCGTGAAATTGCTCATTGGGGAGCATGGAGAAGTTGTTGATCAGGGCCCTCGCTGCATTCGTCCGCCCGAGTGGATAGTACTTGTTCAAGTACTCGGTGCGGAGCTGATCCCAGGTGTAGACAAACTTCCCTAGATGTTTCAGCCAGGCGGCTGCTCTATCTGCCAGTGAAAAAGGGAAGGCCATCATCCGAATCGTATCTTGGTCCACACGACGGTCGTGGACAGTACTACAGATCATCAGAAACTCCTGGAGATGGAGGTGGGGTTCCTCAGTGGCGAGTCCGTGAAAATGAGGAAGCATCTGCAGAGTGTTCGGAGGGAACTTGAAATCCCCCACGATAGCAGGAATCACCACCCATTGGTGCATCAGTGTAGATCCGGGGTTGTGTAGTTCCCGCATCGGTCTTGCTGCATCGGCGGCTGCCGCTGCTGCGGCAGCTGCTGCTGCGGCTGCTGCCTCTGCATCAGCGTCAGGAATGTCCTCAGGCTCGCTCGGCTCTTCTCGCTCTCTTCGGAGTCGCTCTAACTCCCTCCTCATCTCTATCATGAATGCCCCCTGATCGCGTAACTGTTGCTGAACTGTCTCTAATGACGCGATCAGGGTGGAGTTGATCGCTCCCTGGTCTAAGACAAAGTGTTCGGGTTGGCGATCGTCTGAACTACCGGCTCCAGCCATAGGGATGTCTGCAAAATCAGATGAGCCTAACTCAGGTTCTGTTAAATCAATTAGTCTTTCCTCGGGCTCATGTCTCTCAGTAGGAAAAGAAAGGGGATCGAGGGAGAACAGGGTGGAATCGAACTCGGGTCCGGAGAGCTGGTCTCGACTCTCACGGGCCAACCTAGATGATGGAGTAGACGCGCCTGAAAGCGGTGCAGCCAGAGGCTGCCTAAGAGATCGTCTACCCATCATCTTGATCTTGGCGAGTTGGGCGGATGGGATCTGGAGAAAATATGATCACAAAGCAAACCCCTTGTTCACCAACTCAACACAATCTGAAGACCGTGAAAGCTCGGTCGATTTATCTGGTCAATTTTATTTGGTGAACACACAAGATATCAGAGCGATTACGTGACCTGCTGGGATACCCGATACTCTCTCAACCGACTGTCCCGCACAGAATAGTCGGTAATCAGTCGAGATGAGCACCGGAGGGCTTTACCTAGTGTTCGGGTCACTCTCTCGCACAATCAAACCAAACAATGAGGGGGTTGCTCTCCCCAAGACAAATTTTTAATGTGAGTGTCTTTTAGGGTCAATAGAGTTATCCAGTCCCAATTTTTATTGTTTTTCTTTTAAAATTTTTTTAAATAAATACAAGCGGCCTAACGGTTTTCCGATTCTCCTGATGATTAAGTCAAAAACAGAGGGAGAAGACGAAAAAGCCGATGCGCGAGAAAATCAATGATGTATGCAGAGAAAGAAATGCGTACCTTGTCTCCAGCACTCTACATGCAAGTGATCCGCGCAGAATTTAAATACAGAATTAAACTACCTAAATGATGCAACGAGGAAAAACCGAGTCCTAGATGAGCAACTTCTATTGATCGTGAAGAACAATAGTTAGCTAATCGAATTGAGTCCGGAGTCCGATCTTGGGAGTCACTCGGTGCCCGCCACAACGGGTCCTGCCAGCGCTGTATGTGACTCCTCACGGCACGTGGTCTCAAATTCAATTAAACTAACTTTTTCAGTGAATTTTATCAAGGTCCAATTACGTTCTATGGGAACAGATATTCTATTAAGTGTTGGGCCTTAGATATCTACGTCACAATCAACAGAAATTCCTAAATCTAGGGGCTCGAGAAAAACCGCGTAAACACCGGAAAAGGCAGCTAGCTATGAAAACCACGATAAAAGCCGCGAAAATCCGAATGGGTCCCCCGAGCACACCGGTGCTCAGCGAAACAGACCCGCTAAGTTACAAGTGTCCTCAAGTGTTCAAGTCCTAAATTATTACAAAAAAAAAAAAAAAAATTGTTCTCTCTCTCTCTCTAAATAGAAAATCTCTTCTACTCTCTCTCTCTTCCTGCTCTTCTTCCCGTGCGGGTCCTCAACAAGTGTACTCCAAGTTCTCAAAGCAGTACCTCGCACAAAAATCCAAGAGAGAGAGTGTCAGAAAACAGTTATAATATAGAGAGATAAAAATACAAAATGACTACAAAGCCGTGCTCCCCGGCAACGGCGCCATTCTCATAACAGGTCTGGACACTAGGGAATGAGGTACAAAAATCAGGTCGTTGTGACCCAAGCAATCAGACCACGTATATCAAGAAAAATAACCACTCAGAAAATATCAAATCAATCAAAACAAAGAAGAGCGGTATAGCTAGAGGATTTAACCTGGTATAGCTCCCAGGGTCGAACACAAGGAGCACAGATTGGCCTTGCGGCCTACGATGTAGTCAGAAATCCAAGAGAGTCCTTTTTTGGTTTTTATTTGTTTTTATATTTTTTTTAGATTTTTTTAAAAGATGAGAAAATGAGAGAAAGTAAATACAGGGCAACTTCAACAATTTATACAACACACAAAAATGAAGCAAAAATTCCAGAAAATTGGTTTTTATGTTTTAAATGTTTTTTACTGTTTTTGGTGAATTTTTGGGATTTTTCTAATGGGTAAATTATTTATTAAAAATCAAACAATGTGACAAAAATAGGGGACTGTCCAGCAAGGCTTAAGACCCAAAAATAAAATACTCTTGGATCTCAAAAAGCCCTAAAGGTAATTTTCCTATAATCTACAAAGAATAAGGAAAATTTAGGCACCCTAATTATTGTTTTTGGATTTTTAATTTATTTACTACAATTTTTATGAGTTTTTAGGGTTTTTTCAATTTTTAGGGTTTTTAAATGATGAAAAATAGCCAAAATTGGCTAGAAAATCAAACAACCAGTAAACAACAATATCTAATTTTTTTAGAATTTTTAATGGAGTTTTTATATTTTTTTGGTAATTTTAAAGTCAAACAGTGGCGAAAATATGGGTTTTTGAATTTTTAAAAATAATAAATGAAATCCAAAATGTCCCCAAAAATCATAGAAATTCCTACACCATGGCAGGAGCCATGTGTCAAAATTTCATTGGATTTGGAGGTCGTTTGATATTTTATTCAAAAAGAAAGGTGGGGCACTGTGCACAGGGACCTATGTGCAAATACCCAAAAGTTCTGGGGTCCTGGTGCAAAATACCCAAGAAGTCACGTGCCAAGCACGTGCCTGGGGACTCAAGGACCTAAATGTAATAAAAATAAGTTCCAAGGACCAATTGATAACTCGTATCAAAAGTCCAGGGGCTTATATGCAATTTACCCAAAATAAAAACGCACATGCGCATATAAAGTGCTCACAGGGGTACATTTGCAAATAAACAAAACATTTCATGCATTCATTAACATTCCAGAACTACAGGGCTAAAGATGCAAAAATCCCAAAGTAACACGTGACGAAGCACGTGGTTCACTACTGGCAGGGGTATAATTGCAAATAAAATTAAGCGCGAGGGTCTCTATGCAAATATCCCAGAAAATAAACAACGTGAATTAAAAGTTACAGGACTAAACTGAAATAAACAAACTACGAAGGGGCCCTATGATATTTACCCCTTTATTAATGAAGCGTTGGATGCGCGCCACGTGTAGATCGAACGGCTGCGGCTGGTGGGCGCTCCAGATGGCTCCTCCTCTGATCGGACGGTACTGGTAGCTCCAAGGATGGACGGCCAAGATCTGAACTGGAGCGAAGAGGACGATCGGACGGCGATGGAGGGTCCTCGAAGAACTGATGGCCGGCGAACTTCGCCGGCCTCGTGAAGGCGTCCCCTCTCTCCTCTGCTGCGCCTGAAGGTCGGAGAAGCTCCGGCGTGAAGTTCCGCAGCTGCTACTGGTCTCCGGTGGTCAAACCGAGCTCCGAGGAGCTCGAGCAAGGACGGCGGAGAAGAAGCTCCTGGCTTGAAGTTGGGGGGGCCTCAGACGCCTCCCTTTGGACCTGCAAAAGAGTTCAGAAGCTTCACGGGTCGAGGGCAAAGTGCCTCGACCCAAGAAGGCGGGGTGAAGGTGGACGGTGCGGCGTGGCGAAAGAGCTCCGGCGAAGCGACGGCGAGGGAACTCGAATCCCAGATCCTGTGCGATCTGGGTTGTGCGAATGGGTGAAGAAGGTGCGTGGGAACACGGTGAAGGTGATGGTCGGGTCGGAAGGTCGAGATGATACGCGAGGTGGCCGGAATCAGCGGGATGCGTCGGAGATGTGATTTGGGCGTAATCTAAAATTAGAAGAAATTAGAAAGAGCTAAGGTTACCTGATGGATGTTGGAGACTGTGCTGGAGCGTGGCTATCTCCGGGTCGTAGCTTCGAAGGGCGTCAAGGCCTGAAGCTCGGTGCTCAACGCCGGCGGCGGAGCAAGGACGGCGAAGTACGCCGGATCAAAGGATACGCCTCCTCACCTCACTGCAACAAGGGCTGACGCTCGCTGTCACTCTTGCGGAGCCGATGGAGGTCACGGGGAAGAAGGAGAGGGTCCAAAGATGCGGCGCGGAGGCGGCGGAGGGGAAGAATATATAGAGTGACCGGGCGATTAGGGTTGAGGGTGGACAGCGATGGAAAGCTTCGATTTCGTGGCGAAGGATCCGGCGAGGGAGAGGGATGAATGGCGAAGAATCCGGGCGCGGGGGTTGAGTGGGTGACAGCCTGGAGCGCGTGGGAAAAATCGGGGAAGAAGGCGCGGCACGCGACTTCCAGAAAAGGAAGGAAGTCGCGGGGGAGTTGACCGGGGTCAACATTCCCCCGTGGACCAACCAGAAGCTGCCACGTGTGCCCGGTTTTTGTTTTATTATTTTAGGGTAGAAATAGGTCGAATTAAAAAAAACTTAAAACATGAAATATTTTTCTTTTATTTTTTTCTATTTTTTGGTGATTTTTATTTAATTTTTGGAAATAAAAATAGGGTAGCTATATATAGGTATATGTACACTATATGGATTTTTATTTTTGATTTTTTATTTGTTATTTTTATGTATTTTTATACTCATTTTGTATTTTATTTATTTACAAGATGAAATATGGAATAAAAGAATATTTTTATTTTATTTTTATCACTTATATACAAGGGTGAAATAAATAGTTGAATACATTTATATACATGGTATTTATACAATGTATTTTTGTATTTTCAATTTTGTAATTTTTATTTGATTTTTGTTTTGTTTCTTTTTATTTATTTTATTTACAAAATGTGCCATAGAATATTTACAAAAAGTTTAGAAAATAAATGAATTTATTTACAAGGTTAAATAAATACAAGGGTGAGGGTTTATACACATGGTGAAAGGGTATTTTTGAATTTTTAATTTTTAATTTTTATTTTGTTTTTAATAAGATATATAAAAATATTTACAACATATTTTTGGGTGAGGAAAATATATAGTTTTATTTACAGGAGTATATACACATATGTGAGCCCTATCTCCCTCTACTTTGACTTTTATGCGGTCAGGCCCATGCTGAGCCCTCCCTTGGGTTAGGTTGCTCAATATTTATTCTAAATATTTCCCTCTTTTTCTTTTTGCTCTTTATTCTTTTATTTTGTGCACAAAAACATGCTAATTATAGGTTTTTACACAATGCATGCTTTTGGTAATTATTTGTATTTACACATATCTACATGTATTTGCAAAGGTTTTTGTAGCTAAAATAATAGAATAAAGAGTGATGAATGGGTATTCATCACCCCCTATGCTTTAACTTTGCTAGTCCCTTAGCAAACACTTATTTGAAAAAGAAGTGAAACAGAAAGAAAAAGAAAAAGAAAAAGAGGATGTACATGGATCAAGGTTGACTTATTAAATTTTCCTTCATTAAATTGAAATATGGAGCTTGATCAGATCTTTGGATTATTAATGTGTCGGAACCTTATTGGGACTTAAGCCTAAAACTCAACAGTCTCTAAGTTCCACCAATCTATGGGCAAGACTCCTCAATAAACCAGATCAGAACAAGTCTACATACACAAACTCTAATGACCATGAATCTTTTCCTTGCGGTGTAAGTGATATGTGGCTCCCCACCTCAGAAGTAACAAAGAAACAACCTCCCTCAACCTGGTAACTCTAATGCCTCAGTCTAGCAACTCTTTCCTCGAGAAGCGGGGTATTCCCTTCTAAGTTCAAGTGCAACCGGCTCAAGAAGAGGGGGTAGAAGTATAGAGTTTTGGAAGCTTAGCCAGTGTAGCTAAGTCTCCCGCTGCAAGCTTCATGAGATGTAACATGATACCATAAGCTTTTGCTTCATACTCTGGTGGGGTTATTAAATTTTCAATCCGACCCACCACTTTTTTGGAGTTCTTTTTGCATTTTTTTTTTTTCAAAGACTTCTGTACAACATATCTACATGGTGCAGCATATATAAGAAATTTCCCCTTGAGCCAGTAGACTATCCCTCTTTTGAAGCTTTATTGCAACCCACAGCTTCTGTCTTTAGCTTTCAACACCACTAGACCAAGTTGAGGTGCACTTCCTTCACTATAAGAAGAAGAGAGGTTCCGCCTAGAAGTACTACCCTCATATGCTACCCCAAGCCAAAGGAAACTGCCTCCTCACCACCTCATCCATGGAGAGCCATGTGTAAAGTGCAGGTGCAAGTTAAGCCATTGTCTCTGAGAGTCATGCGTGTGTTGTTAAGTGCTCTACTTAGGCTCATCAAGATGACATATGCTCATAGCCTAGTGGACTCAAAGAATTACGTCCTTATGGACCTGAAAAGCTTTAACCATAAGTCCTACAAGGTTCCTCTTGAAGTTAAGTGGATTAAGATCTTATTCAAGCTCCATTTCTCAATTTAATTTCAGGCTTAGTTTAAATGTCAACTCTCATCCAGGAAGAACTATATACATATATGTACAAAAGATGCTATTTACAAATATTTTACAATCATGCAAAATTTTTGAAAAATGTTTTGAAATCATGAATGAATGATGCATGAAGTGCAAGTTTTGCAAAAAGATATTTACACACATTTACACAAGATTTTTGCAAACTTTTGATTTTCAAAACATTTGAAAAAAAAATTTTGTACTATATACATAATTTTGATACAAAAATATTTACACAAACTTTACACAAAAGATTTTGGAAATCATTTTTACAAAAATACTTTGTACACTAGCTATGAATGTGCAAGAATAAAAGAGGTTTATGTACATGAAAAATTTTTAATTTTTGTGATTTTTAGCCATTTTATTTATTAACACACTCACACAAAGTACGAGTTATGGCTAAAGTGTATATGAAATATATACACACCCCCCCTATACTTAGCTCGAACTATGTCCTCAGAGTGATCAAGAGCGATGAAGAAGACATAACTCGTGCTTAGTAAAAGGGAAGTGAAAAGGAATGGCTAAGTACAGGAACGAATAAATGAATAAAAATGAGAGGAACTCGGTGGTCTCCCCCTATACTTAGGATTAACTAATCCTAAGTATAGAAAGCTGTGCATGAAGGGAAAACCGAGTGAGGAATATACAGAATCTGCCCCCCCTATACTTAGGGTGAAATATCCCTAAGTATAGGCAGCAAAAACAAGAGCAGAAAGAATGAAAAGAATACTCACAGGTCCGACACCCCCCCTATACTTAGGGTAAAGTACACCCTAAGTATAGCATAATCATAAGATGAGAGACGGGATGTGGGACTAAAGAATAGAATGATATGGACAACTGGATCTATACAGGCGGAGGAACAGTGAAAATCAGGCGTGAGATGTAAAAGATGTGAGTCAAAAGACCACATCTCACGCAAAATGAATAGCGGCAATAATAACGTCCCGCGGCTCATGATCTAGAAATGGTTTGAGCCGCTGGCCGTTCACTCGGAAGGTACTCTCAGAAGATAACTCAGATATATCAATGCTACCGTTATCGTGTACCTTCCTGACCAAATAGGGTCCTTTCCATTTGCTCTGTAGCTTCCCTGGAAATAATCGTAGCCTTGCGTCAAACAGCCATACTTTCTGTCCAATCTCAAAATGCTTGTGGCTGATATGAGAATCATGCCACTCTTTGACTTTCTCCTTATACTGTAGGCTGTTTGAGAATGCTGCATCTCTAAGCTCTTCCAAGGCAGCTAACTCTGCCCTCCTTTGGTCTCCTATACCATTTGGATCCATCAATATGTCTGTAACTGCCCAAAGTGACTTGTGCCTCAGCTCAACAGGCAGGTGACAGGGCTTGCCATACACGAGGCGAAAGGGAGATGTACCCAATGGAGTCTTGAAAGATGTCCGATATGCCCACAAGACCGAGTCCAAAAGCTGTGACCAATTCTTTCGGTCAGGGCGGACGACTTTCTGCAAAATGTTCTTGATCTCCCTATTCGACACCTCAGCTAGACCATTTGTCTGTGGATGGTATGGTGTAGCAACACGATGGTCTATGCCGAACTCTCTAGCAAGTGCCTTCACCTGGTCGTTGATGAAATGAGATCCCCCATCAGAAATCAGAACTCGTGGAACCCCAAACCGCATGATTATGTGCTTCTTCAAAAATCTGCAAACTGTCTTTGCATCTGCGGCTCGGGCGGGGATAGCCTCAACCCAACGACTAACATAATCTACGGCCAACAGAATGTACTCAAATCCCTGACTCTTAGGGAATGGACCCATGAAATCGATGCCCCATGCGTCAAAAACCTCACAGAAGTGAATGGGCTGCATCGGCATCATATCACGTTGTCCACAAGTGCCCATCCTCTGACAGTCAGTACACCTCTTCACGAACTCATCAGAGTCCTTGAAGAGTGTAGGCCACCACAAACCGGATTGGAGCACTTTCTGTGCCGTTCTCCTCCCAGAATGATGTCCTCCTGCCTCAAGCTTGTGGCAGTAAGTGAGGACACTATGATGCTCCTCCTGAGGAATACACCGACGCCAGATGCTATCCCCTCCTTCGTGGTAAAGGATGGGATCCTCCCAGTGGTAGGACTTGGCCTTCGCAAGGAAGGTCTCAATCCTCTGCTTGGGCCAATCTTGTGGGACTTTCCCAGCAACGAGAAAGTTCACAATATCGGCATACCATGGGAGTGAGGCGATAGCAAGGATCGCCTCATCTGGGAAAGTATCACAAATGGGATCAATCTGCTCAGAATCCTCAGGCTGCTCTAATCGGGATAAATGATCCGCCACCACATTCTTGACTCCAGGCTTATCCTTGATCTCAATGTCGAACTCCTGGAGTAGAAGGATCCATCTAGTAAGTCTGGCCTTGGCATCCTTCTTTGACATGAGGTACCTGATAGCGGTGTGATCTGTGTACAAGGTCACTCTAGATCCAATGATATATGATCTGAATTTATCTAGGGCAAACACTACTGCTAGCATTTCCTTCTCTGTGACCGTGTAATTCCGCTGGGCGGAATCCAGTGTGCGGCTAGCATAGTGTATCGCAAATGGTACTCCATCCCTCCTCTGTCCTAGCACGGCCCCTACGGCAAAATCAGAGGCGTCCGTCATGATCTCGAATGGGAGAGACCAATCGGGTGGCTGAAGGACAGGAGCCTCAATAACACATTGCTGGAGAGTCTCGAAGGACGAAAGACACTTGTCATCAACAAGGAACTCGATGTCTTTCGTCAAGAGATCAGTCAACGGTCGGGCAATCTTGCTGAAATCATGAATGAATCTCCTGTAAAAACCAACGTGCCCCAGAAATGACCGTAACTGCTTCAGATTAGACGGCGGTGTGAGTTTCCTAATGACATCGACCTTGGCCGGATCAACCTCCATGCCTCTGTTGGAGATGATGTGGCCAAGCACCGTCCCTTGAGTCACCATGAAGTGACTCTTCTCCCAAGATAGAACCAACCGGGTAGCAATACATCGCTGAAGCACTCGGTCTAGGCAGTCAAGACAGGAATCGAATCCGTCGCCGTAAACCGAGAAGTCGTCCATGAAGACCTCTAAACACTCCCCTACCATGTCCGAAAATATCGACAGCATGCATCTCTGAAAAGTCGCAGGGGCGTTACATAGCCCGAATGGCATGCGTCGAAAGGCGTAAGTACCGAAGGGACAGGTAAAGGTGGTCTTCTCCTGATCCTCAGGAGCGATGGCTACCTGGTTGTAGCCTGAGTACCCATCTAAGAAGCAATAATGGCTCTTCCCTGCCAGTCTCTCAATGATCTGATCTATAAAGGGCAGGGGGAAATGGTCCTTCTTGGTGGCCTGGTTGAGTCTCCTGTAGTCAACGCAGACCCGCCAAGAGGTGGGTACTCGTGTAGCGATCTCCTCTCCCGACTCACTGATCACAGTCGTGATGCCCGTCTTCTTGGGCACCACATGCAAGGGGCTCACCCACTTGGAGTCGGAAATGGGATAAATAAAATCTGCACTCCACCATTTTGATATTTCCTTCATGACAACCTCTCTTAGGTTGGGGTTCAGTCGTCGCTGGAACTCACGTGACGGCTTTGCCCCTTCCTCAAGATAGATATGGTGGGAGCACAACGAGGGACTAATCCCATGGAGATCTGCTACGCTCCATCCGATTGCCTTGCGGTTCTTTTCAAGAACCTCCATCAGACGGGATTCTTGCTCTCCAGTTAGATCAGCAGAGATGATGACTGGGTACATCTCAGACTTTCCCGCAAGGAATCTATACTTCAGCGAAGTAGGGAGCGGCTTTAGCTCTGGACAGCTGGGTGCTGGCAAATCTGGCTTCTGAAGAAGATGTGTGTATGCGGACAATTCTGCCAAATTTGCCTGGGAAAATGATAATGAACTCTCACAAACTGGATCTGGAGAAGGCGGGTCCTCTGCATTGTCTCTGATCTGCTCTGCCTCTACCTCCTCCTCATCTATAGGCTCAGGTGGATCCAGATCTGGCATCTGATCATCACAATCTGCCCAATCAGATTCTGAATCTGAGGGATCTATATCAGACTCGGTGGCATCAGTACCACCGGAGAACAGGGTGGCATCAGCACCACCATATAGCAGGGTGGCCTCAGTACCACCATCACTGGAAATCGTGTCGCGATCAAGGTCCGACTCTGCTGACTCAATAGTATCCTGAACCAAGGCTGTGCTCTCCAGACTATCCTCTGCTATCATCTCTGCATCAGCCGTATCTGAATATGAGAGGATGGTCTGTGCTACAGGATCTGCCCAAATTGCCTCATCATCTGTGATCACAAAATCACAGTCCTGGTGGATGTCTGGCTCTACGTCTGTTAGCTGCTCTGAATCTGTACTGCCATGTGAGCGGGATCTAGCTCTGGCTCTGTGGTCCTTAACCGTCTCTATTTGTATACTCTCGCCCTGGACGCGAAAGAATACCCTCCCACTGTCATGGTCAGTCACCGCTTTGGCTGTGGCCAAGAACGGGCGACCGAGGATGATGGGGGAATCGGTCAACGAATCAGGGGTCTCCATGTCCAGCACTACGAAGTCCACGGGGAATTGCAAACCCTGAATCGTGACAACAACGTCTCGCAACAACCCCTTTGGCCTCTTGACAGACCGATCAGCAAACTGAAGGTATGTCCTGCTCTGTACAAGAGTGCCCAACTCTAAGTGGTCGAGAAGGGCTGCCGGAAGAAGGTTGATCGACGATCCGCTATCTAAGAGAGTACGGTCGAACCTCTGCTCACTAATCTGACATCTGACATACGGGGCCCCTTAAATCTGGCCTCTTAGTCGGCAGATGGTTCTGGATCGCGTAACACGTGGCTTTGGTCAACACATGAATTTCTGCGGTCTTGTTCCTCTTCGTCCTTCTGACTGTGGTCTTATCTCTCAAGGATCGCTGAAGAAGAGGGATGTGTTGTAAAGCCTCATTGAGAGTCAGCTGGATGTGAAATCGGTCTATCATGCTTTGGCTGAACTCCTCCTGCTCTCTTTTTTTTGGATCTTTTTCTTTTTTCTTCCCTTTCCCTAACTCAAGGGCTCTAGGAAAGGGGATCACAGGGTCCTTCTCAGATGAAGGACTAGGAATAGGCCTAGACGGTCCAATGACTGGATCCTCACAAACATCATTCACCACAGTGGGATCAGAATAAACTAAACCTTTTCCTTTATTCAAGTGAGAGTTCTGAGATACAATAATACGAGGAAAGACAACATTTCTATCAGACAAAATGTTGGTGGCATCAGTACCACCTCTAGCTGGCTCTACAACTAGACGTCTTGCGGCCTCAGTACCGCGGGCTGGCTCGGCTCTGCTGGTGGCGTCAGTACCACCTCCTCTATGTGGTGAAATGGCGGCCTCAGTACCGCGGTGGAATCAACATCTCTGGTGGCATCAGTACCACCGTCATCATGATGTGCGGCTTCAGTACCGCTCTCCTCCTCCTCATCTGGCGCTCTAGATGGATCCTCGCTTGGTCGCTCAGATGAGGCGCCGCCTGCTGGTCTTCTACCGCTCCTAAGTGTGACAAAATCAGCATCAAATAAATCCGAAGATGTATCATCAAATGGATCACTAGGAGTGGTAAATTCAGTGTGAACTACCTGCTCAGATTTCCTCTTCAGGCTATTCGGATTCGGCTCGATCTGTGCAGGGATGGCGGCCTTCCCTCTCATCAAGTCCCGCATCTCCTGGCGGAACTCGTCCATCTCCCGTCTAAATGTAGCCTGCTGCTCTGTGAAGAGGCGGGCTAGATCATCCGTGGCGGGGCTCTCATGGGAGCCTGACGGGTGGCCTCTCTGATAATGAGGCTGAGAGGGGTAAGAGGAATGATGCTGCTGCTGGTGAGCCTGCTGCTCACGTCTCCAAGTCTGTCCCTGCTGCTGATAGGGACGAGGTACGAAGGATGATGGCTGATGTGGCTGATATGCAGGGGGCTGCTGGTGATCTCTCTGCTGGGGGTACTGCCCTCCCTGACCGGCTGGCTGCTGCTGGGGTTGGTTGCCCCCATTCCCCCACCTGAATCCGGGATGGTCTCGTCGGATTCCAGGTTGAGGACGGTCATACCAAATCCCGTTGACATCCATCAACGGCTCTGCATCGTATGGGGCTGGTGGGAGTACATCCAGAGGCTGATCCGGCTGATATACCACCATCTGTAAGTCTGGAGATGGTGGTGACTGGTAAGAGGGCTGCTGCTGCTGGTACGGCTCCGCCTGTACAAGGTGAACTTGTCTAGGCTGCTGTAAAGAGCTGGAGCGCTGGGACGAGCTGCGGCTGCCACCGGAATCGCCTCGCGACAGAAGACGGGGCTGAGGAGCCGTCTGTGCCTCCTGAAGACACAAGAGCTGGGTCTTCATGTCGCTCAGAGTTTGTGCCATTTGCTCCATCTGAGTTATGCCCTGGCACTGCTTCTTCTCTATTATCTCCATGCGGTCCAACTTCTCGCTGATAATCCCCATGTCCGCAGTGGCCGACTCTGCCTGTGCGGCCGCAACTGTGGACGAACTGGATGGACCTGCATCAACCCGTGCTATCCGCTGATACTGCACGGATCCTGGCGGCTGCTGAGATCTCTGAGTGTACAACCGAGTCTGGGACATCACCATGTAATTTTCTGCCATCTCCTCGTAGATGGCCCAGACTTGGTTGTGGTCCTTGGCAAAGTAGGACCCGCCGCAAGAAGCATTCACCAGACCCTGAAGCTCTGGTGTCATCCCACTGAAGAAGCTCTGAACTAGGTTCGGCTTCGAGATGTCGTGGTGTGGGCATCTATCCAGAAGCTCTCTGAACCTCTCCCATGCTTCGTGAAATTGCTCATTGGGGGAGCATGGAGAAGTTGTTGATCAGGGCCCTCGCTGCATTCGTCCGCCCGAGTGGATAGTACTTGTTCAAGTACTCGGTGCGGAGCTGATCCCAGGTGTAGACAAACTTCCCTAGATGTTTCAGCCAGGCGGCTGCTCTATCTGCCAGTGAAAAAGGGAAGGCCATCATCCGAATCGTATCTTGGTCCACACGACGGTCGTGGACAGTACTACAGATCATCAGAAACTCCTGGAGATGGAGGTGGGGTTCCTCAGTGGCGAGTCCGTGAAAATGAGGAAGCATCTGCAGAGTGTTCGGAGGGAACTTGAAATCCCCCACGATAGCAGGAATCACCACCCATTGGTGCATCAGTGTAGATCCGGGGTTGTGTAGTTCCCGCATCGGTCTTGCTGCATCGGCGGCTGCCGCTGCTGCGGCAGCTGCTGCTGCGGCTGCTGCCTCTGCATCAGCGTCAGGAATGTCCTCAGGCTCGCTCGGCTCTTCTCGCTCTCTTCGGAGTCGCTCTAACTCCCTCCTCATCTCTATCATGAATGCCCCCTGATCGCGTAACTGTTGCTGAACTGTCTCTAATGACGCGATCAGGGTGGAGTTGATCGCTCCCTGGTCTAAGACAAAGTGTTCGGGTTGGCGATCGTCTGAACTACCGGCTCCAGCCATAGGGATGTCTGCAAAATCAGATGAGCCTAACTCAGGTTCTGTTAAATCAATTAGTCTTTCCTCGGGCTCATGTCTCTCAGTAGGAAAAGAAAGGGGATCGAGGGAGAACAGGGTGGAATCGAACTCGGGTCCGGAGAGCTGGTCTCGACTCTCACGGGCCAACCTAGATGATGGAGTAGACGCGCCTGAAAGCGGTGCAGCCAGAGGCTGCCTAAGAGATCGTCTACCCATCATCTTGATCTTGGCGAGTTGGGCGGATGGGATCTGGAGAAAATATGATCACAAAGCAAACCCCTTGTTCACCAACTCAACACAATCTGAAGACCGTGAAAGCTCGGTCGATTTATCTGGTCAATTTTATTTGGTGAACACACAAGATATCAGAGCGATTACGTGACCTGCTGGGATACCCGATACTCTCTCAACCGACTGTCCCGCACAGAATAGTCGGTAATCAGTCGAGATGAGCACCGGAGGGCTTTACCTAGTGTTCGGGTCACTCTCTCGCACAATCAAACCAAACAATGAGGGGGTTGCTCTCCCCAAGACAAATTTTTAATGTGAGTGTCTTTTAGGGTCAATAGAGTTATCCAGTCCCAATTTTTATTGTTTTTCTTTTAAAATTTTTTTAAATAAATACAAGCGGCCTAACGGTTTTCCGATTCTCCTGATGATTAAGTCAAAAACAGAGGGAGAAGACGAAAAAGCCGATGCGCGAGAAAATCAATGATGTATGCAGAGAAAGAAATGCGTACCTTGTCTCCAGCACTCTACATGCAAGTGATCCGCGCAGAATTTAAATACAGAATTAAACTACCTAAATGATGCAACGAGGAAAAACCGAGTCCTAGATGAGCAACTTCTATTGATCGTGAAGAACAATAGTTAGCTAATCGAATTGAGTCCGGAGTCCGATCTTGGGAGTCACTCGGTGCCCGCCACAACGGGTCCTGCCAGCGCTGTATGTGACTCCTCACGGCACGTGGTCTCAAATTCAATTAAACTAACTTTTTCAGTGAATTTTATCAAGGTCCAATTACGTTCTATGGGAACAGATATTCTATTAAGTGTTGGGCCTTAGATATCTACGTCACAATCAACAGAAATTCCTAAATCTAGGGGCTCGAGAAAAACCGCGTAAACACCGGAAAAGGCAGCTAGCTATGAAAACCACGATAAAAGCCGCGAAAATCCGAATGGGTCCCCCGAGCACACCGGTGCTCAGCGAAACAGACCCGCTAAGTTACAAGTGTCCTCAAGTGTTCAAGTCCTAAATTATTACAAAAAAAAAAAAAAATTGTTCTCTCTCTCTCTCTAAATAGAAAATCTCTTCTACTCTCTCTCTCTTCCTGCTCTTCTTCCCGTGCGGGTCCTCAACAAGTGTACTCCAAGTTCTCAAAGCAGTACCTCGCACAAAAATCCAAGAGAGAGAGTGTCAGAAAACAGTTATAATATAGAGAGATAAAAATACAAAATGACTACAAAGCCGTGCTCCCCGGCAACGGCGCCATTCTCATAACAGGTCTGGACACTAGGGAATGAGGTACAAAAATCAGGTCGTTGTGACCCAAGCAATCAGACCACGTATATCAAGAAAAATAACCACTCAGAAAATATCAAATCAATCAAAACAAAGAAGAGCGGTATAGCTAGAGGATTTAACCTGGTATAGCTCCCAGGGTCGAACACAAGGAGCACAGATTGGCCTTGCGGCCTACGATGTAGTCAGAAATCCAAGAGAGTCCTTTTTTGGTTTTTATTTGTTTTTATATTTTTTTTAGATTTTTTTAAAAGATGAGAAAATGAGAGAAAGTAAATACAGGGCAACTTCAACAATTTATACAACACACAAAAATGAAGCAAAAATTCCAGAAAATTGGTTTTTATGTTTTAAATGTTTTTTACTGTTTTTGGTGAATTTTTGGGATTTTTCTAATGGGTAAATTATTTATTAAAAATCAAACAATGTGACAAAAATAGGGGACTGTCCAGCAAGGCTTAAGACCCAAAAATAAAATACTCTTGGATCTCAAAAAGCCCTAAAGGTAATTTTCCTATAATCTACAAAGAATAAGGAAAATTTAGGCACCCTAATTATTGTTTTTAGATTTTTAATTTATTTACTACAATTTTTATGAGTTTTTAGGGGTTTTTCAATTTTTAGGGTTTTTAAATGATGAAAAATAGCCAAAATTGGCTAGAAAATCAAACAACCAGTAAACAACAATATCTAATTTTTTTAGAATTTTTAATGGAGTTTTTATATTTTTTTGGTAATTTTAAAGTCAAACAGTGGCGAAAATATGGGTTTTTGAATTTTTAAAAATAATAAATGAAATCCAAAATGTCCCCAAAAATCATAGAAATTCCTACACCATGGCAGGAGCCATGTGTCAAAATTTCATTGGATTTGGAGGTCGTTTGATATTTTATTCAAAAAGAAAGGTGGGGCACTGTGCACAGGGACCTATGTGCAAATACCCAAAAGTTCTGGGGTCCTGGTGCAAAATACCCAAGAAGTCACGTGCCAAGCACGTGCCTGGGGCACTCAAGGACCTAAATGTAATAAAAATAAGTTCCAAGGACCAATTGATAACTCGTATCAAAAGTCCAGGGGCTTATATGCAATTTACCCAAAATAAAAAACGCACATGCGCATATAAAGTGCTCACAGGGGTACATTTGCAAATAAACAAAACATTTCATGCATTCATTAACATTCCAGAACTACAGGGCTAAAGATGCAAAAATCCCAAAGTAACACGTGACGAAGCACGTGGTTCACTACTGGCAGGGGTATAATTGCAAATAAAATTAAGCGCGAGGGTCTCTATGCAAATATCCCAGAAAATAAACAACGTGAATTAAAAGTTACAGGACTAAACTGAAATAAACAAACTACGAAGGGGCCCTATGATATTTACCCCTTTATTAATGAAGCGTTGGATGCGCGCCACGTGTAGATCGAACGGCTGCGGCTGGTGGGCGCTCCAGATGGCTCCTCCTCTGATCGGACGGTACTGGTAGCTCCAAGGATGGACGGCCAAGATCTGAACTGGAGCGAAGAGGACGATCGGACGGCGATGGAGGGTCCTCGAAGAACTGATGGCCGGCGAACTTCGCCGGCCTCGTGAAGGCGTCCCCTCTCTCCTCTGCTGCGCCTGAAGGTCGGAGAAGCTCCGGCGTGAAGTTCCGCAGCTGCTACTGGTCTCCGGTGGTCAAACCGAGCTCCGAGGAGCTCGAGCAAGGACGGCGGAGAAGAAGCTCCTGGCTTGAAGTTGGGGGGGCCTCAGACGCCTCCCTTTGGACCTGCAAAAGAGTTCAGAAGCTTCACGGGTCGAGGGCAAAGTGCCTCGACCCAAGAAGGCGGGGTGAAGGTGGACGGTGCGGCGTGGCGAAAGAGCTCCGGCGAAGCGACGGCGAGGGAACTCGAATCCCAGATCCTGTGCGATATGGGTTGTGCGAATGGGTGAAGAAGGTGCGTGGGAACACGGTGAAGGTGATGGTCGGGTCGGAAGGTCGAGATGATACGCGAGGTGGCCGGAATCAGCGGGATGCGTCGGAGATGTGATTTGGGCGTAATCTAAAATTAGAAGAAATTAGAAAGAGCTAAGGTTACCTGATGGATGCTGGAGACTGTGCTGGAGCGTGGCTATCTCCGGGTCGTAGCTTCGAAGGGCGTCAAGGCCTGAAGCTCGGTGCTCAACGCCGGCGGCGGAGCAAGGACGGCGAAGTACGCCGGATCAAAGGATACGCCTCCTCACCTCACTGCAACAAGGGCTGACGCTCGCTGTCACTCTTGCGGAGCCGATGGAGGTCACGGGGAAGAAGGAGAGGGTCCAAAGATGCGGCGCGGAGGCGGCGGAGGGGAAGAATATATAGAGTGACCGGGCGATTAGGGTTGAGGGTGGACAGCGATGGAAAGCTTCGATTTCGTGGCGAAGGATCCGGCGAGGGAGAGGGATGAATGGCGAAGAATCCGGGCGCGGGGGTTGAGTGGGTGACAGCCTGGAGCGCGTGGGAAAAATCGGGGAAGAAGGCGCGGCACGCGACTTCCAGAAAAGGAAGGAAGTCGCGGGGGAGTTGACCGGGGTCAACATTCCCCCGTGGACCAACCAGAAGCTGCCACGTGTGCCCGGTTTTTGTTTTATTATTTTAGGGTAGAAATAGGTCGAATTAAAAAAAACTTAAAACATGAAATATTTTTCTTTTATTTTTTTCTATTTTTTGGTGATTTTTATTTAATTTTTGGAAATAAAAATAGGGTAGCTATATATAGGTATATGTACACTATATGGATTTTTATTTTTGATTTTTTATTTGTTATTTTTATGTATTTTTATACTCATTTTGTATTTTATTTATTTACAAGATGAAATATGGAATAAAAGAATATTTTTATTTTATTTTTATCACTTATATACAAGGGTGAAATAAATAGTTGAATACATTTATATACATGGTATTTATATAATGTATTTTTGTATTTTCAATTTTGTAATTTTTATTTGATTTTTGTTTTGTTTCTTTTTATTTATTTTATTTACAAAATGTGCCATAGAATATTTACAAAAAGTTTAGAAAATAAATGAATTTATTTACAAGGTTAAATAAATACAAGGGTGAGGGTTTATACACATGGTGAAAGGGTATTTTTGAATTTTTAATTTTTAATTTTTATTTTGTTTTTAATAAGATATATAAAAATATTTACAACATATTTTTGGGTGAGGAAAATATATAGTTTTATTTACAGGAGTATATACACATATGTGAGCCCTATCTCCCTCTACTTTGACTTTTATGCGGTCAGGCCCATGCTGAGCCCTCCCTTGGGTTAGGTTGCTCAATATTTATTCTAAATATTTCCCTCTTTTTCTTTTTGCTCTTTATTCTTTTATTTTGTGCACAAAAACATGCTAATTATAGGTTTTTACACAATGCATGCTTTTGGTAATTATTTGTATTTACACATATCTACATGTATTTGCAAAGGTTTTTGTAGCTAAAATAATAGAATAAAGAGTGATGAATGGGTATTCATCATCAACCCGCTGAAGAAGCTCTGAACAAGGTTCGGCTTGGAAATGTCGTGGTGTGGGCATCTGTCGGTCAGCTCTGAAACCTCTCCCATGCCTCGTGAAACTGCTCGTTGGGGAGCATGGAGAAGTTGCTGATCAGGGCTCTAGCGGCGTTCGTCCGCCCGAGTGGATAGTACTTGTGCAAGTACTCGGCGCGGAGCTGCTCCCAAGTGTAGACAAACTTCCCCAAGTGCTTCAGCCAGGTGGCTGCTCTGTCTGCTAAGGAAAAGGGGAAGGCAATCATCCGTATGGTATCTTGGTCCACCTGACGATCGTGGACAGTACTGCATATCATCTCAAACTCCTACAGGTGGAGATGAGGCTCCTCTGTGGCCAAACCGTGAAACCGAGGAAGGAGCTGCAAAGTGTTCGGGGGGAACTTGAAGTCCCCCACGATGGCTGGTAGCACCACCCAACGGTGCGTCAAAGTCGATCTGGGATTGTGGCTATCCCGCATCGGTCTCGGTGGTCCTGCTCCTCCTACTGCTGCTGCTGCTGCGGTTGCTGCCGCGGCTGCGGCGGCAGCTGCCGCATCGTCGGGTCCTCCTCCGCGGTTCTCGCGGTCGGCTCTCATCTGCTCAAGCTCTCTCCTCATCTCTATCATGAATGTGCCCTGATCTCTCAATTGTTGCTGCAATGACTCAAGGGAGGCGATCATGGTGGACTTGATCGCACCCTGGTCCGGAACGAAATGCTGATCTCCTCGTGGACCTCCAGGGTGGTCATCTGAACTGCCGGCCATAGGCTCTGAAAAATCAAAACAACCGAACTCAGGTGCCGATAAATCATCTATCTGTCTCTCCTCAGGCACTTGTATCTTGGTCTCAGAAGAAGAAGGGTGGTCAAGGGGGAACAGGGCGGAATCGTACTCGGGTTCGAAGAGAGGGTCTGAGCTCTCACGAACCGACCTAGATGAAGGGACTGGAGTGCTAAAAAGCGGTGCAGCCAGAGGCTGCCTAAGAGACCTCCTGCCCATCATCGTGATCTGGCGAGTAGTGTGGATGAGATCTGGAAAAACTATGAGTACAAGCAAACCCCCAGTTCACCAACGTGACACGAGCTGAAGACCGTAAAGGTTCGGTCAATTTATCTTGTCAATTTTATTTTGGTGAACACTCAAGATATCAGAGCGATTACGTGACCTGTTGGGATACCCGATACTCTCTCAATCGACTGTCCCGCACAGAAGAGTCGATAATCAGTTGAGATGAGTACCGGAGGGCTTTACCTAGCGTACGGGTCACTCTCTCGCACAAGCGAACCAAGCAATGAGGGGGTTGCTCTCCCCAAGATAAATTTTTAGTTCAAGTGTCTTTTAGGGTCAATAGTTTCAGCAGTACCAATTTTATTGTTTTTCTTTTTTTAGATATTTTTCATACAAGCAAAAACGCCTTTCAGTTCTCCTGGTTATTAAGTCCAAAACAGGGAGGGAGAAGACGAAAAAGCCGATGCGCGACAAATCAATGATGCATGCAGAGTAAGAGATGCGTACCTGACTCCAACAGCCTACATGCAAGATGATCCGCGCAAAATTGAAAGACAGAAAATAAACTGCCTAAATGGTGTAGGCGGAAAACCGAGTCCCTAACAACAGTGCTACTCGAAAGATCGGCTAGCCGAACACCAGCCTCCAATCCAAAGAGCCCGTTCTAGACCCACCCCTCCTCTTCTCGACAGGTCGAGTTCAGGAGTAGCGCTTAACGGGGCAGGCTCGCGGTGCGTAGGCTCGGAGATGATGGAACGGTTATTTTATTATTATTTTTATTTTTGGTCCAATTACCGATCTATAGGTGCAGGCAGATATATTAGGGTATTTGGATCCTAATTTTTACGTCACAATCAAGCAGAAAAATCCTACGCTAGGGGCTCGAAAATCTGCGTGAAACCGAAAAATGCAGGAAAGAAAAACCGCGTAAAAACTGCGAAAAACCGAACTAACTAAGGGGTCCGCCGAGCACACCGGTGCTTGGCGAAACAGACCCCGGAAGTTCAAGTCTCTGTCTGTCCATGTATTATTACAACAGTTCAACTATAGCTGGAAGTAAATCCTAATCTAAACTATGCTACTCCACGGCTATTCCGCGGCTCCCGTGCTCGTGCTTGCTCCTCACGTCCTCCTGCGGCTCTGTAAAGAAGAGAGCTGCCTCCGGTTTCTGCGGTTGCTCGCCTTCCGAAGAAAGTCGCCTCGGTCCTCGGTCCCTCGCAAGAAAACAAACAGAACATCAGACCCGATTATTTAAACAATTATGCAAATAAATGATATATACAAAATATGCACAAAAAGCCGTGGAAAAGAAAACCGCAGAAAAATCGAAAACAGACTACTAAGCCGTGCTCCCCGGCAATGGCGCCATTCTGATGACACGCCTGATCACTCGGGTAAAAAGGTCGTCAAGGGTCGTTGCGTCCCAAGTCACCAAGCGGTGTCGATCAAGAAAAAGAGACCACCAAATTGGAAAAAAATCAACTCAAACGCAAATAGCGGTCTTGCTATTATTTTAACCCGGTATAGCTACCAGGGTCGAACACAAGGAGCACGTGATGGCCTTGCAGCCTACGAAGTAGTCAAAAAGAATCAATGAAATAAAATACAGGTGTTTTTGGTGGATTTTTTATTTTTATATTTTTTTTGGATTTTTAATTAATTACAAAAATAAGGAAGCAAGTAAAACAACCAACTTTAAGCAATTATTTAATGCATCAAAGATCATCAAAAATTCAAATAAAAATTTTTTTATGTATTTTATGTTTTTTACTGTTTTTAGGGAATTTTTGGGATTTTTCTGATTTTTATATGATTTTCTAAAAATAAAACAAGGCAAGAAAACAGCAACAATGTCCAGCCAAGCTTGGGGGACTTAGATAAAATATCTAAAAGCCCCTAAAAAGCTTGGAGGTAATTTTCCTGTATAGAGAAAGAGACAAGGAAATTTTAGGCACAGAAATTACAATTTTTGGATTTTTAGATTATTTATTATAATTTTTATGAATTTTTAAATGTTTTTCAATTTTTAGGAGTTTTATGTAATGAAAAATGACCAAAATTGGTCAGAAAATCGAAAAGGCAAGAGACACAGAAGCTAATTTTTTTAGAATTTTTGGATGAGTTTTAATATTTTTTGTGATTTTTCAAGTCAGACAGTGAAGAAAATGCGTGTTTTTGAATTTTTTTAAAAACAGTAAATGAAATCAAAAATGTCCCCAAAAATTCTAGAAAATTTTACAACATGGCAAGAGTCATGTGTCCAATTTTCATGGAATTTGGAGTAAGTTTAATATTTTATTCAAAAATAAAACTTAGGCACAGTGCATAGGGACCTAAATGCAATTAAAACAAGTTCCAGGGGGTCCGATGCAAAATTCAAAGGATCCACATGTAAAGCGCGTGGCCTGGGGCACTCAGGGACCTAATTGCAATAAAAGTAAGGTTTCTGGGCTAAATAATAATGAGTATTAAAAGCCCAGGGACCTTAGTGAAATTTACCCAAAAATATACGCACATGCACAAATTCCACACGCACAGGGTTATAAATGCAATTATCTAAAAAGATTCATTCATTAAGCAACATCCCAGAACTACAAGGGCATCAACGCAAATAACCCACAAAATCACGTGTCGAAGCACGTGTCCACAGCACACAGGGGTATAAAAGAAAATACCATAAAGGACAAGGTCCACGATGCAAATTACCCTACCGAAATAAACGTTTTAAAATAATTACAGGACTAGACAGTAAATGTGAAAACTAGAGGGGCCTAAGAGCAATTACCCCATTATTATATCCGAGGGATGGATGGCTTCCACGTGGCAGATCGGACGGTGCTAGAGCGGTGGCACCTAACGCAGGACTCCCTCGGCTCTGATCGACGGCCAGGGCCTCGCCACGTGGTGGATCGGACGGACGTGAGGCGTTGTGGCTAACCCTTGGTGATCGAACGGTCCAAATCGACCCTCCCAAGATCTGACGCCGCTGGAAGTTCCTCGGATGGACGGTCAGGATAAAAATTGGAGCTCGGGGTCGATCGGATGGCGGAGAAGGATGGTGGACGAACTGGTGGCCGGCGACTTTCGCCGGGCCCGTGTGTGCTCTGGCGTCCTCCTCGCGGCCCACTGAAGATCGGAGAAGATGGCTACGGGCCCTCCGCGTCGAATGGGGGCCTCCGATGACTCGACGGAGCTCTGGAGAGCTCCGACGAGGTCGGCGGAGGTCGAGCGCCTGCTCCTGGATGGTCGGACCCTCAGATGGGCTCGACAAGACCTGCAAGTCACAGCAAAACGCTCGCGGGTCGAGGGCAAAGTGCCTCGACCCTGTGAGAGGGGGTGAAGGTGACTGGTGAGGCGGTGCGGTCGAGCTCCGGCGAGGGGAGGATGGTGAAGCCGAAACCCCAGCTCCTGTGCGAGCTGGGTTGGGCGGAGGGGCGTAGAAGGTGCGCGGGAAGAAGGCGAACGTGATGATACGGTCCGATGATCGAATGGACAATGGGGGTGGCCGGAATCGATGATGGTCAGCGACGACGAAGATTGGGGGAAACTCGAAATTAAAGAAAAAGGGAAAGAACCTAAGCTACCTGGGTGGTCGAGTCGACTGTAGAGGAGCTGGGCTTGCTCCGGGTCCTTGCCTCGAGGACCGTCGGCGTCCGAGGCTCTGGCGCTTCCTCCAGGCGGCGCACGACGGCGCAAGCTCGCCGGATCGATGGCCTCCTTGCTCCCTCCTCGCTGCAACACCCTCTGGGGCGAGCTGTCACCTTCGCCAAGACGATGGAGGTCACTGAGTGGAAAGCAAATGATCCAAAGATGCGCAATAGGGTGGCGGGGCTGGGAATTTATATGGGTGCAGGTCCGGGAAGAAAGGCTCGGGTCCGGCTCGATGGAGCACGGATCCCTAGGCTGGAGATCGGGCGAGGTTCCCGAACCATAGGAGTGTCATTAGGACCCTGGGTTTGGTGGAATGAGGATCGTGTTTAGGCGCTAAAATGAAGAGAAGTCGGGTCGCCCGCCTAATACCCGTGAGAGGTGGTCCTGGGGGGGAAGTTGACCGGGCGGTCAACAACCCCCGTGGACCAATGGGGAACGGCCATTTGGAAAAGATTTGAAAAATTAATAAAAAATAGTAAATGTCTGATTTATTAAAAAGTCAAAACATGATATTTTTGTTTTAATTTTTTCTATTTTTTGGTGATTTTTAATTAATTTTTCAAAATATAAATAGGGTATTTACATAATAAGGCTATAGATAGGTATATGTACAATATAGGGCTTTTTTTTAATTTTTGATTTTTAATTTGTTATTTTTGTACATTTTTATTCCCCTTTATATTTTATTTATTTATAGCATAATATTAGGAATAAAAAGGTATTTTTATTTTATTTTTATTATTTATATACAATAGTGAAATAAATAGGTATGTACATCTATGTACATGGTATATTTATAATGTATTTTGAGGCTTTTAATTTTGTTCTTTTTATTTTGTTTTTTAAGGGTTTTTATTTTATTTATTTACACCATATAATATAGAATATTTACAAATTTTATGGAATTTAATTTTATTTATTTATAAGGTGAAATAAATACAGATGAATGAGCTATGTACATGGTGACTATGTACAAGTGATTCTATTTTTATTTTCTTTTTGATTTTTCAATTTTTATCTTGATTTTATATTTATAAATATATACAAGTATTTACAAGCCTATTTTAGTCTATTTTTGGAGGAAAATATTTTTATTATATTTACAGGTATATTTAGACACATGAGTCCCTATCTCCCTCTACTTTGGCTTTTATGCGGTCAGGCCCATGCTGAGCCCTCCCTTGGGATTGGGTTGCTCAATATTTATTCTAAATATTTCCCTCTTTTTCTTTTTACTCTTTATTCTTTTATTTTTGCACAAAAACATGCTAATTATTAGTTTTTACATCAAGCATGATATTGGTAATTATTTGTATTTACAAACATATACATGCATTTGCAAAGGTTTTTGTAGCTAAAATATAAGAATAAAGAGTGATGAATGGGTATTCATCATGTGCGCGAGCAAGTAAAAGCGAAGACAATGAGGGGATTACTCGCCCCAATACAAGATTTTCTTTTTGGTGATTTTTAGGGTCGAATAATGTTTAACAGTCCCAATTTTATTTGTTATCACTTTTTTGGATTTTTAATGAGAATGCACGAGCCTAACGAGGAGTCAATTTTACTTAGCACCTAGGTGATCAAAATCAGAGGTAGAGAGTCGGAAAAGCAATGCAAGCGGCAAAAAACGATGATGTATGTTAAAGCGTAAATGCTCACCTTGCCTCCAGCACTCTACATGCAGTGATGCTCAGCAGAAATGAATCCTATCTATATGCAAATGCAAGCCGATGAAATCTCCCTAAGTTCTGAAATTGCTATTATCGTGAAGAACCACAAGTCCGTCACCGTTCCTCAATCCAAGAGTCCAGTCTAGGCTCACCCCTCATCTTCTCGACACATCGAGTTCAGGAGCAGCGCTTGACAGGATGGGCTCGTAGCACGTAGTCTCGAAGATGATGAGGCGACTGTTTAAATTTGACTAAGTCCAAACGAGTCTATAGGTAAATGCAAATATATTAGGTGTTTGGCCTTAATCTATCGCAAGCAACTCCTAAACTAAGGGCTCAATCACACAAAGTAAAGAAAACAAAATCGGAAAACAAATGAAAAAAATGCGATGAAAATCTAAAAATCTGCGGTGAGCCCCCAAGTGTACAAACACTTAGAAAATAGGCTCAAGAGTCCAAAGTTAGGGGGTACCTGTATTATTACAATAATAAAGTGGTTTCTCTATCACAAAATTACACAAGTAAATAAATGCAATAGAAATGTCTTCAAAATTCTCTCTGAGCATTGCCTTCGTGCTAAGTCAAGTCGCTTCACGTGGGTGTGCAGGTGCTCCTGGAAAAGAGCTCCTCCCTCGATCCGCGTACCTCGCACAAAATCCGAAAAAGGAGAGTGGTTAGACAATTCAACAAGATATATCAAAAATAATAAAACAAGCAGAAACAAAAGCTGCGAAAGATACAAGCAATCACAATCACAAACAAAAAGCCGAACTATGTGCTATTGCTCTCCGGCAACGGCACCATTTGATAATTAAGAATTTCGAGGGTCGTACGGTTTCACAAGGCGAAATGCAGTCGGTGTACTGACCGCTCAAAAATCCCTAAATATTCAACAATTAACCCACAATCAATAAATCAAACAACGACAAGCAAAAGTGGAGTTAAAATTTAGTATAACTCTACAAACAGGTGTATAGTGGAAGTAGGTAGAGTGTCGAACTCAGGGAGCAAGGCAAGATAGATCAAGCAATGATGCACAAAAATGAATGTGAGTGTGATTGTTTGTCTACAATATGCAAATATTTTTTTGTGGGTTTTTAATTTTATATTTTTTTTATTTTATTTTTAATTTTTAATTTTGTATTTTGGTTTTTAATTTTCTGATTTTATATTTTGTTTTTATATTTTATATTTTTGTATTTTCTTCTTCAATAAGAGAATATATATACAATATAAGGAAGAGAGGAGTAGAGTATTTATAAAAACAGGTAAAAATGCTCAAAAATCAGGGAATAAAATATTTTTGGTCTTTTTATGATTTTCTACTATTTTTGTGATTTTTGGGGATTTTTCAAAATATTTTTGGTATTTTAAAAGTGGAAATTCAAGAAAACAGTGGGCTATGCTACTAGCCGAAACTAAAATGGATATGAAAAATACTAAACAGTAACAAAATTTTCCCAAATTAATTTTAAAATAAAGATAATAAAATAGGGAAACTACAAAACCTGAGTTTATATTTTTAGATTTTTTTAGAATTTTTTATATTTTTTTGGCAATTTTTAGGTATTTTATAATTTTTAAGGTTTACGTTTTGAAATTTTTAGTGATTTTTGGACTGACACTAGAAGACACTAAAATACACTTTAGTTAATTTCTTTGGAATTTTTCAAGGTGTTTTGATAATTTTATGGATTTTCTAAGATAGACAGTACTGAAAATGCATGTTTTTTATTTTTAATAAATATAAAAATGCAACAAAAATGAATGCAAAAATATGGCGTGAATATGCAATGCAACAGGAGCTTATGGTATTTTCTTGAGAATTTTTCGATTAAAATGATGTGTGAAATAAATAGGGAAAGCATGCAAAAATACAAGGCCTGGCTGGGGTGTAAGTGCAATTACACAAACATCCAAGGGCCCAGGTGCAATTTTCACGCAAAATATAATACTGAATATAAAAGTTAATGGATGAAATATCAATGTTAAAACCTGCAGGGGTACCCTTGCAAAAACACCAAGAGCACGTCTGCAACACACGCATCTGGAAGGGGTACCAATGCAAATACCAAAACTTGCGGGGGTTCACTTGCAACTATAACAAAAGTTTAAGGCGGTAGATGAATGTTTATAGCTTAATTAATATATAAACAAAATCGCGGGGCTGGAGTAGCAAAATACCCCGTGCTCGCAATCAAACGACCGAAAATCTTTCACTTGACACGTGTCCGCGCGAGGGGCACCGATGACGCTTCGCGAATGGAGTGCTGGGATTAAATCCCAGCCCTGGATCTGACGGTTGCACGGAGAAGCGATCGGACGGATGATGGCGTATCTGGCGTCTGCACGGGATCGAACGGTTGAAAGGTCAGGAGGAAGAACGCAGAAGGAGGCCGGCGACGGCGAGCTCCCGCGACCTCCCCCGCCCTCTTGCGTCGGTCTTTGAAGCTCAAGACGTCCCATAAAGTCTCCTGCAGGTGATCTCCAGGTGTGGGAAGCTTCAAAATGGCTGGAGGATCTTCACACCTCGTCTACGACGGCGGCGAAGCTTAGGTCCTTCAGGTACCTCCAGCTGGGGGTAAAATTGCTTCCAGATGCACGAGCTGCTTCCAACCTGCAAGGGAAAGTTAAGGGAGGGTGAGGGCAAAGTGCCTCGCCCCTCCTTGCTGCGGGAGAAGGCGGAGCGCGAAGAGGGAGGAGCTCAACGGAGCAACTCCGGTGAGGCGAAGGGGGAAGCGAATGATGGCGCAATGATCGAACTGGAGGGAAGCTAAGGGATCCTACAACTATAGGTGGTAGAAATAGACAAAAAAATGAATAAAGCGCAATAAAAACACTACCTCAAGCCAGAGAAGGTGAGGTAAAAACCACACGGCGGCGCGGCCATCGAAGGTGGCTGGAACGCACTTCAGACCTTAGCCACACCTCGACGAGGAAGCTGGGTCAACCCTCTGTCATCGGGGACTTACGGCGGATGCTCGGAGGTCTTGGCTTTGGCCAAAAATGGTTCAAAAATTGAAAGGAAGGTGCAGGTGCGGTTTTGAATGGTGGACGAGGGGGCGCGGAGATCGAAGGTCAACGGGAAGAGCAGTGATGCTCTCCCTAAAAAAATCATCGGGCGAGCTAGAGGGATCATAGGTGAACAAGATTGCAGAAGGAACCATCGTGAAAAGATGAAAGGAGCAGCCTCGATAAATCCGCAAAGGTGGGTCAAAAATGAGGACTCTGACACAACCCAGAGGGAAGGTCGGACTGTTGACCTTAGTCAACAGTCCAAACCACCTGGTTGGTCCACGTGGACCAACCAGGAAAAACCTGTGGAAAATTATTTAAAAATTAATTTAAAAAAGAAAATGAATTATTTAATTTTAGGTTATTAAATAAAAAATGTTTATTATTTTATAAGCTATTTTATAGTGATTTTTAATTATTTTTATGAGGTGTATTTGTACAAATTACCTTTTATAGCCCTTATAGGTATATTACCTATATATTTTATTCTTTTATTTTTATTTTGTGATTTAATTCATTTATATTTTGTATTATTTTATAAATTTATAAAATACTTCTATACACGTAAATATATTTTTATTTTTTTTCTGAGGTGTTTTATATATTTAATAAAATAGAAGTATGTATTATATAGGTATATACATAGGTCTTAAACCTATGTATTATAAATATACAAGTATTGAATTTTTATTTTTCATGAGGTTTTTATTCTGATTTTAATGTACATACTTATTATAAGTAATATTTACAAATTAATAAAATTATAAAATTATAAAAAAATGAATAAATAATAAATTGAATATTTTAATCTGTACAAGTATACAATAGGGTCCCAAAACTCAACTTTCAAACCGTAGCTCCGCCAAATGTGAAACCACCGCCATTAAATAGATTATTTTAAATTATATACAATTAAAGGTGAGTTTGATGCTTTTGGAGTTTTCATTTGTGAGATACTGGTCTGGTAAGTTGGGATTATGGATTTTTATTTGGACCATAACTTTTTATTTGTGCATTACTTTTGAATGAAATCAATTTTGTATTTTTATTTATTTAATTACCTACAACTTTCATGTACAAAGTTTCTTTATTTGAGGTATAAAAAGTGGAACCAAAAATAGGTCCCAAAATGAATAAAGAATGAATAGAAAAACATTGTATTCTGGACCTTATCTCCCCCTACTTTATTCCTTGTCGACCTATTCATCAAGATGCCTAGGTCTCGGGGGTTTGGGTCATAAAATATTTACAATATTTTATTCTTTTTCTTTTCTTTTATTTATTCTATAATTTTGGCTTTAATTACAGTAATTTATACACTATTTTCATTCACATGCATGAATGCTAATATGCTCTAATTAAGGGTATTTACAAGCATTTGCTAGGGTTTTTGAGTCCAAAATTATAGAATAAAGATGATGAAATGTGGATTCGTCAAGTATCCCCTGATGCGTGTAGTCGGATGGAGGAGATGTGTCTCCTAGGGAGAGGAGTGGTGATGGTCGTCTCCTGGTCTTTACCTTAAGAGCTACAACGACGAGATTCCGAGGCTTGGCTGCGGTAGCAGAACAACAACAACTGCAAGGGGGAAGGCCTTAGATCGCGTCGAGGTCGGAGGGCTCGAGTCGTTGTTACCAGTCGAGCAGGAAGATGGCGGATGTGAAGAACATCGACGAGGGCAGGCTTTATGGGAATGGTGGGATCTTGGGTAACAATCGTAACGACGAGGGGATGGTGCTGGCGTTACGCGAAAGTGAGGAGGAGCAACGGCCGGGCAGGGGAGCAACGGTTACGAGAGGCGGCAGTGACGTTGGAAGGGGATGGGTCAAGGGGTCACGTGCACGCACGTGACCTGGGAGAAGGAGAGGTCACGTGCGTGGCACCTGACCAGGTTGGAGAACATGACATAGTGGGGTATCATGTGGCATGCCCAGGGGCTGCCACGTGGCCCCCACAAAAGTTCAAAATTTAAAAGGGAAGAAAAATAGAAAATAAATAAAAAGGGACATCAGATTGAAAAGTTTCCTTCACGAAAGTTATTCATGTCGATGAGGTCTACAACTTTTATGAAGGATCCGAGAACAAAAGAGGTCATCTGTACAAGTGGTATTTTTGGTGGTCTCCATGTGTTAAGAAAACTTCTTTTTTAGAGTTTTATAGTTTTCTTGGTGGCTTTAAAGAGGATAAAATTATAGAAAAATACGATGAAATACAAGATAATTAATTACGTATTAATCTATTTTTTTGAATTTCTAATAAATAATAAAATATGGAAATAAAATAGAAGTACGAAATACGCGAATTCTGTACAGACTCACAACGGACGCTCGGAAATAGTCAGTTTCTTTGATTTCAGTCTTGGTAGGATTTTTATACCTCTTAATAAAATTTTTATCAAAGAATAGAAATAAAGAAGAAATAAAATTAAAAGGGTTAATTATGTACATAAAAATTCAAGTCAAAAATCGCAAAAAGCTAAAGTACGCAAAAGGCCCAAAATCCAGCTTTCACATATGAGCTCTAAATTTTACGAAATTGGTCTTGTTTGGAAGGTATTTGAAAATGAAGTACTTTAAAAGTGAGTAGATCAAAATCGGGAGATATGCGTGTTTTAGTCCATCAGATGTGAAATTAGACTTTGAGATTATTTGACACTTATTTGAGTTAGTAATTTTTTGTATTTTTTATTTGTTCTTGTTAATAAGTAATATCTACACAATGGATGTGGTTTGGGATCAATGGGAGTTAGGATGAATTAATTAAAAATAAGGGAAGTTAACAACTTTTTAGGCCAGTTTACACTTAGGATTTTTATGCAACTACGCATGATGAAATGTAAATATTATTTACACATGTATGTATGCTAATGATGCTCTATTAATGATTAAATGCTCATGAAATTTAGGGAATAGATCTTGATTAACCAATTTAGCATGATGAATATGAGATTCATCATTTACCCCGACGAGTCGAGGAGAGTGACATGATCCTCCTCCCTTGATTTGCAGCAAGTATTAGGTGCTGGAGTTGCGTTGATCCACCATCTCGCTAGAATACCTCTAGTGAGGTATCTGCTCCCTGTTTCCAATTCAGAGATGTCCCCTTTCTTTTCATTTTTAGGTAGATTTTAATGTTAGTTTTCATTTTATGTGTAAATTTTATGCTCTAATTGGTAGTTGTAGCTTAATCCCTAGGATTGTAGATTGTTGAAGCTCTAGAGATCTGGCTACTATTCTTTATTGTACCCCATTGTTTTGACCACCACATCCATCCATTTCGTGCCCCTTCATTTCTCCACCATTCACACTTCATCTACCTCCTTCATTTCCACTGATATGGACCATCGAGATCCATCTCCTCAATCAGTTGTCAAACTTCATCACCACCTCCATTCCATCTTCCACCCTCACCAATAACAACACAACTTCTTTGCCAGAGCTCTGCCATTCTTCCCTTGCAGTTAGAATGGCTGGAAGGGAGAGGCCCAGACTCTCCGAGTATCGACCTCCAGGTCCTCCTTCACACCTTCGAGCTCCATGGGCCAATGAGTGGCCCCCAGACCCATTTGAGGTTCCTGGGAGGTACAGGGAGGTTATAGGAATGTGTAGAGACTCTCGGTGGTGTCCCCAGTGGCCAGAGCCGCGCATGACATCGAATTCGAACTCGCGGCGTGCGAGTTCTTCAGCTATTCTTCACCATCCACATCCACCGTGTAGTAGTTGATGTCGGATTTGAAGCATTAACTAACGTCAATCTCATCTGAATATCTAATCAGAAATGTCCAAGTCGAAGGGGTATAGGCGCATCCGGGCCATCCATTGTGCTTAAGTGACTCATACTAGGTCGCGCGATCGCGTGTACATGGGGGTAAATTGCATATTCGACCCATGACTTTTTGTTTTATTTTTAATTAGCTCTGCTAATATTTAAAGTAGTTTAAAAGTTTACGTATAATTTCCAACGAGACCCTCGCACTATTTGCATATTGCCTTTAGGTCCTTGCCAGCTCAACTCACGTGTCCCTCATGTGAGATGGGCATTTTGCAGTTATACCCTTGTAGGTTTTGTAATTAGAGTTTGATATTTAATTTTATTTTCAATTATAACTTTTGGGAAATTTTGAATGTTCATCCCATTATTTTATTTTATTCATAAATATGCCCCTGACAGTTCCATTATTTTGTGTTCCTGTTTTCTATTTTTTAAGAACGTCACCCATGCTCCAAAAATTATGAAAAATAGGATAATGCACTGAATGTAGTGCTCTTCCACGCTATAATTTTTATTTTGCATTTTAAACACTTTCTGATTTATTTAAAATAAAAAAGTGCATTGTTATTTTCTGTTTGCTTTAAATATTCCAAAACATTATAAAATATTACTACAAACCAAAGAAATAGGTAGTTGTTTATTATTTTATTTTGTACCACAAATCAAAAATCCCTCCAATAGAAAAACAAATCACTAAAAATTTAAAATCTCCAAAATTATTATAAAAATATAAAAAAATCATGGAAACTACACAAATTTTAGTTTCTACCTAATATTTTTATTTATATATCTTATTAATTATTAAATTTAGTTTTGAAAATTTTTGACCTTATTTAGTATGTTTAAATCTCAAAACAATTGGCCTATTTAAAAAGTCCCTAATTTTATATTTTGGACTTTAAAGATACCTAAAAACTAGAAAAAATCTCTGAAAAATCACAAAAACGATAAAATAATAAACATGAAAATATTTTATTATGTAAATTCTGATTATTTATATATATATATATATTTATAATTATAATACCTTATATTATATAATATTCACATATATCTATTCAAATTATATAATTTAAAAATAAATTAAAAATCAGAAAATTATAAAAAGAAAACAAAATTATAAAATCAAAAATCAAAAAAATCTACAAGTATAAAATATAAAAGTGGATTATTTTATTTAATAAAAAATCAGATAAACATTAATTAATTGATTGATTATTTGAGTGAATATGGTATGTATACACAATATTATTTACCATTATTTATTTATAAATAATAATTAGCGCTACCTATATTGTTCCCTGTGTCCGATACTCTACCATACTTACACCTATACACATATATAGTAGAGTTATAATAAATTTTATCTCATTGATGAATCTTAGATACATCTTATTATTCTCCTTTCTTTAACAATTCAATAAACATCATAATTAAAATACTATTATTAACTTGTATTATATTATGAATAACCTATGTTTTCTATCCCTAGCTTGGGCATAGTGCTGCCTCACAGGAAGGAGAAAGTTTTTTCCTCATGAAGGTGCTATCTTGGAATGTTAGAGGGTTAGGCCATCTCGAGAAATGGTTCTGTGCCAAGAATTTTGTTAGTGATGATAGTGCGGATTTTGTGTTATTTCAAGAAATGAAGGTTGCGAGGCATAGAGGAGAGGTATGGAGTGACCTGGGTGGTGGTTCTTCTTTTGAGTACGCGGAGGTTGAGGCTCAGGGAGCAGCTGGTGGGCTTTTGACCGGGTGGAGGAGAGATGCTTTTGAGAAGCTGGGGGAGATGAGATCCATGTTCTCATTATTTGTGAGTCTGAAGTGGAAAGCCGACGAGGTTATTTTTACGATGACCAATGTGTACTGCCCTACGGGTTCGGTGCCTGGATCCTTGGCAGTGGATCTATCAAAAGTGGGAGCTTATAGAGAAAATGGCATTAGGCTTGTCGGTGGTGACCTAAATGTGACTATGCTACTGGAAGATAGAGTGTTGAGGGGAGGTCAACATAACGCGAGTCAGAAGATTTTAGGAACTAGGTCTACACCTTGGGACTCACAATTTTGATGCGGCAGGGTATGCTTACACTTGGAGGAACAGTAGGTCGAGATCTCGGTTGGATTGATTTCTCTTCTCACCTGAGGGTGTGGAGTTTTTTCACCTTTCTCAGGCTTGGTCACTACCTCGGTCCCATTCGGACCACACACCAATCCTTTGGTCCTCGGAGGAGCATAGAAGACCCATGTACTCTTTCATATTTGAGAGAGCATGGCTGTAGGAGGAGGGGTTTAAGGAGAGAGTGGAGGCGCATTAGAGGGGTTGGCAGGTCGAGGGGTCGGTGGTGGCAAGATTGGCCGCCAAGTTGATGCTATTGAAGAATTTCCTGCTTGAGTTCGGGCATGGGGTGAAGCTGCAATGAAGAGAGAGAGAGAGAGAGGGGACTTGAGGCACAATAAGTTGTGGTTTGACTAGATAGGTTGGATGATCAGAAGGGCCTGAATCAGGAAGAGGTGTTGGAGCGGGCAAATTTGTTAGAAGATATGCTTTTGGAGGACATGAAAAAGGAAGTGGAATGGAAACAGAGGTCAAGACAGAAGTGGTTGAGAGAAGGGGATGCGAACACGAGATTTTTTCATCCGATGGTTTCTGGCAGAAGAAGGAGAAATTTTATACACAAGCATGAAGTGGGGTGAGGGGGGTGGAGGGGGAGGTTTTGCTTGGGCAAGCTCTTAGGGAACATTTTGTGGAAATGTCGAGAAGAAGGGAGGGTGATGGATGGGGGTGGCATGGAACATGGGTGTGGTCCTTGTCGAAGGCGTAGGCATTTGGGCTCGAGGCACCTTTTCATGAGGAGGAAGTAAAAAATGTGGTGTAGGGATTGAATGCTGATGGCACTCGGGCTGGACGGCTTTCCAGTATTGTTCTATAGGGAGTTTTGGGAGCTGTTGAAGGAAGATGTACTTGAAGTTATCAATGAATTCAGAAATCGCAACAAGGGCTTAGAGAAAGTTAATTTGGTGATGCTTTTTCTCCTTCCAAAAAAGGGCACCCGATATGAGTGGAAGATTATAGGACAATTGCTTTATCAAATGCAATTTATTTGATTGTGACCAAAGTGCTGGTAAATAGGTTGAGACAGGTGCTAGATGATGTAGTTCTACAAAATCAGACTGTGCTTATTCCTGGGCGACAGATGGTAGATGGGCTTATTATGGCATCTGAATTTTTTCTCCAATGGAGACGAGAAAACAAGAAGGGTATGATTTGAAAGATTGACTTTGAAAAAGCATATGACTACGTGAATTGGAGATTCTTGTGGGCATCCCTTCAGAGGCGTGGCTTCCCGGACCTCTGCATAGATTGGATAAAGAGGTGCGTCATGACCTCATCCTATGCAATTATGGTGAATGGAAGGTCGAAAGGGGGGTTTTTCCAACCGCAAAGGGGGGTGAGACAGGGTTGCCCGCTTGCGTCAATGCTTTTCGTTTTAGTGGTTAATGTTTTAGAAGTGATGTTCAGGAGAGCGGTCGAAGAAGGGTGGTGTGAGGGGTTCCGAATAGGTTCCATCTCCATTCCGCTATTGCAATACGCATATGACACCATGATTTTTTTAGGGGGTACGGAAGAAATGCACAGAAGGTCGAGGTAGCTGGTGGATATTTCCAGCAGTATTTCTGCTCTCAATTTCAATAGAAGTAAGTCTGTGGTGGTTCAGTTTGGGTTGGTGAGGAGGAGTGTGATGCAAGGGCTGCGATATTGGGATGCCCATTGGGAGAGCTACTAATTTCTCACTTAGGGCTACCTTTAGTGGCGGGTTGGCTGAGAAAGGAGGAGTAAGACGTGGTCCTCATGGGATTTGAGCAGAAACTAGCAGGTTGGAAGGCAATTACCCTATCTAAGGGTGGGAAACTTATCCTTCTAAAACATGTGTTATCAGCGAGTCCTATTTTCTTCATCTCAACAAGGTTGATGCCGGTAGGGGTTAGGAAGAAGATAGAGGTAATGATGAGGTGATTTTCTGATCAGATGGGAGGAATCAGAGATAAGGCATACATCTGGTAGGTTGGGAGGAGATTGCGAGGCAGAAAAATGAAGGAGGCCTGGGAATTTGGGATGGAAGCTGTATGAATAAAGCACTGCTAGCTAAGTGGGTCGTGCAGATTTAGGGAAATACAGATAGATTGTCTATCAACCTCTTACACACAATATATGATGTGAAGGAATATTAAAGGTGTGAATAGAGCATTTTGAGTCTTCTCTGTGGAATGGCGTCCGAGATATTTTACCGTAGCTAAGGGTGAGAATGACATCGAAGGTGGGTGCAGGGGTTGACTTCAGGTTTTGGCTAGATAATTGGACGGGAGAGGGGGTATTCTGTAAAAGGTACCCAAGATTATTTGCTCTAGTAGCAAACATGGAGAGTTCTGTGGCTGATATTGGTGGATCTGGCTCGTGGAACCCACAGTTTTTGTTTGAGCTCCCAGACAAAATGTTGGAAGACTTGGGTAGATTGCAGTCCGAGATACCCTCTCCAGAGTATATTTCTCAGGGTAGAGACCACATTGCTTGGGAGGGGAAAGATTCTCAGGAAAGAATGCGTATAAATGTTCATAGGAAGCCCCGATGATATGTTTATAGACATGCAATAAGATATGAAGACAATTTGGCAAGCAAGATCCCAAGTAGAGTGAAAGTGTTTTGTGATACCTCAGAAGGGGTAGACTATGTGACAAAGCAAGAAGGGGCAGGCTCTTTGGCATGACGGATACCCGCTGTGACAGATGTGGAGCTCAAATGGAGGATGCAAAACATTTGTTCTTTACATGTCCTTTATCAGATCATGTTTGGAAGGAGTTGGGGGTGACATGGGTTCTGCACAGAGGTTTCGATGATTTCTGGAGATCGATAAGGTTGATAGGGAGAAACTCGACAAACGATTTTGTGTTTCCATTTGTTGTTTTTTGGGCCATTTGAGGAGGAAGATATGATCTAATTTTTAAAAATCAAAAGTTATATTCAGAAAATGTATTAGCTTGCAGTTTTTCCTTGTATCGTCTCTTCTCCATAAGGTAATGTATCTCTCTATTAACTTTTAATATAAATGCTTTTTGCGGTGAGTCCCAACTCGAGATTTCACCCTCTTTCTCCATAAAAAAAACATTGCATTTATTTACTAACCATTTTTCTTTATTTTATATTTTATTAAAAACACCTAAAAATAGATTAAATATTGTTTATATTTATTTTGACTTTTAGAAGGAATTAAAAAGAAAAAAACTCAAAATATTCAAAAAGTATTGTTTTTACCCATTAAAAATACTCTAAAAAATTCATCTTTGTACTAATGACTTCTTTTGGCTTTTTGTTCAACATGAAACTAGTAGATTTCATCAAGATATATAACTTTCATGTTTTGACTTTTTCTTAATTAAGCCTCTAATTATTTCTTTTTAATTTTTCTTTATTTTCATATTTGTTGAATTTTCTGGAGCGGCCACGTGGTGCTCTCTGGAGCTGCCACGCGGCCACCTTGATCGTTGAATCCACCTCTAGGCACCTTCATCCTAGTCTTTCTTCTCCGCTTCATTTCCAGCCACCAGATCCCATATCCAGATGCAATGTCATCAACCCCCTCACACTCTAACCTCAGCCATACGATCTCCCTCCTATCATGCGGCTCAGCCCTAGCCACACCGCCCCTTCATCCTTAACCCTTAGATCTTCCCTTGCATGTCATCCTAGACGTTAACCCACACTCATCGGCCAGTCATTCGATTAGATCCTAAGGATGTGATCTCCGCCCTCCACCCGCACCCCTACCTGGATCGTTGTATTACAAGATCCAATGGCTATCCACCAATTGTCTTCCTCCAAACGTCCCCCTCTCCCTACCATTACACCTCACGACACCCCCGACCCTTTCCATTTTTGTTCATCTTCTTGTCCTCCTTCTTATTGATTCAATTCTCCCTTCATGTAACTCTGACGTCCTTTATCCTCACCAGCCCATCAATGACCCTCATCATCCTTCCACCTTCCTCAAGCAACCATTGCAAATCACCTCCGTCATCACATCAACCCGTCACCTACCATCCAATATAACACCCACCTCCGCCTCCCGTACACCTCATCCACCATTCAACGTCTAAAGCCCTAGCCCCTCTCTGCCTCCCTGTGACAAATGGAGGTCAGATGAGGGGCCACAATGGTTCCTCTGACCGGTGTTGACCCATGATCAACTTGGATATGTTGCGCTTTCCTATGGCTTCGCTGAGCTCTGTGCACCGGCTACGCATGTCCGAGCGATGATCTCGGGCTTCACATAAGCCCAGCCAAAGCCTTTGTCCACCTTCTTTCTCCTCAACCCTCCAGGTACTTGTTCCTTGCTTTTCTTTTGTTTTATCCCATTTATTCTGTCGCATACACTCCAATTCACCTTTGAATTACACTGCCCCCACCTTCGCCTCACATCTCCGACCTTCGCACCACTCCCTCATTTCTCTAGAACCATTCCTCGCTCCGACCCGACTCTTCCATCGTCAAGGCAGAGGAAGACCCTGGGTCGCCGCCTTCTTCACCCCCAACCCTCCGCTCACCCTACATCACACGCACCATGCTTCGGCTATCTAGACTAATCCCTTTTGTAGGAACACATGTTGAATAGGTGGAATTCGGGTAGAGCCTTCTTCATGGCCTCCGCCTCCGATGAGCGTTCATCGAAAGTCCGATCCTAAAGATTCTGCACCTCCACCTTCATCCGAGCCTCATCACGAACCTTCCAGGATTCTCTCAAGACCTCTACCCATCACAAAAGAGTGCGATGGAGCTCGGGGGAGGTCACTGGAGCGCAACCTACTACGATGATCGAAGGTGGAGCATGAAGAGTAGGTGTCGTCCGATCCTCACGATCGAATGACCTAGATGCAGTCGTGTGTCCTCCCGAGCCTCCATGCCTAGCCTACAGGGTCGGGTGCACAAAGACAAGAGCCGAAGCTCTAGGAGAAGCTACGTGGCCCGATGTTAAGCCAACCTCCATGCGTAGCCCCCCTCGTATGCTAGGTACGTGAGGGGCTGGGAAAATTGTAGGAATTGACTACGGGTTTTCCAGAATTACAAGGAGGTCCAGGCACTGATGAATACCCATTCATCACTCTTTATTCTTATATTTTAGCTACAAAAACCTTTGCAAATGCATGTATATTCATGTAAATACAAATAATTATCAAAAGCATGCATTGTATAAAGTTTAATAATTAGCATGTTTTTGTGCAAAAATAAAAGAATAAAGATTAAAAAGAAAAAGAGGGAAATATTTAGAATAAATATTGAGCAACCTAACCCAAGGGAGGGCTCAACATGGGCCTGACCGCATAAAAGCCAAAGTAGAGGAAGATAGGGGCTCATGTGTGTAAATATTTATGTAAATAAAATAAAAAATATATTTCCTCACAAAAATAGCCCAAAATATGCTTGTAAATACTTGTACATATTTATAAGTATAAAAACAAAAGAAAAAGGGTAAAAATCAAAAAGAACAAAAACACCACTTCATCATGTACATGAACCACTCTTATATATTTATTTATTTAACCTTGTAAATAAATAAAACAAATTTCCAAAATTTTTGTAAATATTCTACATTATAAAATGCAAATAAATAAAATAAAAACAATTAAAACAAAAACAAAATAAAAATAAGCAAAATTGAAAACACAAAAATATATTGTACATATACCATATATATAAATGTATATATGTATTTATTTTATCTATGTATATAAATAATTAAAATAAAATAAAAATACCTTTTTATTCCTTATTTTATAATGGAAATAAATAAAATATAAAATAGGAATAAAATTGCACACAAATAATAATTAAAAAAATCAAAAATTAAAAACCTTAATTATGTACATATACTTATATAGTACATACTATGTATATACCTTATTTTTATTTCTAAAAATTAATTAAAAATCACAAAAATAGAAAAAAAATAAAAGAAAAATATTTTGTGTTTTGAGTTTTTGCTAAATCGGCCCCTAGCTACCCTTAATTTTCACTTCAAGATCCAGCCACGTGGCCTGTTTCTATTGGGTCCTGGGGATGTTGACCGCCCGGTCAACTACCCCCCCCCCCCCCCATGACCACTCCACTCGGGTCCTTAGCGGGTCCCCTACTTCTCGGATTTTTCCCCGCTAAACCCGAGTGCCTACCACCTAAACCCCGGGTCCGAATCCTTAATGACACATACGACATCCTCGCCGGAGCCGCATCCTCGGGATCCGCGCGCTTCCACGCCCTACCCGACCTCGTCTTCCCGGACCCTTGCCCATATTTAGCTCGAGCTCCGCCACCCTAATTCTCCATCTTTGGCTCCTTCGTTCCACTCCCAGTAACCTCCATCACATCGGCGAGAGTGACAGCTCGTCCCCCGTGGTGTCCAGCGAGGAAGGAGGGCGAGACCATCGATCCGGCGAGCTTCGCCGCCGTCGCTCCGCCATCCGCTGGAGCTTGAGCCTCGGAGGGAGACGCTCCTCAAGGCGACGACCAGGAGCTTCCCCAGCTCCTCCCCAGTCTCTTCGACCACCCAGGTAACCTTGTAGGTCCTTATCTTTCTTCGATTTCCATTTACGCCCAATTCGTATCGCCGCCGTCTCTAGCTGATTCCGACCATCCCCTCACTCCGTTCGATCATCGGAATCGTCCATCGCATGCGCCTCCCTGCGACGCACCTTCTTCACCCCTCCATCCAACCCAGCTCGCACAGGAGCTGGGAGTCGAGCTCCTCCGTCCACCCCCTTCGCTGGAGCTCGCCATTTCGACTCACGAGCCACCGTCACCTCGCCTAACCGGGTCGAGGCAATTTGCCCTCGACCCGTGAGTCTTCTGGTTCGCTTTGCAGGTCAAACGAAGGCCATCTGAGGCCCTTCGTCATCCAGCCAGGAGGCTCAGCTCCGCCGACCTAGCCCGAGCTCCTCGGAGCTCGGCTGGATCATCGGAGCCTACCGACAGACGCGGGAGCACTCCACCTTTCTTCTCCGACCATCAAAGTGCTTCCAGAAGGAGTCTAGCGCACGCCCGAGGTCGTAGAGTCTCGCCGGTGACCTGTTCATCCAGCATCCTCCGTCGCCGTTCGATTCGTCCTCCGGCTCCAGATTTCATCTGAACCGTCCATCTGGGGAGCAGCAGTCACCGCCCGATCATCAGGAGGATCGATTCCAGCCATCCGATGCGCCAGGGTTAGCCGTCTGCGCCCTGCACCGTCCGATCACCCACGTGGAGGAACCCTAACCATCGGATTCTCCAAAGGACACTAGTGTTGGAGCCGCAGCTGATCCAGACCGTCAGATCCACACGTGGCATCCATCCAGCCGCTCCGCATAATAAAGGGTAATTTACCCTTAGGCCCTCTTTCTTATTTTATTTCGCTTTAGTCCTGTAAATATTGAGTTTAGTTGTTTAGTTTTAGGGTTATTTGCATAGAGACCCTGGTACTTGCTTTTATTTGCTAAGATGCCCCTGTATGTGATGTGACACGTGCTTCGACACGTGATTCTCTGGGTATTTTACATTACATGCCCTTGTAGTTCTGGTTGTTATTAGTTGAATGAAAGCTTTCACTTATTTGCATTTATACCCCTGTGCGTGGTGTATTTGAGCATGTGCGTTTATTTTGGGGTATTTTGCAGATGAGCCCCTGGACTTTTGGTACCTGTTACCAATAAGCCCTCGGAATTTATTTTTCTTACATTTGGGTCCCTGAGTGCCCCAGACACGCGCATCGCACGTGTTTGCTGGGTGAATTGCACCAGACCTCCCCAGACTCTTGGGTATTTGCACTTTGGTCCCTGTGCACAGTGCCCCTCTTTATTTTTTAATAAAATAGCAAATCACCTCCAAATTTAATGAAAATTGGAGACATGGCTCCTGCCATGATGTAAAATTTTCTTTAAATTTTGGAGACATTTTCGTCACTATTCGATATTTTTAAAAAATCAAAAACCATTCATTTTGCTACTGTCTAACTTTAAAAATCGCAAAAAAATATTAAATAGTGTCCAAAATTTACAAAAAAATTGTCTACTGTTCCTTTTGTTGCGTTTGATTTTCTAGCCAATTTTGGCTATTTTTCATTACTGAAAACCACTAAAAATTGAAAAACACCCAAAAACTTATAAAAATTCTAATAATTAAATCAAAAACCCAAAAATAATAAAATAGGTGCCTAAATTTTCCTTGATTTATTCTCTTTACAGGAAAATTACCTCCCAGCTAATTTAGGGCTTTTAGATATTTTATCTAGGCCTTTTTATCTCGGCTGGACAGTACCTTTGATTTCTGCCACTATTTGATTTTTAGAAAATAAATAAAGATCAGAAAATTCTCAAAAATTCACCAAAAACATTAAAAACTATAAAACACATAAAAACATTTTTGTTAGAATTTTTGATTGATTTTTAGTGCATTTAATAATTTGTTGAAGTGTGAGTTTGTTTACTTTTCTTATTTTCTTAATTCATTAAAAATCCAAAAAAAATCTTAAATAATTAAAAAACCACCAAAAATATTTTCTCCTTTTATTTTATCCCCTTTTTTTTGACTACTTCGTAGGCCGAGAGGCCAACCCGTGCTCCTTGAGTTCGACCCTGATCGCTATACCAGGTTAATCTAATAGCAGGACCGCTTTCGTGTTTTGATCGAGTTTATCTATATTAGTGGTTCATTTTTCTTGATTGGCACGTCTGAGTGACCGAGGTCGCAACGACCATCTTAGATACACTTGATTACCTTAGTCTCTCGGATTTTCGTGTCGTCAGGCACGTGTGCCTCACTTGCTCGCTTGGATAATTTACAACAAGGCCCTGCCATTTTTTATAATCGCAAAAAGGTCCCTACGTGTAAAGGAATATTTACAGAAGGGCCCCTATGGGTTTTGCTAATTGCAAATGGGTCCCTCCAGGGACCGATTTACAATATTTATCTTTATTTTTCATGCATTTTTATTACACTTATGCCCCTCGTACTATTTCTTTCGTATCTTGAGCATTGAGTCTAAATTGAATGATTTTAGTTTCATTTTGATGCTTGTTTTACCATTTATCTAATATCATTATATTTTAATGTTTTGGCACTTAATTCAAAAAGATATATTCTTACATGCTCAGTGTCTCATTCTATTTTATTTAAATGTTATGGATTATTTTTAATGCTCGATTTGACTTTGAAATTAACTCATAATTGGTTGCTCATTGATTTGACCTTCTGTAGGGCATATTTGTATATCATGTCTTGCATACATTTATTTGCAACCCATTAATTTAGAGCATGCATTAAATCTCTTTTTAATTGCATCTAAAATCAAACAAAATTTGCATGGATCATGTGAACCTATTTTTGCATTATTTTATCTGCATTGCATATCATTTTGCATCTACATGAATATCTATGCCTATGAAGATATTCATTCATTAATTAAACAATAACATTCGATAAATATACAAAGAGGCTCGTGTCCTTGTGTTCGACCTTAGTATACTTGCTAAGAAAAATTCTCCACAACATTCAAAGATTGTGGTTTTTTATCGATCAAATTTCGTCTCATATACTACAATTCTTTATTTTAAAGAGACGATTTTCACGTTCATCACTTATGCACATTTATCACTTGATTTTTTTGTAGGTTGATTATTGATCAGAGGCACAATTGTTCTCACAGCAATTGCTACTTTAGTTTGATTAGCAGATCGGTGCAAAATGTCTCTCTTCAAAAGGCGTCATTGCTGGGGAGCAATAGAATCAGTATTTTTGTATATTATTCTTCTTTTATTTTCTACTATTTATTTTTGATATTTATTTAACTATTCTTGACACTTTCTTTGTTGATATTTCTTGCAAGGTACTGGATGACAACGTTGACTTCTTAGGTAGTTGACGCACTCGAGCTGATGAGGAGCGAGCGGGAGGAGGCAAAGAGAGAAGGTAAGCATACGATCTCTTTTAGCATTTTTTGTTTTATTTAGTAAGAGAGTGTTTTCTTTTTATTTTTTGAAAAATAAATTGTAATAATTTTAGACACTACCATAGTTCACAAGATCCAGTGTCCGGGTGTTTGTTCACATACTGGTCTCATCGTGTTTTTCACGTTTTTTATCTCTTTTCTTTTCTTGGTTTCATACATTTACAGTTTTCGAATTTTTTTTATTTGATTTGTATGATAGAGCCCTAGTGTAGGACTTTATTTCTCGATAGAATTGGCCCAAATCTCTAATTGAATCATGTGGACCTATAGTTCGTGCTTGGATCTAGTCAAATCAAATTGTTGATTATTTGGTACCAAATCCACACATCGTGAGAGATTCCATACAATGCTTGCAGGACCCGTTGTGACGGGCATCAAGGAATCTCCGAACTCTAGGATTCTTTTCTAGATAGTCAGCTTTTGTTCTTCACGTTAATGGCAACTCTTGTTTCTAAGGCGCTTTCATCAGTTTGCATTTTCATATAGTGTTTAGCATCCTACACAAAGAGAACTCGAGTCAAGGTGAGCACCATCTATCTGAGCATACATCATTGATTTACACTTGCATTGCTTTTTCGAGTCTCTCCCTCTTTTGACCACTTAGGATACTAAAGGAGTTGATACCTCGTTAGGATTCGTGCATTTATTCAAAATATCCAAAAAAGTGATAACCAATAAAATCGAGACTGCTAACTCTACCAGACCCTAAAATAAATGTAAAGAAAAATCTTGTTTTAGGGAGAGTAACCCCCTCAATGTACACATGTTACATTGAGACTGAGTGAAGCACACACACTTAAGGAATAGAGCCCCCAACCCTGGACTTGTTCCTTAAGTGCTTGGGTCGGCTCTTGGGCCTTATTGTTGTAGGAAGCACTTGCCTCAGATGTTAGACAAAGTGGTTATGATATTCAAGTAGGTATCCATAGCCAACTAGAATAAAATCACTCTAGGTGGCTACACCTGTGAGATTGTAAATATTTTGTTTTCTCACCTAACTCTAAATTTTGAAAAGATAAAAAGACCACACCTTCACGGTCATCCTTATATTTTTATTGTTTTTAAATTTTTATGTATATTTATTGTTTGTGTATTTTTTATTTAGTTTTTGAATAATAAAAAAATATAAATATTTTTTTGTAAACTAATTTTATACTATATATAGTATATGACTAGGTATTTATACACATTTTTTATATTTTTATTATTAGTATACTATTTAATGTTTATTTTTTGCTACTTTATTTAGTATTCTGTTAATAGGAACTTAACTATAATTTTCTAAAACTATAATGAATGCATTTAAAAATATATAAATCGCAGGGTGAAAACTGCAAAACCATTAGATTATCACATGTTGATGCATGTAACAGATGTTGAAGGGAGCACTGTTTGTTGTTATTATAGAATGTGGGGGCTAGTTCGTAAATATATTAAAAATATCTTGCAAATCACGTGCGTCGCATGCGATTCTCAACCGATAGGGTAGCGCGTTGTGGACCGTTTGATCAAACTTGATCATGTGGTTGTGACTCAGTATGGAAGGGGGCATGTTCTTCCCAAATTTGTAGAACGTGGTGGCGATCTTCAAGACGGCCCTTGGCTTTTGATCCCCGATGAAGGTAAAGCTCTAGGAAGATCATAATGTTATGCTTCAATGAAGATATGCCTCAGGTGAATCAACGAATCATAGGCTGAATGCTTGAATCGTGTGTTGCAGATGCTCTCGAATGTTGGATATGATCATCCTCGATTTTAATTAGATCAACCTGATACAAATTCCAAACGCTTCATCAAATAAACCTTCATTGCAGAAAATCAGAATCGAAGAGAGTGTTGACTAGTCCGGAGGTTTGATGTTGAGGTTGTAGGTTCTCCTCCCTTGCTTGTAGTTGAATCCATCTCTAGGTGCTCTCCGATTAGACATGATGGCTTCCGATGTATCGTATCCAAATTGATCATGCTTCCAACACTTCCTATGGTGTAATCACATGGCTTGAGGTTTGAATCTCTACCAAAAGTTAAGGTCATGCAAGGAGAGTGGATGGAGATCATTGTCAAACATGGAGGATAAGGACCTGAGCTCAGATCCTGAAAGGTTTGAGGTGATCAAGATTGGAGAAAGGCGTGGAGAAGTGGATCGAGGTCGGAATGATGATGAAGTGGGATTGAGGAGGTTTTGGTGTCAGATTCAATTCAAAAAGGAAGAGAAACAAAGAGAATAAATTCTAATAAAAGAGCGAGGGAGAGAACTGGAGAATCAGAAAAAGAAGACGAAGAGGAGGAGGAGGAGGAAGGAGAAGTGGTAAAGGATCTGTCCTGGATCGTAAGTGGTCGAAGTTGCCTAGGTATCAGAGTTCTATGGAGATGTCTTCGCCTCAATGATCAGCAAGTCGGAGGTAATATATAAATAATTTGTAAATAATTTAATAAATAAAAAGTTAATTATGATTCTTAATTGTATAAATAATGTCATTTATTTGTAAACATAAATAATATATGTATATTATACCTATATAATAAGTATAATTAGTTATTTTTTTAGTTTTAAATAAATTTTATTTTTATTTTATATTAAAAATATAAAATTAATACAACATTTACAAAGTATGAAATACATAAGAAATAACAAAGAATATATAAAAACAAATTAAAATATATTGTACAAGTATACCAATAGGGCCCCTGAACCCACTTTTTGCATATTAACTTTGATTTTAGTGAAATCACCTTAATTGATAAATAATTTTATAAAATGAATTTTAAAAATGAGTACACCCAATTCGAAGTTCATACAGTTGAGTTATAAGGTTTAGAACTTCAACTTTATGGCTTTTTGGTTTTGGAATTTATTGGTATTTATTATCAATTAATTTTAAGTTATATTTTTGTATTTTTTCTACTGATTTTTATAAAACTTTAGAAAAATAATTAAGGTAAATTTAATTAAGAATAATTAAATAAAAAATGAAGAAATTTTATATACATATTGTATGTATGTATGTATAAAGGGGTCCAAATGCCAAAACTCACCTATTTTATTCTATTTTTTTGTTTAATAAACATTATTAATTACAAAAAACAGTTTAAAAGTGAGTTCGATCAATTTGGAGTTTTATATAAATAGTTATGACTCTTGAAAGTTACTTTTTATAGCTTTTTCAGTTCATTGTAATTATTTGTATATTCATTAATTTTTTTTTGATATTTTTATAAGTTAATATATATTATTATAAATAAATTTTATATAGAAATTATTTTTATTTGAAAATTTCTGAATGATAAATAGGTGGACATATGTACAAGGTGAAAAATGTGTAAATGTACATTGATGATATTCATTTTCTTAAATTTTCATATATTAGGATCCTTATCTCCCCCTCTTATTTATTTTGTCAACCAACTCAGTGTTGACATGATATCGAGGTTAGGATTGGTCTCTACATATTTACATAATTCTTTCTTTTATTTTTATTTTTCTCTTTATTCTTTGGTTATGGTATAAATAAGAGATGAATATACAATATTAACAAATGATGTTAGATTATTAAAATATGAGAATTAATGTCATTTACATGTGTTTTACTAATGATTTTAAGCCAAAATGAAAGAATAGAAATGATGAATTAGTGATTCATCAAGTACTGTACAACGACATTTGGGGTTTTTATCAATTGTGCCCCTCTGAGATATTGTAATATCAATTATGTCCCTCCCTTTTTGGGAATATCCGTTTGACCCCTAAAGTCTTCTGCAATGATTACTTGTGCTCCTCGGGTTAGTTGTCAGCTATCTCCAATGCAAACAGATGTTAACTTTAGGGATACAAGGGGCATTAGATAAAAAACAAGGGTTGAAAGGTCCTCCTCCCCCTCCTCCTCTGCACCATCCCCCACCTGCCTTTCCAACCCTGCCTCCTCCAACGACCACCCTCCCCTTCCGACCCCTCCTCCTCCTCCTCCCACGACATCTCCTCCGCCTCTAGCCCTCCCCCTCTTCCTCCCATCAATCCCCCTCCGACCCATACTCCTACCCTGACATCCCCTCCACCCATACTCCTCTGCTTTAGCCCCCTCCTCCACCACCCCAATCTCCTCCAGCTCCCTCCTCCTTCGCCCCTACTTCCTCTGGCCCATTTCTTTTCCTTTTTGATTCAACCCAATGCTTGACCGAAGGATGGAGTCCCCTCTTGTTGCAGGTGATGCACCCAAAGACTAGAGATGGGGTCCCACATGGTGTCTCTCACCATAGATAGATGGGTTGAAGGAATTAGGCATTACAGTCTGGTGGAGAGGGATCCTAAACCTGCTACGCTCCTAGTTTGCTCGAGGGAATCCAGATGGTAGAACTCGGGTGGACTTCATGTGCTGAATGAAACATGTAGTGATGCCTCCTACTCGATCGAGCTCGATTGGTGATAGCCTGGAATGGAGATCTCCTTGGTGATGAAAACGAAGGAGGAATGCGAGTACACCTGTGGTTCTTGCTAAGGACCACTCCGTTCGACTACTCTCCATCGTCGTACGATGGGTCGAGAGCGACGGAGATCCTCAGGAGTAGTCAAGGTTTAACGTAGCTCATCGAGCTTGTCGTTGTTGTCGAGGAGGAGGGGACGGTGGAGGAGGGTGGACTGGAGGAGGAGATATGTGTTTTTTTCCTGTTATGCCCCTCTTAACTACAATATGGTTTAAATAAATCATGATTTAGTTCAACTGATTGATTGCCATATTAAAATAAGGGCACAAGTGATCATTGTGGAAGAAGATAGGGGTAGAAATGATATTCCCAAAAAGAAATGGATATGTAACTGATATTGCAATATCTCTAAAGGGACACAACTGAAAAAAGCCCCAACATTTGTGTAATGGAGTTGCGAATACTTAATTTCAGCACCCAAAATGGAACGACGTTTATTGAATACTCAAACATAGTGGCTTAAACAAAGCCAATCCTTTAACAAAGTGATTGGATTTCCTGACGTATGGAGCGAACCTGTTAGAAGACGATCCATCTTACCTAATGGATCAGATGGATTCTTTAGGAAAGGACGTATTTCCATCAGTGGTTTTACCTCATTGAAAATTTGAAACTCCATCGGATAATGTTTAGGCTATTCCTATTCTGATGGCCCATTTATCCTCCCTTGTTATTTAAAATCATCAATGTGGGCCTAATAACGGTGGCAATATAAAATCGTTAATGTTTGCACCACTAAAATAGGAATTTCTGGGAAATGGTCCCCTTGATCAATTCTTTGAGCATGTATACGTAAGATCAAAGATATATAATCCATCTCTCCCTTCTTTTTCTGCAACTTTTCCATTGATGTATGACTAAATAAAAAACAAATTTACTCCAATTGTATATAAAAATTGCAACCATTGGGAAAACAGATGTTGCCATTTGCATATCTCGTCAGGTCAGCTATTATACTTGAAAGATAAGGCAATATTTCCACCTTAGCAGGCGTGCTAATATATGAAATTAGCGATGTGTATGTGAACATTATAATGTTGGATACCATGGACCAGCAGCACATGGAAATGGCTCATTGTTGAGTGCAGATTATGTTAAGAAGGACAAGGTCCTATTTCACGTCCAGATTCAAAGAGATTACAGGTCATGGATGATGTGTGTATTGATCAGAGTACACGCGCAGCTAATTAAATTAAAAGTTGCGGTCAATCGAATGAAGAAGGCAGCATTCAAGTCCCGGTGCATTTCGAGGGCATAAAGTCGAATACTTCTATCTGTATACAGCTATACATTTTTTATAGTATTTAAACTAGTGCCCATAGAATTAGAAGTTAATAAAAGGATTTGTCTCAGAATCCCGTTCAGATTAAATTGAAATGTTACATTTGGGGGACGCCGATAAAAAAATTAGGGATTTTTTAGTATATAATTATCTATAGTTTCATATTTATGTGTTGAATCTTCTGTAAGCATAAATATATGCATAATTGTGAATAGTTCATAGTCGTTATATAACATAACCTTGTGTTATGTTCCGTTGAAAATTGAGTAGTGCTTTTTGACATTGACCAAAATACCCTTGTAGGTGATGTGGAAGACGGCGAATTTTCGTTTGAGCTAACCACTTCCAGCAGTTAAAAGAAAGTAGCCGTTGGATGGGAAGACATATTGTACATGCAACTGCATAAACTTGTGCTTCTTTGCATTGGTCAATAGTAGATCGATAACAACCATCCTTTCTTTGAATTTTACATGTTTAAGATCCATGAAATAGAACCATACCTACTAGCAGTCCAACCCGATTATGATCCATACATCCGTAATTTTTTCGATATGAGTTCCGATTTTTTACACCCAAATGATAATTAGTTACATGTTCATGGAGGGGAATCTCTGCATCTCGTATTCAAGTAATGACGTTAAACATAACAAATGATAATTAGTTTGAGTTAGTTACGAATAATAATAATAATAATAATAATAATAAAATGTGTTCAAAATAGATTATGAAATGTATTCATAAGTTTACTTACCTTTGATTTGCCAAAGCATCTTTGCTTGAGGAAGCTTGAATTTCATTCACAGTTGTCCACGAGCATATATGCTTCTTGACTTGGTTGGATAATGGAGCAACAGTTGGAAACACGACCACCGGTATCGTCTTCTTTGAGATATCAGATGTTGGGGATACAAACCTCCCCAGATACGGAAGCGGATACATAAACGACCACCACCATCATGGAAGCAAATGTAAGAAAAAAACACCAGATATAATGGTGGTTGGTCACCTCTCACGACCACCGGAAAGAAAGATCACTAAAAGAAGAATGAGTACAACTCTCTTCATTTCCTCGCTCTCTTCTCTCCATGTCCTCCTTTCTCTCTAGAGGTTACATTGTTCTTGTGATGGTGTTGAGGTAATGCATTCACCCCCTCTATATATAGCTCAATTACAATGCTATAGTCATATTCTCAATAAGACTATAAATAGAGTACAACTCACCAACTATAGGATTAGGAGTCCAATCTCATTAGGACTTCTAACCCTAATATGACTATAATCCTAACGCCAACTTGGTATACTGATGGGTTCCTTGCATGTTGAACCTTGGTGCCCATATGCACCAAACCTAGTACACTTGTGCTTTGACTTGTTCATCTTCTTGTTTCTTGGCCGAATTTGATATTTTTTCTTGATTTCCCTAGAGGTCTCGTTGTGTGGGGTTACAACATGATGCATGGCAACCGACATACTTTTCATCTCCTTTATGAACAAACCCTAGGATGCAGACCTAACACATATGTTCATGGAGGACATTCTACTTCGACATTGATATCATCGGCCCTTCTCACAGTGAATCCTTTGACATCTCTTGTTATTAATCTCACGCAAGACAACATAGATGGAACAACACTTTCCTTCCAAGATTTTTGATGTCAATGCCTTTACTCATCCCACCATCCAAGTCGCAAGAGAAACCAGGCTATCGAACCCAACCATTGATCTTCCTCAAGATACTAAGCTTAATTACAATGGGCATGTGGTAACCTAACCACACTTAGCCATCAGCTGTGAAAGTGATAGAGGGGTGTACGTGTAAACGAAACTCAATCCAAGGTTCTACATGTAATTCGAGATTATGGAGGATTCAACGTGTAAATATGAAATAATTATATAGAGTTATGGGTACAAAAAAATACATGGGAAAAAGGAGTATGCTCCCTTGGTGTAGGTAACTTACATGCTCCTATCCTTTTTCCCATGTATTTTTTTATTTTTCTGAAATGAAATCTATTGGAATTTAGATCACAATATGTCACCATATTTGTCATTAAAAATTCGACTTAATTCGAAACTGTTATCCCCTCCATCAGGGACGAAGACAGGAATTTCTACTTGGGGGGCCAAATTATTTGGACTATATATATAATTTACCTTTGTTACTATTTCTCATTGTAATTATTAAAAATGTGTTTACAATTGTATTTCACAAAGATACCCTTGTAAACTTACAATTTCATCTAAATATCCCAGCAAATATTGTCTTGACAAAAGTATCCGTACTAAATTCTTCAAATCAAAATACACTTTCATTAACACGATGTTAAGTTATACCATTAAAATTAAGATTTTTAAACAAGTAGTATTATATCATCCCTAATGTAGGTTCGTACAAGAGATATATATGCATATATAAATGCACTTTTAATGTCCACATATATTTGTCCATGTATTTGTATATTTGTTTAAATATAGCTGCAGATTTATTTTTACTTAAAAATAATAGAATCTTTTATCTTTTTTATATATTTGATATAGTTTTTATGAAATAAATACATATTATGTTTTGTATCATAATAAGTCATTCAATTCATATATAACACATTTCCTAATACTATGACTTCCCTAACAGAAGCGACAATTTTCATTGAAGATTTCTCTTTTATCAAAGCTTTATATTTTTATTCGGAGATGAGAGGGATTAGGGATGTCGTCAGACGGATACGGATATGGATATATGTGTTCTTATATCTGTATCAATTTTTAAATACGAATGCAATGCATATAGAGATTGACAGATGAAAAGCATGTTACCATATCCGTAAAATATGGATATCGATATAAAATGGATATAGATTGCATATGAGCAATATTATAAATACTCTATATATTAGCTTAAATATACATGTACTGAATGGAATACAAATAATATAAATAAACTAAATATGATTATATTTTAACAATTATACCATATATGATAAAAGAAGGTATACACTTATATTATATAAAGTTATAAATAAATGTAATATATTTAGGGTAAAATGGGGGCAGCCCCGAGGGGGAGCTAACTTGGCTCCCCCGTAACATTTTCTCTAATTTTTTATTTTTTGAAAATGAATCCGTGAAAAGAAAATTCATCACCATATCCATATATTATAACATTCAAGATTCATGAGAAACAAAGACTCCTACGTAAGGTTTTAAAAATCAGACCAAATATTGAACTGATCAATCTTCGGGTCGATCCAACCAGGTCGGATCGTCGGTCAAAAACGGTTGGACCGGTGATTGTGTCAGCTTGACATCATCATTCCTATCAACTCGGAAAAAAAATTGACCGGACTCAATTTACTGGTTCGACTTGTTGAACGGGTATTTTGAACCAATAAAACTGGATACATATTTGTAAGTATATATTTATATATCAATGAATTAGTTTAAAATGTCAAATCTTTCAATAGAATTACATATTGTCTATTTCGATTAAAACTCTATAAAAGTTAGTCACATTTTCAAGCATTATATATGAATACAATATTGTAATCATTTATTTATAGTTGCTTCTTGAAAAATACTCTAAGAAAGCAGTGGTACAACTTATATTCCAAAAAAGAGAGGGGCATAACTGATATTGCATAAGTTAAGAAGGGAACAAATGATAAAAACCTTGTTATTTTATTATTTAAATCTTTATTTTTTGATAATTTATTAAACCAATAAAATTAGGTCAGTCCGGGTCAACTCGGTCTGACCACCCGGGTCAAACCGATCCGACCACCGATTGGACTCATTTTTTTATTTTTCTCATTTTTTTGAAATTAATTACATAAAATCGACCGAACCGACAGTCATTTTTAATGATTGTAGAAAACAAATGCGGATACAAATATCTGAATTTATGTCATATTGATACGATGACGTATCTAATACCGATATATCCATATCTATACAACTTGTAAATGGGAGATGGGGGGCCATTATATACAACTTATTATTTTTTATAATTAACTATATCATATATAAATCATATTCTATTATAATTAAATACAATACATAAAGGGAATTAATTGGGAGCCGGGGGGGCCAGGCCCCCTCCCCCCCCCCCCCTTGTCTCCGTCCCTGCCCTCCATCAAGACTGTCAAATTTTTAACGGCCTCAGAATTGCTGAAATTGACCCCCTTCAGGTGGAGGGTTTAAGAGTATTTGCTTCTAATGAAATTGGAATGACATGTTAGGAGAATATAATGATGAATATACATATTTTCATTTTCCAAAAAAATATAAAAATAGGGGGAAAATGGGGGTGGGAGTAGCCAATTATCTATACCCAGGGTGTAACCTCATTTAACCCATATGTATGTATGTATGTATGTATGCATGCATGCATGTATATATGAAGACAAGAAGTATTTGTCCAGGGATACACAAGTTATTGTGTGTCAACTAAGTTTCAGCTACCCAGAAATGAATCCAACCTCGCTTGATGGTTCTGTTACAGAACTTTAAATGATCAGAAATTTTAATACATATATCATTTTATAGTATAAATCAAGCACAATGAATATACTTTATGTTTTAGTTAAAAAATTATGCAATTTTTACTTATGAGAACACACTACTGTGTGTGATCATGGGTGCATTTTCCTCTCTCTCTCTATATATATATACATATATATATATATAGAGAGAGAGAGAGAGAGAGATATGCATACATACCCATCGTTGAGAATGCTTGACTTAACCATCTTTAAGAAAATAATTATATTTTGAGCAAAGTTGGTAAGTGGGACTTTAAAAATGTTCCATGAATTAGGCTAAGTAGCAAACAACAACAATCCCCATAATCTCACGTTCAAGTATAAATCATATCTTGGAAATCATTTAAAAAACACAAAAATAAAACTACCCTCCTTTAATATCAGATTCACCAATATTCCAAAAGTAAAAATTTGTTCCTTCCTATGTTAGAGGCATATACAATTTTATCCATAAAATTTGAGCAACATTATAATCCTGAATGTCGTTATAGATATTTTCATCATCAAATCGTCTGATAAAACTATATATTTGCTCTTGTTCCAATTCGCATTCTTCATCCGATTGAGCATTGGATTTTCAAGTAGAATAAACTAAGAGATCCATAACCTTCACGTAAAAAAATGTCTTTCATCTTGCTTTTCCACCGACTATAATTGATCACGATTCACACGTAAGAGAATCATCCTATTATAATGAAAATTCATCTTATAATCTACAGTTTTATTTCTCATACCACTTTAATTATTCGCAAACAATAATTAAGATCCCTCAAAGACGAAAGCGTCCCACAAATTCATCAAATTAAGAACGACTTCCGAGACTACTGCGCATGTGTACCTTCTACAATAATTAAATAGAATGCTCAAACTAATGACGAGATAGAAATTCATCTGCTGATAGGCCCAAATTTCTCATTACTCCCAATTTATATTTATGGAACATTAATTTGTTGAGAGAAGCTCAAACTATTGATGAAATTCAGTTAAGCCGGTGGCTGAGCCCTTTGGAGTTAGGCCCATGTAAAGGCCCATCAGCGGCTCCGCGAAGGCCCATGCAAGAGGTATGGATATAGCACAAGACATCCGCATTAAGAAGCTTGTATCCTTAGGACCTTTGATTTTCCCCTGTAAACCTTCAGTTTTCCCTTTGATTTGAGGTCAAACCCATTAGATCCACCTTTGGTGGGTCCCACAATCATATTCTATTCTTCCTTTTGTTGGATCCACCTCTGATAACCACTCGCTCTCATTTAATATATCATATCACAAAATTTTTTCTAATAATGTTCCATTTTATCATTTAAAAATTATAAAATTCTCAACCTCTAATCATTTTTTTTCAAACAACAATAAAAATATATCACAATAAAGTCTCTTAACAACAGACCCACCATCCAAATATCAAAACAAATAAAAGGATTATCTACCAGTTAACTTTTTTTGCGAAGGGTTAACCTCTACAAGCCAAACGTCGTGGAGATCAATCACAAATAGAAATATGGAATGTCTATAAAGATGCCAAATAATTTTTTTTACATCAAAAGATTTATAAGTACATTTATGAGAGACCCACGAATAAAGATTGGTGATGTTAATTTTCTTAGGGCCTCTAAATAAGGAACTAGATAAATGTATGCTATATGGATTGTTGCTCTCAATGTCTTGCCAAATAAGTGATCACGATCTATTCATTACTTTTGTCGAAGAATAAATATACCATATTTAGGTAAGATGGTAGTAATTTAATTAGAGGAAATTTAAGATAACTTACCTCAAGTCATTTCTTACATCAGCTTTACTAGCCTATAAATGCTTGTGCGGGGTACAACGATTAGGGATGCAAACGGTTACGGATATATCCGTATCCAATCCGTCACCGTATCCATTTTATATAGATTTTGACATCCGTATCCGTTTTAAAATGGATACGAATATGGATATCGTTTTGATATCCGCAAACATCCGTATCCGTATACGTATATCCGTTTTCTTATATAAATATAGTCATAGATTTATTTTTAACCTTATATAACATAATTCTGTACCTCCTTTTACCATATTTATATAATTTTTATCATACAAACACATTTAATAAATTAATAGCATGTGTTTTCTATCCAATTCTTATATATTTAAGCCGATTCTATAGAGTATTTCTACCATTACTTGTGTGCGATCAGTGTCCGTTTTACATCCGTATCCGTTTTTAAGGATATGGTAAGATAGTTTTAATATCCGTCAATATCCGTATCTGCATCCCTATTCGTATTAAAAAAATGGATAAGGATACAGTAATACCTATATCCGTATCCATATCCGACCGTTTGCAACCTAACAACGATAGTTACGTGGAAGTAGCAAATGATCAGCTTAGGCTAATGATAGAGGAATGCATGCAACAAACTCTACGGAAAGCACAACAATCATCAAACAAATACAAAGTTCTCCATTGTAATAGCCTGCCAGCATCAGCTAATGCGAATAAGAAACTATTAGGTTCATGTGGAGGTCATAGCTTATTGTACCCCATGGTATTTTCAGAAGAGAAAAGAGAAAAGGCATATTTTGTACCAAACTACTATGTATCCTTTTGTATTGGATTGTACATGATTTCTTATGATTTTAAGGCTGTGTGTTGTTGATTAGATCCATTCCGACCATGTAGTTCATGACAAAGGTTTAGATGCTATGAGCGAGGCATTCAACGGCATAGATCTACATATCAGAAAAGTAGTAGCGAGTGATGGTGATGGTAGGACGAGATGGGATGGTCGGTGCCACAGAGCTTAGCGTAGGTAAGCAAGGCCTAATTGAACGTGTCTCTAAAATGTCAGCATTTTTCAGTGAAGGGAGTATGAATAATTTGATCTTGGCATTTTTAAATCTTTAGAAGGTGATCACAATCGTGATCTGATTCAATATATGATTTTTGATCAAGCTATCAGGTTTTTCATAATATTATCATTGCATGCAAATTCTATTATTGTTTTGATGATAACAAACTTTACGAGTATAGAAACTTTACGAGTATAGATAGTACTACAAATTTCATGAAAACTTCGCTTTGAGAATGAAGCACAAAAGAACTAAATTTATGGAAAATGCTGAATAAAAATAAAGCTACTTACATGCTCAAGCTCTTGTTTTACATAGATGGTAAAATGAAATTGAGTGAACAATGTAAAAGCTGTGGACAATGCAAAGAAGAAAAAAGAAGACTTATGTAATAGGCGTATAGGTAAAAGGTCTCAATGAATATTTATATGTAACATATAGGTTTAATATTTGACTTTATAATTATCTTTATTTCAGGACTAAGGTACATATGTCGATCAGCCTTGTTCATCTGATCGATCATAAGCACCTGATCGATCACTTTTGCTCACTATCTAATTATGATCGATCATCTTGATTTCCTTTATTGATCATTTCTTCTTACTGTCTGAATTTGGTCGATCACACCTGAAGTTTCTGATCAATCACATTTTGAATTAATTGGCCCAATGTCCAATTATCTGATCGATTAAGTCTACTTGACTTATTGATCAACTTAGCCAATCTGATCAATCACTCTACCTTAGTTGATCGATCAACCACCGATTACATTATGAATTTTCAATACTTTGGAATACTTGATAAATACATACTCAATACTCTTGCAAAACTAGCTGACACACTTTCTAATCTAGGAAATATGGTTTGATTTTATAGCGATTATGACTTGTTAAAGAGATCTTTTCTATGTTAGATCTTATGGAAAAATCTATAAATATAAGATTATCTTTTGAGCATTTAACATAATATACATTATATGCACCGGAAAAAAAATACCTCGAATCTTTTTCAAAGCTCTGTTCAAGGAAATCTCTCATGCTCTCCACTTCAAGCTTACATCTTGAGAGTTATTCATTTAGACACTTAGTTTGCAATCCCATTGCTTCTTATAGTGTGTATTTCTTATTTATTGTATATTATACTTGAAACTTTATAATTTGTTGGAATGTTTACTTTTACATTACCATTGTAAGGAACACTTAGTATGTGTTCCATGTAGTGCATAGAACTTAGTGCGTAATCCAAATCTGATGTGTGAACCAAAGCGCCTATAACCGGTTGAGTTATATGTGAAAAAATAACATGAGATAATGAAGTGATTGATTGGCTCAGTTAATAAAACCATGTGAATGAACTTGGGTAATGGTTTTACTCAATATGACTTCTATTCTAAAATACTTATCTTTTGTGATTGCATTTGTTATGTGATTTACTTTTTATTTATGTAGTGATTATTTGTGATAATTGTTTATTGATTACAATAGTTTGTTTAGCAATCCACAAAGTAGCTTACATTCGGTATCTCACAAGGGCATGTGAGAAATGAATGTGGAAAGTTAGAATAATGGTTTTCTCACTATTGAAGACAGTTTGTTTTATATGTATTATTTGTTGGTTATACTTATCATAGGTGGGCATGATGCAAATTTTGGCTGCTGAAATGGATTCGGAATCCAATTTTTTTAGGGTTTTTATCACTTGTGCCCCTCCGAGATATCGCAATACCAGTTATGTCCCTATCTTTTTGGTAATATCAGTTGTGCCTCTCACTTCTTGCTAATTTATCACTTGTGCCTCTCGAGTTAATGACCATCCATAACCAACACAAATGGACGTTAACTTTAAGGATACAGATGGAATTAAATTTAAAAAAAAGGACAGAAAAGTCCTCCTCCCTGTCTTTTTCCTCCATGCTCTTCCTCCTTTCCTATCTTCTTCCTCTTCCTCCCTTCTCGTCCTCTTCCACAACTCCTCCCTCCTCCTCCTTGAGCTCTCCTGCAGCCTCCTCCGTCCTCATCCACCTCCTCCTCCGCCCCCACACCACCCTCACACCTCCCCCCTCCCCCCCCGCACAGCCCCCTCCGCCTCCCGCACAGCCCCCCTCCGCCCCCTGCACCTCCCCTTCCCCTCGCACCTCCCCACACAGCCCCCCTCCGCCCCCCGCACCCCTCCCGCACTGCCCCCTCCGCCCCCTACACCTCCCCCTTCCCCCGCACAGCCCCCCTCCGCCCCCCGCACAACCCCCATCCGCCCCTGCACCCCCCCCCCCCCCCCGCACAGCCCCCCTCCGCCCCCCGCACAGCCCCCCTCCGCTCCCTGCACCTCCCCTTTCCCCCGCACCCCACCGCACAACCCCCCTACGCCCCCGCACCCCTCCCGCACTACCCCCCTTCGCCCCCTGCACCTCCCCTCCGGCTCCCGCACTCTTCTGCTGCCACGGCGTGAAGGTCGTCATCGTCGACATCCAGGACGACAAAGTCACCGTCCCCTGCAACTCCCTCTGCACCGCCATAGGCCCCGATGCTGTCGGATTCCTTCCTCGGGACGAAGCACGCGGTGGAGCTCGGGCTTCCCGTTCCGTCCTCCTTCTACCCCTGTTTTTGTTAAATTAAGATAATTTTTTTTACTAATTGATTGATAAAAATTCATCAAAAAAATCAAGAAAAATCACCGTTTGATCCATAATGAGTGATATATCCGTGAAAATGCAAAAATTTTAGAGATTCGATATATGCATGAAGGTGTCACTAAGAGAGAGAAATAATGAAGAGAAAGGATTTAGAAAAAATGGAGGAGGAAGAAGATGAAGGAAATGTCTGGACAATAATATCCCTCTTAACTGCACCAAGATTTGAACAAATCATGGTTAAGTCAACTTTTTGACGGTCAATCTGACGGAAGGTCCCAAGTGTAGGGATGAAAACAAATACGGATATATCCGAATATCCGCTTACCGTATTCGAAAAATTATCGGATACGGATATCCGTATCCGAATATTAATCGAATACGGATCGGATATGGATATAGATTGTAAAAATTTTCCGAATATGGATACGGATATGGTAATAACTTGAATATCCAAATTCGGATCCGGATATCTGAATACAATATTTAATATTATTTTTATATATTAGTTAATATAATATAAGCTACAACCTTATGCTATTATATTAGTATTATAGATTATATAATACAATATATTAACAATATTAATAAATTTCTATTTCTTTGGGTATGAGCGGTATGAACGCTTACAAAATTTATGAAATCCTATTCTATTTTTTGCTTCCGGTCAAGAATACATGTCACGCCGACACTCCCTTTGTTATGACGTAACTTATTTATATTTCATTGCTATTTTTAAAATCATTATGAACTTTGATGAAAAATCAATTCATATTCGTATGTGGTTTTTATTCAATCCGTATTCGGATTTCATGTTTATTGGATCCATATTGGGATTTCACTCTTTATTCGATCGTATTCGGATCCGCTCTTTATTCAATCCGTATTCGGATCTGCTCTTTATTCGATCCGTATTCGGATTCGATAAATATCCGATTCGGATTCGTATCCGTATTTTTACGGATATGGTTTCCATAATGCATATCCGAATCATATCCGTATCCGTATTCATATTCGATATAGATGAAGCGAATAGGGATATGGAAATAGGCATATCCGATCCGTATCCGACCGTTTTCATCCCTACACAAGTGATAACGGAGAAAGAAGTGAGGGGCACAACTGATATTACCAAAAAGATAGGGGTATAACTGATATTGCGATATCTCGGATCACAAGTGATAAAAATCCTTTTTTTATTAGAAAAGTGAATTCCTATTGTTTGAGATAGAACTGCAAATGAGCTGATTGTAACCATTGAGAGGACAATATGTAAGTCCTATGCTTCTGTGACGAAAGGATAATAAATTTCATTTTAAGCTTGGACTATGTTAAAAGTAAGGATATTACAAGTGATACAAGTAAAAATCCCTAACAAAACATGTTATTATCGAGAAGATGTATAGTATAAAGATTATTGATGAGACAAAGATCGAGATGCACTTGAAGGAATTAAAAAGATTCTGACGACGTGCTCACACCACATGAGAAGAGAAAGAAAGGAGAATTTATCTTCAAAGAGGAGGATAAAGTCCTGATATTGCTGAGTTCTCTTGTGTCTTTCTGCGGTCATATTGTGGCGATGTTGCTCTATGACAAGAAGACCATAACCAACAACGAATATTCTTAACCTCATAGCAATGAATCTCAATGAAAGTCAATAGATGATGTAATATATAATGAAGGCAATGTGCTGATAATCGAAATCATACGTTCTAGATCAAGGAAGATGAGGTTTAGAAGGCTAATCTAAGTCACAAGGCCTAATCAGGTGCTTCTATTATGACAAGGAACACCACAAGATTGTTGATTATCCCACCCATGATTCAGACTCTAACCAATAGGATTCTACTACAATCTATGAGAGAGAGTCCACATGGCTTCTGAATTTGGCATGTTTATATCACATGTGCTCATTCATGAAGTTATTTAATACATACCGAGAGTGTAATGATGATACGATCCTTATGTCGTGTGGAGAGGTTCACCTCACAAAGGAGTTGAGATAGTGAAAATTTGCATGTTTAACGGAACAGCATGCTACAACTCAAACAATAAGATTTCACTAGGAATGTTCGTGTTGTGAAAATATCGAGTCACTATTGGAAGGAGAGTTCTCTAAATGATTGAAGTAACATATGTGGTGATGAGAGGAATGGGGATACCGAGTAGGGTGTAAAGGCTAGAGTGAGGGGTTATGATAGGTGACGGAGTTCCAATTCTAATGTTGGAGCTTACAACAAGGACAATCGAGTTTGGTTCACTTTAGTAGAGTACGATGGCACACTCTAGCCACGAGTGATATGTGGCACAACATCAAAAAGTACATAAATTATATGAGTGTACCCATGAGGAGGCACATCAAGCAGTGTCGTCCATAATATTTCGTGGACCCTAGGCAAAAGAAAATAATGGGCTCTTAACATTTTTTCAGGGAACAATGTGTCCTTATGGAATCCCATTAAATTTTGGACTTTCACATTGAGTTGCTCACCTTCGATTCCATAAGAGCTCATTTTTCGGTAAGTTGTTTCATCAAAAATTTGATTTTATAATGGTCCATTTTTGGTGTTATTTCACCAAAAATTCAATTCTATAAGAGTCCAATAGGATAGATACTATTTTTCATAAACCAAAGATTGAAGAATATGTAAAAATAGGCCCCTAAAATTGATGGGTCCTGACCATTCCACTCACAAACTACCTTCGGGGACGGCCCTGACACAAAGGGCACACCAAGTGGAAGTGACAACATGCCAAAGGAGCATGCACATGATGTGGGTGCACTGGTGCAAACTCAAGATGATGTGGAGTCATGATGGAGTTCGACACAAGCGAGAGATTACACATATTTAGATGATATAAATTCGTAATGGAGTTAGGTGCCTATTCCTAATCCAAATAGAGTTGTATTTCATATAAAATCCTTATAGGAGTTGGACTTGGGGTCTTGCAATTGGGTTATACTTAGAGAGGTATAGGCATTACCATCAATACCGCCACCGCAAGATAAGACAAAAAATGTGAAAGGAAGAAAAGAAAGGAAGGCAACGAGGTAAAAAAGAGAATCATATTCATTGTTCTTGTTAGTGAATTTTTTTCTCTGATAGTCATGAGAGATAACCAACCCTCGCCATATCTTGCCATTCTATGCATGTTCTTACATGGTGTTTTTATCTAAAATGTACCATGTATCCATATCTTTATACATATACACTAAAATGTAACATGTATCCATATCTAAAAAATTAAAGATGGTATACATATCAATATCTGTAGCTGCAAAACAAAACCATTTCCATGTCCGTACCCGTTTCCGCAAAAAATCCTTATCCATGTCCATATCTGTATCTGCAAAGAAATTATAGCTCATATCCATATATGTATATGTCTCCAATAGAATATAATCAGTATCCATAGCTTAGAAAAAATTGAAAATTACATCGGTATCAATATCCATATTAGAAAAAAATCTCATATCACTTTCCATATCCATATCTGAAAAAAATAAAAAAACAAATATCCATATTTGTATCCGTATCTGCAAAAAAACATATCTGATATAATTTATTAGTATAATAGATATATTTAATATATATGTATTCATATCAGTTGGAATCTATTGTAATCATATTTGTATCCATATCTAAAAAAATTGAAACGTATACATACATACATACATACATACATATATATCCGTATCCACAAAAAATCTCATATCCGTGTTAGTATTTATATATACAAAATTTTGTAACTTATCCGACTTTTTGCATCCATATATTTGTATCCATGTCATTGTCCATATATCCATGCCCAAAAAAACTATATCCATGTCGGTGTTCAAAAAATATCCAAAAAAGAAAAATATATATCCATGTCGATAATCATATATTTGTAACAATGGTAGATTAATTTAAAAATATTGAAGAAGAATATATTTATTAGCATTTGTAAGGAATGCAATTCAATTCCTATGGGGTACCTATGATTGGCAATTCCCATGGATGAGGGAAGCTGGTTTTCTTTTTAATCATTATTTCTACCTTAATATGATCTAATAAATACAGAAATGGAATCAACCAAGGAATGTTAATTCCATTATCTCTTCTATTCATGCATAATAAACAGGCCCTAAGGGTAATGGCCAGGGTTGCAAACGATTGGAAATGGATATGGATATATGTGTTATCGTATCGATTGTGCATCACAGAAGCAACACAAGCACAAACAACCAAGCCAACAAGCATGAAGTCACACGGATTTACAAGGTTAACCTGTAACTAGGCTACGTCCTCGGTGGTGGTGATCGATTTTTATTGCATGGAGAAAAAAAGATACAAAGAACGTTAACCCTAAGGGAGTTTTTACTACTTCAAGTACAGTTGGATCTTTGATACAAACATGATCACTGATACAAACGGATCCTGACACCCAAATAGAAAAGGAACCACGAATAAAAAATTTTACATGGTGGGGTATGTTGTGGCGTAGAGGTGTATGCGACAACTCTACAACTTGGATCGCATAGTTAGGATTAATGCATATCAATAAATATCATTATCTATTTTTAAATACAAATATAGATGTAGATACAAATACTAACGAATATGGAAAATACGCAACCATATCCTTAAAAAATGTTATCGCATACGAATTTTATATTTATACATGTATTGTATGGAATAAACATGACATAGATATACTAGATATGTTTATATAGAAGTAATATACCAAATATAGTGAAAGAAAGTAGAAAATTACGTTATATATGACTGAAGATAAATCTACAACTATATTTATATATGAAAATGGATATGCAGTTGTGGATACATATATTTATGGATATTAAAGTGATATCCGTATCCATATTCATTTTAAAATAAATATGATTGTTAATATATATATATATCGTTTGCATATTTAGGATTGATATTTGTTAAATTAAATACAATTAATAAACAAGAATATGCTTTCTTTGGGGTTTGGATGGTTGGAAAAAAGGGTGGAGGTGGACGAAAAAGAGGATAACAACAAGCCAGAAAGAGTATGAAAGAATTATTATGTTTAGTTTTTTAAAAAATAGGTTGAAGGAGATGCATAGGTTTTATAATACTGCAAAATCACCTTAATATAACATCTCTTCCGCTTTCACCAAAATTAATAATTTTAATATATTCCCCAAAAATTACAAATAACCAATGCCGTCATCTCCACGGTCTCTATACTCCATATAATAAAACCTCTTGGAATAAAGCCTGATCCATCTAAACAATTCATCTCACCTCACAACTAATAAAAAAGGAAAAATAAACAAAATCTTTCCAAGAGAAAAACAATCTTCTATTTTTCTGTCTCAATTCAAAGAACCTAGAACGAGAAAACTGTGAAAAAAGAAGGATATTCTGGATAGTTTACCCTTCTTTTTCCTCACATGCTGTCTATATTTAAGCTTCACCCTTACGGATATAATTATTGGCAACCCCATCCGTCTGTTTGATCAAAAACACAAACACAGAGATTTCCACATGCCTGCATATATCCCTTGTTGAAATATAAAGAAAGTTATCGCGACTAGCAAGAAAAAACACCACAATTCGGAGAAACAAGCAATGTGCACAATCTCTCTATCTATATCACCTTTATATTTCTAACTTTTGAGCAAAATAATTGAGGATATGGAGATGATATTTAACATATCCGTTAGACAAAAGGCAGTTTTTCGGTGTCTTCAAGCTGTTCATGCCCAAGATTTTCTCCTTACCCTTCCTACAGATGGACTTGGACTTCACATGTCACCGGTGGAGTACCGCTGTATCCTCAAATATCGTCTCATGATTCCGTTATTTCCTGCTGATGAGATTTGTCCAGTCTGTCGCAAGGCATGCTCAAACAATTTTGGTGATCATGCCATTCATTCCAGAGAGATCACTGGGTTTAAGTACAGACACGGTCTCGTTAGACATGTTTTATTCGATGTCCTCAAACATACAGGTATTGTTGCTAAGAAAGATGCACCAATGAACTTTTTAACGGATCTACAGGGGAAAGATCTACACTTAGACTTGCTGATGTTTTGATTTTTAAGTGGATAAGAGAAAAACATGCTTGTGTAGATTTTGACAGGAGTTTCTCCGTTGGTGGGGTTGAAGAGCGGGACCTTCACATTATGGCAAGCTGCCCTTAAAGCTTCTTTAACAAAAGTGGTGAAACACGAGAAAGCCTGCACGGAGAATCAACATGCCTTCATCTCCTTTAGTTTGACACCTTTGGCTTCCTAGCATCGGAAGCTATTAAGCTTTTAAAGAGGATCCAAAAAGTGATGAACAGTAATGTGATGGACCCCGGATCTATAGATGTAGTGTTTAGAAGGATCGGCATTGCAATTCAAAAAAGACTAGCAGCGAAACTTAACTTCTGTTTCGATGTAAATTTTTTCCTATTGATCATTATATAAACAAAGCATGTATAATCCCACCTTTAATTTATTAGTTTTTTTTCTTCCCGTCCGCCAAAAAAAATTATTATCTCGGACTAAAGATATTATATCCGATGGGCATTTGCAAACTAAAAGCACGTAGCATCTAATTTTCAATACAATCAAAATTGGAGGTTGTTTTTCTCGTTTAGGAAATGGAAAATTGGGGGAAAAGAAATCGATAATTGTAGAGGATTTCCTATGTAAAAATAGTCTGATTTTGGTTTGTTTGGGTCTAATTTTCTAAATAGGCCAATAGACATAATGCATTAGGTCGATGTCAGGGATTGGAATGTAATTACGTTGGTTCCAAGAATAATCAATATAGAATCTAAATATTATAGCACTATGCATGTAAAAATGTAAAAAAAATAGAGGAAGAACCTATAAAATGCCTTGAAAGAGGGAGGGCCAACCAAACAAGAGCCACAAGGACCAACGCAGGAAGACGAAGAGAATCTACCCCCATCCCATTCCCAATCCCATCGGCCGAGAAGCTGAAGCAGCTATGCCGGCGGAGAAGCAGAGAACCTACCCTGTACCAACGTTCCCGCCGGCGGGGGCGGAGGGAGACGAGGAGTGGGTGTGGTCTCAGATCCGCGCCGAGGCCATCCGCTACGCCCAGGCCGAGCCCATCCTCGCCAGCTCCATCACGGCCGCCGTCCTCTCCCACCGCTCCTTCCCCCGCTCCCTCTCCTTCCACCTCGCCAACAAGCTCGCCACCGCCACTCTCCCCGCCACCCTCCTCTACGACCTCTTCGTCGGTATCCTCACATCTAACGCCACCGTTCGTGCCGCCGTCGTCGCTGACCTCGTGGCGGTGCGGCGACGTGATCCTGCATGTGATTCCTTCTGCCACTGCCTCCTCAACTTCAAGGGCTTCCTCGCCTTGCAGGTAAATGGATCCTTGCGAACATACAATTCCATGTTATCGAAATCCTCCAAAAAGATTGAAATGATACGGGGCAAAATAATTGAATGCGTACATTTTTTTATATATAATAAGAATAAAATGCGATCTTTGATGAAAGCAGCAGCGTATATTAAAATTGCTGCAATGATTGTCATTGATAAAAATATAATCATAATGTCACGAAGTTGCCATTTTTGTATAATATGGGAGGCAAGTTCGGAGCTTACGGTTCAACTATCATTTATCTTGCATTGGGTTCTATTTTTTGACCTGAATTTTCAGACCATCTTAGCGACGATATTCTGGAAATTATTCATATTCATTTTCGATGGCCTATGCATTCATTACATTTTTTTGCTTAAACGGAGGAATATCTCAATATTTGTTACATTATCTTCTCATGTTAAATACATAGTAATCACTATTATTCATTTATTCATAAAATTACCTTTTATTATTGTAATTCAAGACGAATGTCATATTCATGGTTAATTTTTTTTATAAATATATAATATATATTGGTTCAGTTTTTATTAAGTTTTAAATTAATTATTGTTAATTTAACAATGATTATAAAGAATTCGATAATGAATAATCGTTGTTATATTCATTCATTGTTAGTAATGTATCAAGGAATTTGATATTTATTGCGAATTTAAAAAAATCGAATAACTAATATATATTTTACTATCCAAGATATGACAATCCATACTAAAATACTCGTTATTATATGCCAGTTATGTTTATAGTGATTAAAATTCTCATGGTACTTTATCACTCCAATTGACATTGTTCTTTTCAAGGCGAGACCCATCTTTCTTAATTGTGGCGCTAGAGTTTGAATAGTCGGCATATAAATAGAATTAACATTCTTTAAAAGACGTTTCTTCACCAACTTCCCCAATCCTTCCATTTATTGAGGTTATATAATCTTCATGCGAAGAAAAACTTACTCTAGCATTAAGAAAATTTTATTGTTTTATATATAAATCACAAGTTTCTCGCTTTATTAATCCTTAATTACCCTTTTTTTGTCGTTTGATATGGGAATCTTTTCCTTTAGCTCGAATCTTGATTCCTGTACTCATCTTGACCAAATATTACAGACGCAGCGGATGGCCCACGTACTATGGAAGGAAGGGCGGCAGCCGCTTGCCCTCGCCCTCCAGTCCATGATCTCCGACTCCTTCGCCGTCGACATCCATCCTGCCGCCACCGTTGGCAAAGCCGTCCTCCTCGATCATGCCACCGGCATTGTCATAGGCGAGACCGCTGTCATCGGCGACGACGTGTCCATTCTCCACAACGTCACTCTTGGCGGCAATGGCAAAGTTGCCGGTGACCGCCACCCCAAGATCGGAGATGGGGTCCTCATCGGCGCCGGTGCAACGGTCATCGGGAACGTGAAGGTGGGGAACGGAGCGAAGATCGGCGCAGGGTCGGTGGTGCTGAGCGACGTGCCGGCGTGGACAACGGTGGTGGGGATCCCGGCGAAGGCGGTGCCGAGGAAGGAGAAGGGGAAATCGGAGGAGGACAAGCCCGGCAAGTCCATGGATCACACGTCGGAGTGGTCTGACTACATTATTTGACGGCCCTTTGTATGTACGTGTATATATACTGGACCCCTAGTTTTGGTTCCGTGTTCTTTTTAGGTTTGATTTTAATGGGGACGAAAGGAGAGCCCTCGCCTGATTCGGCAACTGTGGGATTTAATCGGAATTGCTTTTGTATGCGTCTGAGCGGTGGTGTGTGAAAGAGAGAGATTGCATGTAATGGTGTGCGTGTAAAGCACAATACGTTTAGTCCTGGATTTTGGTTGTAACTAATAATGGTTGATATATACGAATTAGTATTTGGATCACAGCAAGTATGGTTGTCCTATTAGATTAGATAATATCCGATGTGCATCCACATATCAATATACCAGAATGGAAGCCGTTCACGTTTGGGAGCCGCTCGATCTAGATCGAGCGGTTCCCACGAATTCACACTTTTTGTTGATCCTGATCATGCGAATTCGTGAGAACTGCTTGATGAAGATCGAACGACTCCCGAGCATACAACAAAGTTTGCTGCAGTCCATGCCACAACAGAGAATCCACTTCCAGCTGTGGAACATCGATACACCTCACAACCCTCCCAAGTTCCTTGTACTACGACAGAGGGAGAACTCTAGATCAGATAGAGCTGGACCTAATTTTTCAGATTGGAGAGGATATCATAAAACAAAATGGGATAAGTCAAGCTTTAAAAATACATGAAGAATGTATAATTGATTTGGGCGGAGGCTCTATGATGATTTATTTAATGCCTCTTGAGAATTGTTTGCGATAAGGAAGTATAAGAAAGGAATAAATATGACGAATGTTGAGATGCTTGTTTATGATAGATGGTTCATGGGAGAAGATCTATTTATCCACTAAGAAATTTATTTGTAATTCACCCCGCCTTGGTTCTTTAAGTATAGAAAAAGAAGTAGCCCATGATAATAACGATTATGGAAGATCGACTTTGAAAAGGCTTATGACTGTCTAGACTGGAATTTCTTATGGGTGTCACTTCGTCGACGTGGCTTCTCTGATCTTTGGATAGCCTGGATGAAGAGGTGCGTAACGACCTCGTCTTATGCTGTTCTGGTGAATGGAAGGCCGGAAGGGGATTTTTTCAGCCTCAAAGAGGTGTGAGACAAGGGTGCCCGTTAGCTCCGATGCTATATGTGTTGGCGGCCGACGCCTTAGCGGTGATGTTCAAAAGAGCGGTTGACGAGGGGTGGTGCCAAGGCTTCAGTATGGGAGATATCTCCATTCCATTACTTCAATATGCAGACGACACAGTGATTTTTTTGGGCGGAACAGAAGTGATGGACAGAAGGGTGAGGCAACTAGTGGAGATCTTCAGCAGCATTTCAGGACTCAAGATCAACAGTAATAAGTCAGTGGTAGTCCAGTTCGGTTTGGAAGCGGAGGAGAGTAGAAGAAGATCTGCGGTTTTAGGTTGCCCACTAGGTGAACTCCCAATCTCCTATATGGGGTTGCCTCTTGTGGCTGGTAGACTCAAGAATAAGGATTGGGATAACGTCCTTAGGAGATTCGAGCACAGACTCGCGGGCTGGAAGGCGGTTACCCTTTCTAAGGGTGGGAAGCTGATTCTACTGAAGCATGTGCTTTCGGCAATTCCTATATTCTTCTTCTCAACAAGACTAATGCCATCGGGGGTTAGAAGGAAGATAGAGGTAATGATGAGGAATTTTTTCTGGTCAGATGGGAAACAACAAAGATTGGGGATGCATCTGATTCGATGGGAGGAGCTAACACGGCAGAAAAATGAAGGAGGCCTGGGTATTCGAGATGTGAGCTGCATGAACAAAGCGCTCTTGGCAAAGTGGGTGGTGCAGATTTGGGGTGACACAGATAGATTGGCTATTAAGCTTTTGCGGGCCATCTACGATGTCAAGGCTTCCCTGGAGACAAGAAGAATGCGGTTTGAATCTTCGCTTTGGTGTGGGGTTCGAGAAATACTGCCACAGCTTGGGCCGGCAATGACACCGAAGATGGGCACCGGGATGAATTTTCGTTTTTGGTTGGACAACTGGACGGGCGAAGGATCACTGTGTGATAGGTTCCCAAGATTATTTGCATTGGCGGCAAGCAAGGAGTGTACTGTAGCGGATGCTGGTGGGTCTGGGTCATGGGCCCCGCTGTTCCTATCGACACTTTCAAACCGAAGGTCAGTAGAGATGACTAGACTGCAGTCTGAGTTGTCGTCTCCTACGTGCATATCCATGGGGAGGGATCATTTATTTGGAGGGAGGGCAGGTTTTCCGTAAAAAAAGGCTTACAAGATATTTAGAGGGACAACAGATGAGTCGGATCAAGACATGAAGATTGATATGAAGATCATTTGGGCAAGCAAGATCCCATGCAAAGTAAAAATATTCCTCTGGTGCCTTAGAAAGGGTAGGATCTGTGACAAGGCTAGAAGGGGCAGGCTTTTTGGTATTTCGGACACCAGATGTGATAGATGTGGCGCACAGACTGAGGATGCGGAACATTTGTTCTTCACGTGTCCTTTATCAGAACAGGTTTGGAAGGCATTAGGAGCATCATGGGTCAGACATGGTGGCTTGGTGGATTTCTGGAGATCTCTGAGGACCGTTGGAGGTAACTCGACGGACGATTGTGCTCTACCTTTTGCTGCTCTTTGGTCCATATGGGGGGGAAGAAAGGACTTAATTTTTAGAAATCAAAGGTTCTATTCAGAAAATGTTGTCGCCTCTTGTCTTTCCCTCTATCACTTCTGGTCCACAAGGTAATGTATCTCACTTATTCATTTTAATATATAAAGCTGAAGTGCGGTGAGTCCCAG